>CAJQUN010000046.1:3600000-4147362 GCA_907163345.1 Haberlea rhodopensis
TCGGAATTGGACAAAGTAGTCCACCCAAACCTTCTTTCTCTTGGGGCGCAATGGTGCCTCAAGATCAGACATCGCGAAAAATAAAGAGCTCTACAGCAAAAATAGAAACAAATACTGATATAAGAAACTGTACCAAACATCACATCCCCAATGAACCATTTTCTTAGGCTCATAAAGAGACATAAACAGCTGAGCCAACTACCGAAAAACTCCAAAGGAATCATCAGCATGCATATAACAGCAAAAGCAACATACTATAAGACAAATAAAATAAAAGCCAAAGATCATGAGAAGCATAAATTTCCCATGTTACTTAAACATGGTTCAGTGATAAGGATCCCCTGCCAAGAATAAAAACATATATACAAGTTACTTAAATTTTCAAACACCAAGTAAAACATTAAACTTGAGATATATCAATGGCGGTCCCAAATGACCAGTAGGAACTACATTCTCAAACTGAACACAGAGAAACACACAAACCTTGACGGCATGAAGGGCAAACAACCAGATCTAAAACATAAACTATAATCATATAAACTGGAACAAACTTCAACAATCACCCAAATGAATCTCACCTTCGAAATGGAGGTAAAATCAAACCTTGCACTAAAAATCAAAGGTTTGAAAGCAAAAAATCACCTAAAAACCTTAATAAACGTTAAAAAATTCCCCATTATAGAAGATATTTCCCCAAATTAAATCTCAAGATCATTGCGGCAAACAATTTGTACAGAACCGGGAAAGCTTTGTAAGTAAGAACAGCAAGAGAAGGAGTACCTGTGGAAGAGATTCTAGAGAGTGACTGTGTACGTACAATTTTCTAGCTTCTAAGCGAAAGAGAGGTAGACATGACCACGGTTCGTGAACCGTCGGTTGATAGTTTGAAACCGTCGGTTGATAGTTCGAAATCGTCGGTTCGACGGTTTATAAGAGCTCGACCATTAACCTTAACCTTAGTAGATGGTTCCGATATGGTTCGTGAACCGCCGGTTACGGTTAACCACTGGTTATATTTACGGTTCAACCCTTATATTTTTAAATTAAAAAAAGTAACATTTATTTAAAATAATTTAAAAATTACTATAAAAAAAAAAAGAACAAAGGAAATGTAAGGGGGAGGAAGGGCTTGAACTTTTTAAGTTGTCTACGTATCCTCTTAGGGTGTAGATGAATCAAAATCCACGTAGTTCTCTTACCTTTTAACCCTTCTTACCTTTGGAAGTGCAGTAGCTCAATCACTTCCATTACCTGTCCCTGTAGTAGTAGTTCCTTCGGTATCAAATTCATCTTGGTCCGAGCTTGATTACATTCCTTGTTTTCGTTTTACCGCATTCGCCCAATCGTCCATTAGTGCTTGGGCCTCTAAAGAATCTGAACTCATTTTTTATCTTCTTACATCCAAAATATTCCCCCTTCGCTAAAAGCTTGTTCCACAGCAACGGTTGACACAGGGCAAGCTAAGATTTCCTTTGCTATGATTGATAAAATCGGGAAAATTTGTGTCTTTTGTGACCACCACCGCAAGATATCAAATTGTTGCTCGCTATCTGCTTCACTGAAATCAAAAGAAGTCGTAAAATAATCAAGTTCCTGACTGGAATTTGATGATCCTCTGGGACGTTTAGTGCGTTCGTTTAACAGAAGTTGTGCTTTGGTGAGTTTAATACCACTAGAATGATTTTGAGCACTAATTTGTAATTGTGATTCATTTTCTTGTACACCATATTTTAAATTATATTCTCTATAAATCTCATGCAAATAATTTCTAACACGATTTACTACTATAGAAGAATCAATTGGGGAAATATCATCCGAGGGGATAATGCCTCATAATACATCACTAACATTTCATGCAAAACATACAATTTAAGTCGGGGATCTAAAGCAAAAGCAACTAGAAAAAGTTCAGGAATATTATAAAACTATTTTTCTCATTTAACCTCCATTGCTACCACAGAAGAGGTTAACAAATAATTAGAGAAATTTTCATTTAAAGTAAGTGCCACATTACAACAGTTCATCAAAACTAAATGAGATGTAGGATAATAAACTCCAAATGATTGTTCTGTTGCAGCATAAAATACGTTCAACATTTCACAGATACTTTTACATACATTCCGTTGGTGCAAAAATACATAAATATTAGAGTTTCCACCATGTTGTGCAAAAAATGAACACAATAACTCTGTATATTCATATGAATCATTTTTATATGTTGAGTTCCAACGTGTAGGTATATCTCGTGGAAATTTTCTAGGTCGCATGCCATTAACCTTACAAAACTTACCCCATTGTTTCATCAAACTCAGATGGGACCACAAATAAGATAATGCCATTTTAATTGGTTGAATCTGATTATCTAACGATCTTAATCCATCTTGCACACATAAGTTCAAAATATGGCAAATACATCGAATATGGAAAAATAAACCACCAATAGCAGGTTGACAAACATGTTTAAGATCTTCAATACTCAATGTGTTCGAACTAGCAATATCAAATGACACAGAAAAAACCTTTGTACGTTAAACCATATTCTTCTAAAATTACACAAATCAATTGAGAAATATTATGTGCGGTGTGTGATTCATTGAACACTCGATATGAAAGCAACCTTTTTTGAATTGACCATGAATTATCTATCCAATGACAAGTAATACCCATGTGCGAATTAGTTTGCCAATGATCACTCCAAATATCATAGCATATAGAAACTTTATTCGTCAAATTACTAAATAATGTAACTAATTCTTTCTTTTTTTGACGAACTTAATTTTTTAAGTGTTCGTGTGACTGTGGTCCTAGGAACACGTTTAGCAGCAGGTTGTAGAGATCCATGACACAGATCTTCAAAACAAAATCTAGATGCAATACTAAAAGAAGATGTTCTACAGAGATAAATTTTGCCACCGATTACTCTTAATTGTACATCAGTGTATTTGAAAAGTGGAGAATTGGTATCTTCACCCGAGGAATGAAATCTAGATAGTTGAGTTTGAGAAGAATCATTACCAAACTCCACTGAATGCTTCGTTTCGATATGACGCTTAAAAGATCCATAGCCACCACCACTTTGAAACTTATACGTACTGGTACAATATTTGCATTTGGCGCGCATATCTCCGGATGGAAGAGTCACCTTCTCAAAATGTTTAGTAAAAATTGATGATTTAAGTGGAGGCATAGATCTTACCTTTGAATGCGCACTTTCTTGGGTATCATGTGTAGCAAGAGAATCATCATCGGTGAATTCAATATCATCAATATCAATATCAACATCGGATTCGGCCCGTTCGGGATATGTCATCTAGTCTTTGCCTTTACGTGGATCACTAGGACATTCCATTGAGTAATTCGAAAATATACAAGTAAATGATGTATCGAAAACTTAGAGTTGTGATAAGATTGATGAAAAATGAAATGGGTGTGGAGGATATTTATAAGATTAAAAAAATAACGGTCACTTAATCCTAGCCGTCGATTATTGTGATATCCCCGAAATAATTATATGCATTTGGGCATTAATTATGTTTATGTGATATTTATGGTGTTAATTAATTTAGTGTTGAATTAATTAATATGTGAAATGCTTAGTAATGCGGTGGGCGTGACCTGGTAATGCATTTCAGGGTGCATGTGATGCATGTTGAGAAATTGGGTGTTGGCATGGTTTATTTGTGGTGGATAAAGATTATTGTGGTAAAGCATGTTTTTAATTGAGGTTATGATGCATTTATGGAAAATACTTTTAAAATATCATGTTGGGATATTTTATACATCATGCTAATTAATGGGGTGCCATTATTAATTTTTAACCAACTTATACCCCATTACCCCTTTTCAACCCTCATTCCTTACCAATCACTTTTTTTTTCCCTACCCCAACCCCCAAATATCATCCAAGCCAAGAAAGAGGAGGAGAAACCTTTGCAAAATATTCATTTGTTGGATTCTTGGTAGGATTTGAGGCCTAATAGAGGTATAGATTCCTCCTTGTTGTTTTATGAAGTTTGGTTTATTTTGGGTTTGTATTTTGGGGAAATAAAATGGGTTTGTTTGGGTTTATGGCGTTGTTGGTTGGGTTATGGTTTTATGGTAAGAAATGTGTTGGTTTTTGTTGATTGTTGGTAGTATTGTGATGGTTGGTGTTTTTATATATAGTATTTGAAGTTTTGATGTTAATGGTTCGGAAGGATTTGAAGGGAAATGGATTGGAGAATGAGTAATGTGAATAGTGGACAAAAATCGCGGGTCCAGATTTCCACGATCGATCGGGGCATTCTCCCGATCGATCGCGAGCTCCAGCGGAGACGACAGTGTGCTTCCGCGACCGATCGCGAGTTTGGCGCGATCGATCGGGGAAGCCGCGATCGATTGGCACAAACTCGGCGATCGATCGCTGAATGAGAAATTTTGGGCATTGAGGCAGTATCATCTTGCGATCGATCAGAGTCTAATGTGACTAGAAATAGACACATCTTTAGCGCTTAATTGTCTACGATTTGGTAGGTTTTGATGGATAATTTGATATGTATGCTACCTAATCGTATATTTGTGTAATTGTAGGTACAATCGAAGAAAACGAGCTAAAAATGATGTGTAAAGACCAAGAAAAGACATGAACATGACAAGGACTCAAAATTGATCAAGAAAAGGGCAAAAACGTAATTTTGGAGGAGGCGATCGACCGCATGGAAGAGGCAATCGATCGCCTATGGACAGAAACTTGAGCAACAAAATTAACGAAGCAGCGATCGATCGCCACATTCTAGGCGATCGATCGCCTGAGGCTACTGGAGGGAAGCGATCGATCGCCACTTTCTAGGCAATCGATCGCCTCAAGCATTTTGCTAAAAAAATAACGAAGCGATCGATCGCCATAAAAGGGGCGATCGATCGCCGAAGAGTCCGAAATTTTGGAAATAAGTCCTTTACCATGTTTAAAAGATTGTAACCTAGTTTTAAGCCTCCAAGACCCTAGAACTCGTTTTGACATCACCTCTTAGACAGATTTTGGAGATTTTAGAATAGTTTAAGGTTTTTAGAAGATTTTTCTTTCAAGCTTTATTAAGAACAACGCGAAGAACGGAACCGGAATCGACAAGCCGGAATCGTGATTCTTCTTAGTAATTTCTTTTCCTTTGTTTATTTAATGATTTCGAACCAGATTTTGTTATTTTTAGATTCAATTATGCTAGGCTAAACTCCTAGATTCTTGGTTTAGGGGATACTTGCTTTTGGATTTGAATCTCTTGTGAGAATTTTGGTTTGTTTGTTGAATTTAATTTCGATTTCAATTCTGTTTCTTGGTATCGATTTCAATGATTATTGTGTTTGTTTATTAGATTGATCACCTAGTATTCACATGCATAATCGATAGCTAATTAAGAAGCAACTAAGATTTATAATTACCGGCTGTAGGTGTTATTGAATTCTTAGGAGAAACGATTGGGTAATCAATTATTAACGGCTGTAGTTTCTATTGATTAGGTTTATCGAACTCACTAGTTTTGAAATCTATCATTGATTTAATCATTAACGGCTGTAGTTTTGATTAGAGATTTGATAAGGGTCGGATTGAATGCTGTTTTCTCTTTGACTACGATTAAGGTGGGTAGGAATTCAATTTCCAATCGATGAATAATTGAAAGAATTCGAATGTTACTGATTTGATGATCAAGAGAGAATTTTCCAAAAGTAAAGTTGGCCGGAAACCAAGAATCGCTTCACTCTCATAAGTTTTAACAGTTTTAGTTAATCTCGTTAATTAGTTTAATTCTTAAAATTTGCTTAGTAGTAATCACTCAACTCAAAAACCTCTTTTTACTATTCGTTTTTAAATTGACACGGAAAAAATACTACCTTCCCTGTGGGATCGATCCCTACTCTCGCTACTACATACTTTTGCTATTAACTTGAGAAGGGTTAATTTGGGCGTACGCGATAAGCGCTACCAAATTTTGGCGCCGTTGCCGGGGAAAGCATTGGTATTATTTTGTGTCGATTTTTTTTATTATTTGTTATCCCGCACTACTACTGTGGTTTGTTGATGAGTACAGGTGAACCCTCTGATCACGAAGAGAATTTTCAATACAATCCTGAGATCGAGAGGACACTACATCAGAGAAGAAGAGAAGCAATGCTGCTTGAAGAAGAAGAAGAGAGGACCATGATGGCTGCAAATCAAAGCTTGAGGCAGTTGGCGAATCCTAACTTGGATCAACAACCTCTCTGCATCACTTTCCCTGCCCTGACTAATAACGTAAATTTCGAACTCAAATCTGGTTTAATTCACTTATTGCCAGCTTTTCATGGTCTTGCAGGAGAAAACCCGCACAAGCATTTAATGGAATTCCATGTGGTGTGCACTACTATGAAGCCGACCGGAATCACTGAAGATCAAATAAAGTTAAGAGCCTTTCCATTTTCTCTAAAGGACGCTGCAAAAGACTGGCTATTCTACTTACCATCCGGATCGATCACCACGTGGACGGACTTACAAAGAGTATTCCTGGAGAAGTATTTTCCTGCTTCAAGGGCGACTAACATAAGGAAGGAGATCTACGGCGTGAAGCAGTTCCATGAGGAGTCACTGCATGAGTACTGGGAACGATTCAAGAAGTTGTGTGCAAGTTGTCCACAACATCAGATAAGTGAACATCTGCTGATTCAATATTTCTATGAAGGTTTGCTTTCTGGTGACAGTAACTTGGTGGATACGGCAAGCGGAGGAGCATTTATCGACAAGATAGCGGAGGAGGCGAGGAGCTTGATAGCTAACATGGCGGCCAATTCCAACCAGTTTGGACATGTTCGCCATGGACAACCGCAAAGAAAATAGGTAAACGTATCAAACCTGGAACAACAACTGATAGACCTAACTTTCTTGTGCGTGGTCTTGCAGGTGGAAATGTAGGGAAGATAAAGCCGTGTGGAATCTGTCTGGCTACGAACCATCCCACGGACGCATGCCCATCACTACAAGAGACAGCCGCTGAGAACGTGAATGCCGCGGGAGGATTCCCAGGTCCCCCACAAAGGAGCTATGGTAATCCATCGAGCAATTACAATCAAGGTTGGCAAGATCATCCGAACCAAGGTTATGGAAACCCACAGATGAACCAACCCCTACCTTATAGACAGCAATACCAGAGACCTCCACCACTTCCAGCACACCCTCCTTCTGACAGGTTAGAACATAGCATCAAAGTTATTGCTGAAAATAGCTTACAATTTCAACAGGAAGACGAGGGCGAGCATCCAGAGCTTGAAGCAAGAATCTCAAATGGACTACCTTCACAACCGGAGGTGAACCCCAGGGAGAATGTGAGCGCTATCACTGTGAATGTGAGTGGATATACAGCTGAAGAAGAGGTGGTACTGACGCCACCCAATAACGAAGAGAAGACGGAGATGGAGAAAGAAGTTGAAGAACCCATGCAAGAGGAGAAACCACGAGGTAAGTTCCCCAACTTTTCTGAATATAAAAGTGAACCCCCATTCCCCCTTGTATTGAAGATGAATTTGAAGGACAAGAGTCGCAAGCGGCTCTACGAGATGTCTCCACGCTGTAATGAAAAAGATCCACTCAAGGAAGCCAAGAAAGATGATAAGTGCAAGGAACGCGAAGGGCAGCCCAAGGCCGAGCTTGGTGAGAATGTTTCGGCGGACATCCAAAGAAGCATCCCCGTTAAATGCAAAGACCCTGGTATGTTTTCCATCCCATGTATGATTAATGCTAATAGGATTGAGAAGGCTATGCTTGATTTAGGATCTTCTATAAATGTCATGCCTTACTCAATCTATTCTCAACTAAAACCGGGACTTTTAAAAAGAAATGACATTGTGATTCATTTAGCTGATAAGTCCACGGTCATACCTAGGGGGATAATAGAGGACGTAATCGTGCATGTAGAGAACTTGGTTTTCCCAGCCGATTTATATGTCTTAGACATGGAAAATGGTGATCCATCTAGTCTAATCCTTTTAGGGAGGCCATTCTTGAAAACATCAAAATCAGTAATCGAGATGAATAGCGGTATGATAACATTGGAGTCTACTCGTGAAGTTGCAAAATTCAACATCTATGAACCCATTAAGACTCTTGAGCATTCGAGTTACGCTATTGGCATACATGATGATTATGATTCAGACTTTGATAATGATGAGTTGTGGGAAATGGGAAAGGCTACTGATGGCCTTGACGACAAGAGAGGTATGGATTCTAACTTAGTGCATAATGTTCATACTATTGCTCGTTACATACTCACGATACTGTTGTCCCTCTTATTTCTCACTTGCAGGATCGTACCGTTGGAAAGAAGCACCCCCCGGATCAACCATGTCAATCAAGTGACGAAGGAGCAAAGACTGGGGACGACCACTCAAAGAGCAACAAGCCGAAATACCGAGGAGTGAAGAAGATATTGAGGTGGTTAAGGAAAGATAGAGCGACACCGCATCACCCACCTTGATAGAGCACTGGCGTAAGGCCACCGACGTTAAACAGAGGCGCTGCTTGGGAGGCAACCCAAGGGGAGTTAGTTTCCCTTTTACCTTTTTAGTTTTATTGGTTTTTTTAGTTTAAACTTTTCTCTTTTCTTGTATTTTTACCTTACACTGGGGACAATGTAAGATTTAAGTATGGGGGATGGATTAATGGTGTGTTATTGCTTTTATATTACAAAAATACAAAAAATCGAAAATTTGAAAATTTTGAGCTCATAGTTAGTAATGAATACATGCTTAGAATCGCTAGCTGATAAGTGTAATTTTTACACTTAATTTGATACATGATTAGGGGTGTTTTTGTAGTGATTCCTAGAAAATATTACACGTTTTGGTATATATTTGTATATGTCAGGAATCTAGGTCCAAATGCATAAAAGTGGATGAAATGGGCTTAAAAATGCTGAAAAGGACCAAACTGAGCAAATCTGGAAAAGGAGGGACCAAATCGCAAGATTGGAGATTTGAGGTCCGCGATCGATCGCCAACTTACGAAGATCGATCGCCACCATCCAGAATGTTTCCGTGATCGATCGCCAACTGACGAAGATCGATCGCCAAACCCGAAAATTTTGAGATTTTGTTTCCTTCTTGGTTATTTTGTGTCCAAACTTTACCAAACTCCTTCACCATTATATATTAGGTCTTGGACGGAAATATGGACTTTTTATCATATTTTACACCCTAGGAATAGCCTCCATCCATCCTCCATATCACCATCATCCACCTTCATCCATCAACCATCCTAGGATTTTGGAACACCTTCAACAAGACGATTCAAGAGACGATCGAGAAGGAAGCGAGAGAGGGAGCAAGGATCTACGAAGGAAGTCGACATCGGGAGTTTATTCTTGTCTTTTAATATTAGTTTTGATTTGTTTTGATTTACTATGTTGAACTAATTTATTTATCGAGGCTAGACAATCCTTTGTCATGAACCTATGATTTGATGATTTATTTGATTGAATTCCTTTAATTCTTTGCGTATAATTTATTGATCTTCATGCTTTTGAGGGATTGATCACCCTTGAATGATTGTTATATTGCGATTGAATTGACCATAGGATATTGCAATACGATAGAGTAAATTATACCGTGGGTTTTAGGTTGAGACAGACCAAGTAAAATCTAGCACACGTGTGATAGCAATAGATTTACCAAAATCGAAGGCTAGTAGTTTTCATAGATCTTTATTCGATATTAATTGTGCAATAAGGACACGGGAGTGGTTTACTGCAACATTAATATTAGACTTGTTATAACTGGACCAAAGTATAACGAATGCATTAGGAAAACTCGTCACCTTAGAAATATTTGGATATTCAATCGAGAATTGTAGGGGATTGCATTGGTGAGCCAAAGTCTCGATAATCTTCTCTAGTGGATTTTTCTCGTTTACTTTTATTGACTTGGTTGGATTAGTAGTTAATTTAATTATTTAGTAGTTTAATTATTAATTCAATTTTGTAGGTTAAATATAGTTAAAAGCATTTTATTTGATACTTATAGTTAGTCCATGTGGGTTCGATAACCTGTTCTTCATTTACTATACTAAAACTTGACGATCGTGCACTTGCGGTATAAAATCGCTACATGAGAAATAACTGTTTAAAATAAAAGCGATCAAGTTTTTGGTGCCGTTGCCGGGGACTAACTTTAGTAATATCATACGAGAAGCTTTGACTGTAATTTAACCATTTTTTTTTCTTCTTTGTATATATTTATAAAAAAAAACTATATTTAATTGTTTTATTTGTTTTCCTTGCGAGGTACTTGTGATGCTTCATCAACAAGTCTTCACAAGATTTGCCCAACAATATTCAGAGCCGTTTTATGTAGCGTGGGGAAGATTCAATGAATTGGCAGACACATTCCGGTACACAACTTTTCAAACTATACTCTTCTGCAATATTTCTTCAAAGGTTTGGATGCACAGACACGAGAATGGGTATTTAGCGGAAAACTGGTGACTGGGAGTCCCCTGGTTGATAGAGATGAGGACAGTGTGTTACACCTGTTCAATGATATAGCGGACTTCGATTATCACTGGTATTGTGATCCTTCACTACAAGGTTGGAGTTACCAATACCCACCGGAGCCTCACTACCCTAATGATACGCCCCAACTATTTGAACATCACGAAGAGAGGAGAGATAGTTCTGCAGACGTCACGACTCAGTTAGAGGATACCTTAATAAGATTCATGGCATCAACTGAGAACAGTTTGGAGTGCCAAACCAACTCTATGTGCCACCTGGAGCAGCAAATGGCGGTCCTTATGGAAACAATTTCAACTAGCTGCCAGGAGGAAGAGACGAGAGCTACCAATAAAGAGGCGACGAATCGAGTTTGGTTATATGATGATGATCACTCAACCAACCAAGTTTGGGGGAGTGATCCTACTCATGTGGAAAGGTCATGGGAACTTGAGCCTCTTCAAGAGATTGAGCCTACTTCAAAGATGTTATCCGAGGAGTTCTCATGTGAAGATGAGTCGAGTGTGACGTTGGAGAAGGAAGAGACTTTCGAAGATTCTGATTTGAGCCCATCGATGGAGACATGTTCTATGTCATATGTGGATCCGTATTTTCCATCGATGCCAACTTCACCGCACTACATCCTCCAAGATATGAAGCCAAGTCAAGAATCATTCTCACGTACCAATTCAAGAGTGTTGTTGGAGCGAAGAGCTTACACTGTTACAATCATGCCAATCTTGAGGGCATACTGAATCAAGACCCATTAGTTGTATCATACGATACTTACTATGGGCGGCAGCTGCTCTTTGATGGTTGCTTCTGATGGTCAAGCCAATGACTAGAAATCAGCGCTTCTTGGGAGGCAACCCAAGCGTATCCTTTTGCAATTTAGTTTGTTATTTGCTTTTCAGTTTTGTTTTCCATTTTGTCTATCTCTCGAGTCGACTATTTTATTTGCATTCTTCTCTTGCTAGGTACTCATTTGGAGCGATGAACCCCTACATCAGTGGAGCTTTCAAAAGCCAATCTTCCTCAACCCTCATGCAAGCGTCTTGATCAGGGGAGTTTACTGTTTCCCTTTGATTCATTTCAACATTGAGGACAATGTTTGATTTAAGTTTGGGGGAGTGGCTTGCATGTTTTTCTTGTTTTATCCACATGTTGTGTGCTTAATTGACACTTGAATCGTCTGATTATTAAGAGCTATTTTTTTTTAATGAGTTCAATTAGTAAGATAAGAATAAATCATAGTAGTGGTCTCTATTCAATGATGATACTAGTCTCACTATGCATGTCAACTTGAGTTTTGATGATTGTAAGACTTGTTTGTGAATATCTTGTTTTGAGTAGCATGTCAAAGATGAGGAATATTTTGAGTACATCTGAATCATAATCTTGTGAATTGCATTTGGAGTAGTAAGAATCTTTGTGAACTTAATGAATTATTTTGAGCATCTTAGAGTACCTTAGAAACTATTTGATGATGACACTTTGAGGCGCAATTTTATAGTTGTGAACTTGACTTGGAAATGATCTAGGCGATCTTTCGACCGTTTGAGCCTTTCAAGCTTACCATGTATATATCAATCTCTAGTGTCCCATTTTTGAGCTTTAATTACAAAAGAATGGAGTATGTTTAACATACAATTAGCTCCCATTCAACATTCTTTGGCAACCTCATTATACCCACCTTTATGAGCTTAAATTGAAAAGAATTTTCCTTACCCAAAGGGAGTATAATGATTCTCATTAGATGCACATAAATTGCTATACTTTGATGACTTTATTGAAAAAATTGATGAATGAGAAAAGAAAAGAATAGAAAAAGCCTTGAAAAAAAAAATCTAATTAAGACCCAAAGTGGTCAAGGCTAAAAAAAAAAAAAAGAGAGAAAAAGAAGAGAAGCTCAAGTTGTGCTAAAAATTTAAAATTTTACATGCTTATACTCTCTTCTTTGTATTACCCTATCTTTTCTTTGAAGCCAACACCTAGGCCTAACACTACAAGCTTAAAAAGACCTATTGATCCAAGTCTAGGGAGTGACGACATTAGTGGAGAAGTGTTTGAAAATAGGACTATGGAATGCTCAAAGATAATCTTACTTTTCATTGAATAGCATGATTTGATCTATGAAATTTGCATGAAACTTGAAAATGACAATAGCACACACGCACATTCTGATTTGGAGACATGTTACTCGATCTAAAAAGCACAACTTGTTGAACATTTTTGATTGACTCTTGTTTGTCTGTAAGTGAGATGTCTGAGCTACATGATTGACTGGGAATTGGTTTATTTGAATTATGAAAATTGAACTCTACATTTTGATCTTATTTCTTGCTCGAGACGATCAAGTTTAAGTTTGGGGGAGTTGATAAGTGTGATTTTTACACTTAATTTGATACATGATTAGGGGTGTTTTTGTAGTGATTCCTAGAAAATATTACACGTTTTGGTATATATTTGTATATGTCAGGAATCTAGGTCCAAATGCATAAAAGTGGATGAAATGGGCTTAAAAATGCTGAAAAGGACCAAACTGAGCAAATCTGGAAAAGGAGGGACCAAATCGCAAGATTGGAGATTTGAGGTCCGCGATCGATCGCCAACTTACGAAGATCGATCGCCACCATCCAGAATGTTTCCGCGATCGATCGCCAACTGACGAAGATCGATCGCCAAACCCGAAAATTTTGAGATTTTGTTTCCTTCTTGGTTATTTTGTGTCCAAACTTTACCAAACTCCTTCACCATTATATATATTAGGTCTTGGACGGAAATATGGACTTTTTATCATATTTTACACCCTAGGAATAGCCTCCATCCATCCTCCATATCACCATCATCCACCTTCATCCATCAACCATCCTAGGATTTTGGAACACCTTCAACAAGACGATTCAAGAGACGATCGAGAAGGAAGCGAGAGAGGGAGCAAGGATCTACGAAGGAAGTCGACATCGGGAGTTTATTCTTGTCTTTTAATATTAGTTTTGATTTGTTTTGATTTACTATGTTGAACTAATTTATTTATCGAGGCTAGACAATCCTTTGTCATGAACCTATGATTTGATGATTTATTTGATTGAATTCCTTTAATTCTTTGCGTATAATTTATTGATCTTCATGCTTTTGAGGGATTGATCACCCTTGAATGATTGTTATATTGCGATTGAATTGACCATAGGATATTGCAATACGGTAGAGTAAATTATACCGTGGGTTTTAGGTTGAGACGGACCAAGTAAAATCTAGCACACGTGTGATAGCAATAGATTTACCAAAATCGAAGGCTAGTAGTTTTCATAGATCTTTATTCGATATTAATTGTGCAATAAGGACACGTGAGTGGTTTACTGCAACATTAATATTAGACTTGTTATAACTGGACCAAAGTATAACGAATGCATTAGGAAAACTCGTCACCTTAGAAATATTTGGATATTCAATCGAGAATTGTAGGGATTGCATTGGTGAGCCAAAGTCTCGATAATCTTCTCTAGTGGATTTTTCTCGTTTACTTTTATTGACTTGGTTGGATTAGTAGTTAATTTAATTATTTAGTAGTTTAATTATTAATTCAATTTTGTAGGTTAAATATAGTTAAAAGCATCTTATTTGATACTTATAGTTAGTCCATGTGGGTTCAACAACCTGTTCTTCATTTACTATACTAAAACTTGACGACCGTGCACTTGCGGTATAAAATCGCTACATGAGAAATAACTGTTTAAAATAAAAGCGATCACTAGCCCATGATGAAACCTAATTGAGATCATGCATGCTTTTGAACAAAGGTGAATTGTTAACCTTGGAACACTTTGAACTCTAAATGCAAAGTTTACTTTAACTTAGTAGTTGAATATTTTGAGCACATTATTGTCATGGCTTGTGAAGTGTGCATAACTTAGTGAAGATTGTGTGAACTTTATGATAGTCTTAAGAAGTCTCTAATACATGCTAGAACTAAACTACATGCTCTTTGAGGCGTATGTCTAGACTACTTGCAAACATGAAAGTGATATAGGCAATCTTTGATGCGTTTGAGCCTTTCAAGCCTACCATGTAAACAAAATCAATCTCTAGTACCCTTTTTGAGCTTTAATGTAAAAGAATGGTAGTATGTTAAGCATACTAAAGACCCCCATTCAACATTCCTTGACTAGCTTATCATCCTATCCTTTTAGCCTAAATATGATTTTAATCCATACCTTTTAAGGAAGTATGATGTATTTCATTCACATGCACTTGGGAATTCATTGAATTATATTTGTGAACTTTATTGTCAAAAGAATGAAATACATGAAAGAAAAGGAATGCCTTGAGAAATTTGAGGAAAATATGACTCCAAGGGGAGCCAAGGCACACAGAAGAAAAAAAAAATGTTGAAATAAACCTTGAAAAAATGAACAAGGTTTGAAAAAATCATGCAAGAAGAGAAGTTTTAGTGTGCATTTCATCATACTCTCTTGTTTGATATATCTTTATCCTTTCTTTCATAAGCCAATACCTAGGCCAAGCTACAAGCTAATAAAGACCTACTTGATTTATGTTTGCAAAGTAGCTAAGATAGTGGAGAAGAGTGTGCAAGTGAGCTTATACTTGTGTTAGTGTATGACTTGAACTATTATGGCTTTGCATATTTTTGGATCTATAATTTGTACACAACACTTGTTTATGACCACACACACACGTTCACTACTTTGTTGAGTATGAAATGTATAGGGATTGAACTTGTTCCACTGTTAACATTTCACCGCCTTTCATTACTGTGCATGTTAAAATTGTTGAGGCATTAAAGTGAGGACAAGTTGCTTTGTTATGAACCTATGAGCTAATCAAAAATATTGTAGTCTTATTTGTTTACTCGAGGTCGAGTAAAGAGTAAGTATGGGGGAGTTTGATGTGACTAGAAATAGACACATCTTTAGCGCTTAATTGTCTACGATTTGGTAGGTTTTGATGGATAATTTGATACGTATGCTACCTAATCTGTTAGGATCGAGGTAGTGTTTAGAAGGGGGGTTGAATAAACACTAGATTCAATTTCGATTTTTCTCGGGTTAACTGCAGACTGTTAAGTACTACAGTAGCTTCTCAATATAAGGCAAGTCAGCAGACACTGATTATAGTGCGGAAGACGTCTGCTGGACTTGTGAGGAGTAAAACTGAATAGTAAATAAGTAATAAGTAAAGAACACAAGTATTGTTTCTGGAAGTTCGAAGCACAACGCTTCTACGTCTCCCCTTCTTCCTTTGCAGGAAGGATTCACTAGAAGACTTGGTTTACACTTTACAGTATACAACCTTCTTAGGCACTCACACAACTTGGCCTAAACTCCTAGCAATCACAACTTCTTAATTTGATTACAAAAGATTCTATGACACTCTTTACAAAATAAACTTTTAGCTTCGAGTGTTCTTGAGCAGCGGACTTC
Source organism: Haberlea rhodopensis (assembly GCA_907163345.1). Classification (NCBI taxonomy): domain Eukaryota; kingdom Viridiplantae; phylum Streptophyta; class Magnoliopsida; order Lamiales; family Gesneriaceae; genus Haberlea; species Haberlea rhodopensis. The sequence continues at coordinate 3,615,929 of CAJQUN010000046.1, forward strand.
AGTTGGAAATAATCTGTCACAGATTCAGTTACACTGCTTGTCTGCTCTTTTGCTGAACTTTTAGAATATCAGAAAGTTGATTTTCTGTTTACAATGAAGTGTTTCTCGTGATTGAATAAATCGCTCAGCTAACCTCTTCATTCTTTGCTTGGACGTATTTATAGAATCAGAGGTCCAACGGTAGCTTTTCTGTATTAGGAAGAGATCAGCTTTCCAAATTCAGATTGTCTTCTTTCCTATTTTGTTAAGCAACGGCTCTTTTATTCTGACGGTAATGGTGGCGGAGATATAACACGGTGCGCCGCTCTGTTGTACCTTTGTCAGAGAATGTTGTACTTGTTTTGTCTCGTTGCTTAGTGCTCTTACTGGATGGTTAGACTTCTGTTGGCCTTCATTGTTCAACTGTGAGACTATTCGGTTGATGTCTGTCCAGTTGATGTCCATCCAGTTTCTGTCTATCCGGTTGATGTCTGTCCAGTTGATGTCCATCCAGTTTATGTCTATCCGATAGATCTTTGTCACCCGGTAGGTCTTCGTCATCCGGTTGGTCTTTATCACCCGGTAGGTCTTCAACCAGTTGGTGTTTGTCATCTGGTTGGTCTTTATCACCCGGTAGGTCTTCAACCAGTTGGTGTTTGTCATCTGGTTGGTCTTTATCATTCGGTTGGTCTTCAACCAGTTGGTGTTTGTCATCGGTTGGTCTTTATCATCCGGTTGGTCTTTATTACCCGGTAGGTCTTCAACCAGTTGGTGTTTGTCATCATCAAAACTTAGAAATGTTTTCCTAACAATTTCCCCCTTTTTGGTGATGACAAAACTTAGTGCTGGAGACTCTTGCTAGAACAAAAAAATGAACAGCAACTCCAGTTTGAGACTTAGAGACAAAACAAATCTAGATTTTGCAATTTGTTAGAATAAATAAGCAGATTACAAGACGTAATCAAACTGAGCAATATGAATGAATATCATTTTTATATAAAATGAATTCTGATTACATAAGTACATCTTACTAATTACATCAAGCATTACAAAGATTACACTGAACATCTTACAAGTCATTTAGCAGCCTAGTTTTACAATTTATCCAAATAGAGAAACATAGCAAGTATGGAATGATCCGAGCTGGCTAGTTTCAGGGTTATAGACAAAGGGAGGGGGAGAGAAAGTGCATACAGAAAATCTTAGAACAGAGAAATGACTAAAAAGGAGTCCATTGTCTTCAAGGCAGTCCTCTGTTCATTTGGCAAGATCTCTGTCTTTAATAATGAGAATACTCTATCTCTGTCTTCCCCCTTTTTGTCATCAGCACCCAGGCATCTGCTGTTCAAAAATTCCAGGCTGGTGGAGAGCACCAGAACCGGATCAAGAAGAAGGAGCTAGCAAGCGATGGGTTAGATAAGTAATCAACCCATGTAGGGTTGATTTAGATAAGTAATAAACCCATGAATTTGGAAAAACAATTTCAAGACTGGTAAGAATTTGAGTTAACATGTGCATGATGAATGAATTGAATTAAAGAACTTAGCATGGTATTTATAGTGAAAGAATCGAGTTGTAGTGTGAAGTGTCAGATCATGAACAAGAAAAAAATCAGATTAAGATAGAGATGAAATGATAATTCAGTGTATATATTAAAAAACAGATAACGATAAATGCAAAAAGACAATAAAAGTTACTGTTTGCCTCCAAGCCAATGCGAGGAGTAGTCACGGGTGGAGGGAGGAGTGTCAGCCTGTGGTTGTCTGGAGCTGTGGGACCTTTGCTGAGATGGACGCCTTGATCTACTGGATGCTCCATCTGCAGTAGATGAGCGATTTGCTGGACTTTGGTCTCGTTGGAACTGAGGAGCAGGTCTGCTGGACTCAGGCAATCTTCTAATGATTTGAGGAGCAGCAGGCAGGGTGTTGCTCAAGTCTTGAATTTGAGAAGCAAAAGCTGCCTGCATGGTCGCCAGTTGATCTGAGATGACTTTCTTGGCGTCTTCTATCCGATCTCCAAGAGCCAGGGAGGTGGCAGCCTGAAGTGACTCATTGTGTTGATTTATCTGAAGACGAGCCTGCCGCTATTCGAGAGAATGTGTCCGCAAAGGCATCAGCAACAAAAGTCTGAAGTCTGGTGACAGTAGGCGTTAGGCTGTTTAAGTCCCTATACACGTGCTGGAACTGAGTATCAGTGTGCTGCTGATGGCTTCCTAGAATAAGAGTCGCAGTGCGCTCTTCCTGTTTGAGCTTATTTACATCACTGGCTAGTGCAGAAATCGCGTTGGACAGAGTTACTAGCTGATCAGCAATGTTGGGTGGCCCTTCCAGAGGGATGGAAGTTTGGAAGTCAAAGAAATCCTCCGAAGGGTCTTGAGCCATCGATTGATCCAGAGTATCTATTTGAGGTTCAGCAGCAGTAGCGAGGACTCTGGGATGATCCGTAATAGCTGCAGTGGGCAGTAAAGCAGCGGCTTCAACAAGTGGTGCAGCAGTTGAGTCTGTGGCAATAACAGCCATGTGATCAGTGGCTTGGTCTATCGCAGCTGCAGACGACTGGGTGTGATCATTAGAATGTGAGGACTCGCTGGGTTCATGATTACCAGAAGAGATGGTAACTTGATGGACCACAGTTTGAATCACTGTGTCCACATTCTCATGATCAACAATCATCAGTTGGAGCGGTTGATCATTTGTAGGACTGGGAGCAGAGGAGAGGGGTTGAGCAGTGGGAGAGGTGATCTCTATGGTAGGAGGAGTTGTCTCCAAGGCAGTTGAAGCTATCTCCACATCAGTGGTAGCTATCTCCAAATCAGTAGTGGTTATCTGCAAATCAGTCGGATCGGGGCTTGCAACATTCACAGCGTAGAGCATGAGTGGAGACCAGTTGATATGCGAAGATCATGAAGAGCTTGCTCGGCCATTTCCAGTTTTGGTCCAAGAGCATTCAGAACGGCTCTATCATGATTCGCTGTGCCTGAATCAATGTTGAATTGCTGAAGACGGGTTTCAACAAGGGCTTGAAGTTTGCCCACATAGTTCATTTGACGGAAAAGATCCCTCAGCTTTAGACTCTTCTCAGTGTCCGTGACTTGAAGATAAGCCAAAATTTGGTTCTCATCTTCCCGTGCTTGATCCAGGATTGGAGTGAAATCATTAAAGTGAATTTTTACCCGTGCCTTCACCCATCGATCAAAAAGTTCTAGCTGTGGCTGCAGCTTGGCTTCCACTGTATCCATGATCATCTGTATCTCATAGGCAACAGGTGTGGTCACTGGATCCATAAGAGTCTTTCCTTTTCCAGCGGGGTTGGTCTTTGGATGACAGTAGGGACACAAGGACTTGGGCGTCCGAAAACTAATAGTGCCAGGGGCTTGCAGAGAGCTCACCAGTGTGGAGGATTTGTCAGTTGGAGCTAATTGTAGCAAGTACCATGGCTAATGAAGCAGGTGTTGCAGTTGGTTCCTCGGGGGGAGGATTTTCAGGACTGGGCTCTCTACCAGGGATGTCTGCCGTGGGACCTGCAGAGGAGATGGTATCTGAAGCAGCAATGACTGTCTGTCGGAGAGCAGGAGGAGCCCCTTTTTTGGTTCTGGGCTTCTTAGGTGGAGGAGGGGGAGAAGATGACTCAGCGGATTCAGATATGGTTTGTTCAGAATCACTTATAACTTGAGTCGATCTGTGCTTCGTCAAACCAACCTCTCTGTCACTCCACTGTCTGTGTATCTGAAGATACTTAGCAGTGATAAGTCTGCCCGGATGAAGGTCGGAGGAAGCCCCTGCCTGAATGTTTTTGCTTTCAAAGATGCTGCTGAGAGGTAGGGCAAAACCAGATTGACCCTTGCTTGAAGTGATGAGTCCAGTGAGGATCTGAAACAAAACTACGGACCAGTTGATTTCGAGTCCTTTGAAGATGGCGCTCATGACGTCAAACTTCTCAGGGGTGATGATGTCAAAAGATCCAGCTTTGCACAACAGCCCCTTTGAAATAACATCGGCCAGTTACCGGAAATGACTTTTCATTAGCACCTTCTTGAATGGAGGACGTCGGAGACGTTCATTTGAGTCGGAGAAGGTGATTCGCATTTCTTCCCTGACATCCACAGGAACTGTGGAGAAATCTGTAAGTCCAGTGGCAGGAAGACAAAGGTGCGTGCTGAATTCCTGCTGAGTGATGGTAATAGGTTGTCCAGAAACAGAGGCCATCACAGAATCATTTTCAACTTTGGCGGTGGCGAAGAATTCATGTAAGGCGGCTTTGTAGAAGGTCGGAGCCTGGATGAGAATCACTAAAGTCCCGATGTATCCAATTTTTGAAAGACTTCCTTTGTTTCGTCATCAGAGGATGTGGAGATGGAATGGAAATCCACATGAACAGCATTAGTGATGAAACTTGGATGAGTATTCTTTGACATTTCTGATGAATATGAGGAAAGAAAGCAGCAACAATCCAAAAAAAATGGAAGGGAAGTTAACGCAGTAAATATTTTGGGAAAGATAAAGAGTAATAACCAAAGTAATGGCGGTTAAAGATAGAAGTATATGTAACGTCGTACTGTAGATGAGCGGACACATGGGTACGTGTCGATCATCTAACGATTTAAAGATTTTAAAAAAAATTAAAAGGACAGGATTTGGGCGGGATTCAAATAATTTATTTTATAACAAATAGATGAATTTAAATTCCGACGTTCCAGTAGGTTAATAGGCATCGAAGGTTATTTTAGTCATAGCATACTTGGCAAAGTCTGCTCGTATGTAGGGTCCGACTGGTAAGGAACATCTACTGGTATGTAGAGTCCTACTGGTACGTATACACCTACTGCAGCAGACCATTGTATTACCAGCTGATCTTAAATAGCCAAGATAACAATGTAACTGAAATTCCCCCTTAATTTATGCGAATAAACTAAGTAATTCCCCCTGAATTCATTACTCGAAAGGAATATAATCAACGATTGATTTCAATTAAACCAAGAATATTTCGAAAGTAGGAAAACTTAGCGTCCGGTAGGGGTTTTGTGAAAATGTCTGCTGCCTGTTGTTCGGTAGAAATATACTCCAACCGAATCTCTTTCTTCATAACATGATCTCTGATAAAATGATGACGGATGTCAATGTGTTTAGTGCGAGTATGAAGAACTGGGTTGTATGTAATGGCTATTGCAGACGTGTTATCACAGAATATAGGTGCCTCCGTGGATTCAATTCCATAATCTCTCAGTTGTTGCTGAATCCAGAGCAGTTGAGCACAGCAGCTTCCAGCAGCAAGGTATTCTGCCTTGCATCTAGCGTAGTCAGCATCTGAATATCCAATAAGGTTAAAAGTTGAGTCTCTTGGATACCATAGACCGACATTCTCAGTGCCTTTCAGATATTTGAGGATTCTTTTGACAGCAGTGAAGTGCGACTGCTTGGGATTTGCTTGAAACCGGGCGCACATACAAACTGCGAACATTATATCTGGTCGGCTGGCCGTCAAATAAAGTAGAGATCCGATAATGCCTCGATACATTGTAACTTCGACTGGTATTCCTGAATTATCCAAGTCGAGTTTGGCAGATGAGCTCATTGGTGTAGCGGCAGCTGAGCTGGTACTCATTCCATATTTCTTCAGCAGTTCTTTAGTATATTTGGACTGATTTATCAGAATTCCTTCACTGGATTGCTTGACTTGCAATCCTAAGAAAAATGATAATTCTCCCATCATGCTCATCTCAAATTGATCCTGCATAATTTTAGAAAATCTTTCGTACAATTTTGAGTTAGTACTGCCGAAAATAATATCATCAACATAAATTTGAACTAGCAGAGTATAATCTCCCTTTGTGAATTTGAAAAGGGTCTTGTCCACCGTGCCAATGGTAAAGTTATGCTCAGTCAAATATTTTGATAGAGTTTCATACCATGCACGGGGAGCTTGCTTCAGACCATACAAAGCTTTATTGAGACGAAAAACATAAGAAGGCTGCTGATGGCTTTCAAATTCAGGAGGTTGTTCAACATAAACTTCTTCCTGGAGTTTGCCGTTAAGAAACGCACTCTTAACATCCATCTGATAGACTTTAAAGTCTTTAAAAGCAGCAAATGCAAGAAATATGCGAATTGCTTCTAGTCGAGCTACAGGGGCAAAGGTTTCATCAAAGTCAATGCCTTCTTCTTGTCTGTAGCCCTATGCGACTAATCTTGCTTTATTTCTGATTACTGTTCCATTTTCGTCTAATTTATTCCTAAATACCGATTTGGTGCCTATTATAGTGTGATGCTGTGGTCGTGGTACTAAATACCATACTTTGTTTCGCTCCAACTGATTTAGTTCTTCTTGCATCACGTCTACCCAGCTTGGGTCTAACATAGCATCATCAATCTTCTTAGGTTCTAACTGAGATATGAATGCAGCATGAAGGAATTCATTAATCATTTGTTCTCTGGTGCGTAGAGGAGCAACAGGGTTACCTATGACCTGCTCGGGAGGATGATCCTTCATCCACCGAAGCGGAGGTCCAAGAGGGTTGAGTTCTTCATTTGACTGGATATGAATGGGCAATTCAGAAGTTCTGATTGTCGCATCTTTTTCATTTGCTTCCTCTACTGCAGCAGGAGTATGCACAATAGTGTCATTGTCAGTTGGATGCGGTGCTTGTTGACCAGCAGACTCCTCTGTTTGGGCTTCAGGAACTTCTGGTTCTAAGGAGCAGTCAGTCCTGCTTCTGTAATTTATCTCATCATCAACATTTTCATCAATGTAAGTGCTTTCCAGTCGATTGCTCAAGTTGTTGATTTGCAGATTAGATATCGTACAGTCAGTAGGCTCATCAAATTTTACATGCACTGATTCTTCTACAGTAAGAGTTCTATTATTAAAAACTCTCAAGGCTTTACTAATAGAATAACCAAGAAATATTCCAGCATCAGATTTGGCATCAAAAGCGGTGAGATGAGTCTTTCCATTGTTGTTAATAAAACATTTGCAACCAAACACATGGAAATAAGAAATATTTGGCTTACTACCATTCCAGATCTCATAAGGGGTTTTGTTTGCTCGCTTATTAATCATTGATCTGTTCTGCGTATAACAAGCTGTGTTGACAGCTTCTGCCCAAAATCTCTGCGATATTTCTGATTCCGCAAGCATAGTTCGCGCAGCTTCTTTCAAAGTGCGGTTCCTACGCTCAGCAACTCCGTTTTGTTGAGGAGTTCTAGCAGCAGAGTATTCGTGTTTAATACCAAGGTCATCTAGATATGATTCGAGTGACTGATTGGTAAACTCAGTACCTTTATCACTGCGAATTCTATCTATCCCACACGATTTCTCATTTTGGAGTCTTTTCAGTAGTTTGATCAGCTTTGGAGTAGCCTGATCTTTGCCACTTAGGAACAGGACCCACGTAAAACGAGTGTAATCGTCTATTAACACTAGGGTATACTTCATTCCCCCCTAGACTTGTTACTGGTATAGGACCAAATAGATCCATATGCAGCAACTCTAGGCACCGAGAAGAAGATTTACTCCCTTTGTTCTTAAAGGAGGATCTGATTTGCTTACCAAGTTGGCATGCTGCACAGATCTTGTCTTTTGAGAACTCAATTTGGGGCAGTCCAATGACTAGATCAAGTTTACGCAGACTGGCAATAGTTTTAAAATTTAAGTGACTCAATCGTTTGTTCCAAAGCCAATTTTTGGAAGTATTCAGGGCAGCAAAGCAGGTAGAGGAGGTAGGCTGATTAAGATTCCAATCAATTTTATATGTGTTATCATGCCTTCTTCCTACAAGTAATATACTGCCATCAGTAGATTTGATTGTGCATGAGTGCTGGTTGAACTCTACAGAATGACCATTGTTACAGAGTTGACTTATGCTAATCAAGTTATAGCATAGATTTTCAACCAACAGAATATCTTTAATAATAATGTTACCGTAGATAATCTTACCCTTACCCACGGTTCTACATTTCGCGTTGTCTCCAAAAGTTATTCTGGGTCCGATGGAGTCCACCAGTTCAGACAATAAGCTCGCATTTCCTGTCATATGTATAGAGCATCCGCTGTCCAGAAACCACTCTGAGCTCCGAACTTGATGCGTTCTAGTTTTCTGCAATTAAAGCGATAAAATGATTGGTACCCAATCCTACTTGGGTCCGGGCAGGATTAGTCCTTTCGGGACCCACACTTGTATAACCCTGACTTGTTTGGGTCTGTGTGTGTCCTGAAATGTGTGTGCATTAACTGAAGAAGTTATTCTTGGGTGATACATGTGATACTGAGTGTATGCGTGTTGTTTAGGTTTTTGGTTTCTGTTAGGAAGCATGTATCTCTTTTGGACAGGCATACAATTATGATACCAGTTAGGTTTTACCTCTCGAGTGGCCTGACCACTGGGTTTATGTTTATTTCTAAACATTTGCCCTTGTCGAGCTTTCTCTTTTGGCTCCACATAACCAATACCTTTGTGTGATGCCCGTTCTTTGAAGAGTATTGGTTCAACAGATTCCTTAACCAACTCACTTGGTTCATATACTGTGCTTGATTTAACAAAATTCATTGTTTGAATTTTGTTTCTTTCTAGACACACTTGAGATTTGATGCCGAATGAATTACTATCATTGTTAGAGTAGCCTATACCGGTAAGATCACCAGCAAGTCTTATCGACTCAAGCATTTCATCATTTTTGGCAGTAGATGCATTCCATGTGCGAACCAGCTTACTGAGTTTCTGGTGTGCACATGTTGCTTCATCCCTTTCTTTTTCGAGCTGACTTACTTTATCCCTCAAGCTTTTCAACTCAGTGGATTGTTCACAATCACATTCGTTGTTCTGCTGTTTTGTTGGGACTTGTTGTTCAGTCTTGTAGTTCTCGAAGGATTCGTACAACATCTGATACTCATTTATCATGTCCTGTAATGCATTTGTGAGTGTAAATTCAGAAAGATTAGGATCATTTACCTCACAGTCGTCGTTGACCATTAGACAATGAACTTCTTCATCTTCACTGTCACTGGATGAGCTGGAAGAAGTTTCTGATTCTGAGTCAGCCCATTTGTTCTTGTTTTCTTCCGCCACTAGTACTTTCTGTTCTCTGTCTCTTCTGGATGATCTTCTACTCTCTTTAGACTTTCTATATTCTTTTGGTCCTTTCTTTTGATCATCCTTCTTCGGTTTAGGACAGTCAGCAATAAAATGTCCTGGTTTGAGCCAGTTAAAGCATACACGTTCATCTTCATCTGATCTATTCTTGAAGCTTTGTCTTCTTGGGTAGGATTGATAAGTCTTTTGACTTTTCTTCATAAACTTTCCAAATTTCTTGACAAATAGCACCATTGCATCGTTGCATATTTTTTCAGGAGTCATCTCTGTTGTGACAGGTGGAGTTTCAGATGCAGTAAGAGCTTTGGTTGGTTGACTGGTGCTGGGTTCATCTTCAATCCGAATACCTAGTTCGAACTCATAAGCTTTTAAGTCAGCAAATAAGTCGTGTAGGTCTATCTTGTTTAGATCTTTTGATTCTCTCATAGCAATCGTCTTTACATCCCATTCTCTTGGGAGACCTCTCATGACTTTTAGAGTGACTTCCCTGTTGGATAGATCTTTACCAAGGCTATTGAGTTCATTTATGATGCCAGTTACTCTCTCATCGTATTCGCTTAGAGTTTCTCCGGACATCATTTTGATGTTTTCAAACTTCTGTAAGGCAACAGTGAGCTGTTTTCCTTGGTTTGATCATTTCCTTCGCACATCTGAGCAATCTTTTCCCAGATGTCCTTTGCAGTGGGACACATCTTGATCTTGTTGAACATATTTTTGTCCAGAGTTTTGAACAGTATGTCTTTTGCCACGTTGTCCAGATTTGCCTTTTTCTTTCTTCATTTGTCCAGAAGGATCTATCCTTTTCAACCATCTGAGGTTCACCACCAGAGATAGCAGTTGCTGTATTGACTTTCATGATCTTCATTGGTCATCAGTGATGACGAACCACATATCATCATATTGGGCACTTAGATGTGCTTGCATACGAATTCTCCAATCGTCATATTCATCTTTTTTTAACATTGGAATCTTGCTGAATGAGGCCATCAGTTTTTGGTAATTTCTCAAGATTGAGAAGACATAGGCTCTGATACCACTTGTTAGGATCGAGGTAGTGTTTAGAAGGGGGGGTTGAATAAACACTAGATTCAATTTTGATTTTTCTCGGGTTAACTGCAGACTGTTAAGTACTACAGTAGCTTCTCAATATAAGGCAAGTCAGCAGACACTGATTATAGTGCGGAAGACGTCTGCTGGACTTGTGAGGAGTAAAACTGAATAGTAAATAAGTAATAAGTAAAGAACACAAGTATTGTTTCTGGAAGTTCGAAGCACAACGCTTCTACGTCTCCCCTTCTTCCTTTGCAGGAAGGATTCACTAGAAGACTTGGTTTACACTTTACAGTATACAACCTTCTTAGGCACTCACACAACTTGGCCTAAACTCCTAGCAATCACAACTTCTTAATTTGATTACAAAAGATTCTATGACACTCTTTACAAAATAAACTTTTAGCTTCGAGTGTTCTTGAGCAGCGGACTTCAGTTGGAAATAATCTGTCACAGATTCAGTTGCACTGCTTGTCTGCTCTTTTGCTGAACTTTTAGAATATCAGTAAGTTGATTTTCTGTTTACAATGAAGTGTTTCTCGTGATTGAATAAATCGCTCAGCTAACCTCTTCATTCTTTGCTTGGACGTATTTATAGAATCAGAGGTCCAACGGTAGCTTTTCTGTATTAGGAAGAGACCAGCTTTCCAAATTCAGATTGTCTTCTTTCCTATTTTGTTAAGCAACGGCTCTTTTATTCTGACAGTAATCGTGGCGGAGATATAGCAGGGTGCGCCGCTCTGTTGTACCTTTGTCAGAGAATGTTGTACTTGTTTTGTCTCGTTGCTTAGTGCTGTTACTGGATGGTTAGACTTTTGCTGGCCTTCATTGTTCAACTGTGAGACTATTCGGTTGATGTCTGTCCAGTTGATGTCCATCCAGTTTCTGTCTATCCGGTTGATTTCTGTCCAGTTGATGTCCATCCAGTTTATGTCTATCCGGTAGATCTTTGTCACCCGGTAGGTCTTCGTCATCCGGTTGGTCTTTATCACCCGGTAGGTCTTCAACCAGTTGGTGTTTGTCATCTGGTTGGTCTTTATCACCCGGTAGGTCTTCAACCAGTTGGTGTTTGTCATCCGGATGGTCTTTATCATCCGGTTGTTCTTCAACCAGTTGGTGTTTGTCATCCGGTTGGTCTTTATCATCTGGTTGGTCTTTATCACCCGGTAGGTCTTCAACCAATTGGTGTTTGTCATCATCAAAACTTAGAAATGTTTTCCTAACATAATCGTATATTTGTGTAATTGTAGGTACATCGAAGAAAACGAGCTAAAAATGATGTGTAAAGACCAAGAAAAGACATGAACATGACAAGGACTCAAAATTGATCAAGAAAAGGGCAAAAACGTAATTTTGGAGGAGGCGATCGACCGCATGGAAGAGGCAATCGATCGCCTATGGACAGAAACTTGAGCAATAAAATTAACGAAGCAGCGATCGATCGCCACATTCTAGGCGATCGATCGCCTGAGGCTACTGGAGGGAAGCGATCGATCACCACTTTCTAGGCGATCGATCACCTCAAGCATTTTGCTAAAAAAATAACGAAGCGATCGATCGCCATAAAAGGGGCGATCAATCGCCGAAGAGTCCGAAATTTTGGAAATAAGTCTTTTACCTTGTTTAAAAGATTGTAACCTAGTTTTAAGCCTCCAAGACCCTAGAACTCATTTTGACATCACCTCTTAGACAGATTTTGGAGATTTTAGAATAGTTTCTAAAGCATGTCCCCAAAAGGATATCGGAAGATCTGCATGACTCATCATTGATCTAACCATGTCTAACAAGGTTCGATTTCTCCTCTCGGATACACCATTCCATTGTGGAGTATACGGAGGAGTGAGTTGTGGGACTATCCCACACTCCTTTCGATAGTCATGAAACTCTTGGCTAAGGTATTCACCTCCTCGATCTGATCGAAGGATTTTGATACTTTTACCAAGTTGGTTTTGTACTTCATTCTTGAAATCCTTGAACTTTTCAAAGGTTTCATGTTTATGTTTCATTAGGTACACATACCCATATCTACTGAAGTCATCAGTAAATGTAACGAAGTATTGAAAACCACCTCTAGCATGTGTGCTTGTTGGTCCACATACATCACTATGTATTAGTCCCAATAAAACATTTGCCCTTTCAACATGTCCCTTGAATGGGGCTTTAGTCATCTTGCCCATTAAACAAGATTCACATGTTTCATATGATTCAAAATCATTTGTGCACTAGCATAAAACATATCATTTAAATAAATGGAGCAACAATTGTCCTTTATAATAAATGAAAATCCAGACTTGTCCAAACAAGAAATAGAAATAATGTTTTTGGTAATAGACGGCACAAAATAACAGTCTTTCAAAATCAATGATAAACCAGAATGCAAAGATAAATGGTAATCTCCTATAGCTAATGCAGCAACTCTTGCTCCATTTCCAACTCGGAGATCAACTTCGCCTTTCGCCAATGTCCTACTCCTTTTGAGATCCTGCACATTTACACAAATGTGAGATCCACATCCAGTATCTAATACCCATGATGAAGAAGTAGATAAATTGACTACTATAACAAAAATACCTGAAGTGGAAGTCACACTTCCCTTCGTCTTCTTAAGATCCTCCAGATAAACTTTAAAATTCCTTTTCCAATGACCGGTCTCACCGCAATGGAAACAGTTCCCTTCCTTTGCCACTCCTCCCTTCGGCTTTAGTGCATAAGCATGTGGCTTAGACTTAACAAGGACCTTCTTGTTTTTCTTGAAGCTCTTAGCTTTAGTCTTTCCTTTGCTCTTATTCACAATAAGAACATTTGTAGGCTTAGACTTCTTGCTATTTGCTTCAAAAGTTCTAAGCATGCCAAGTAACTGTGGTAGAGTCTTTTCAATTTCAATCATATTGTAATTTAAGACAAATTGACTGAAGCTTTCAGGCAACGATTGCAAGATCACGTCAGTGGCCAACTCTTGGTCCAAAGGAAAACCCAGCTTCTCTAGATTCTCAATATACCCAATCATCTTGAGTACATGAGTTCCAACTAGACTTCCTTCTACCATTCTACACTGGAACAACACTTTAGAGACGTCATACCTCTCTTGTCTTGCTTGTTGTTGGTACAGTTGCTTTAGATGCTCGATCATATCAAACGCCTCCATTTCCTCATGTTGCTTCTGAAGCTCAGAGTTCATGGTGGCAAGCATAAGGCACCCAACATCAAGTGCGTCATTTTGATGCTTATTGTAAGCATCTTTATCGGCTTTAGCAGCCGTCAAGGGAGGTTCCTCAGCAGGTAAGGGTTCCTCTAGGACACATTGCTTCTTTTCTTGCTTGAGGACAATCCTCAAATTCCTATACCAGTCTAGGAAATTTGTCCCATTAAGTTTGTCCTTCTCAATGACCGATCGCAATGATAATGTGCTTGTGACGTTGTTAGTTGCCATGGATATCTACAATATAAATATGCAAAATAAGTTTATGATTTTAATCATTTAATATGGTCTTATATTAAATGACACTCCCACTATTTTGTTTAAAATTATCAACCCTCGAAAACTTTAGTGGGCCATGATCCATATTTCACTTAATCTTGAGTTAGCTTTGGCTAATCGCCCAAGACTCGGTTATTTAGGTAGACAACACTTTGTCAATTACATCACATGTAATTCTTGGATGATTGGACGACTAACGCTTTGTTCAAATTCATCTAATGAATTATTATCCAACCCCATGCCTCTACGTTCCCAATCCTATTGAGATAACGCTAGTTAAGTCGAACCCAATTTTTAAAATAATACGGATATCACATTTATCCTTTCGCGCCTTACTAAGATTGTCACGGTGCTTTGCTTTGGAAACCCACACATGTTCAATCGAAGTCTTGACGAGTATTTTTAATTGGAAGACATCTTAAACTTAATATTATAAGAGGGATTTATTGATCTAATGATTTTATTAATATTGAAAATATGTCCAGTACATATATAAATATATACATATCTACATATATATATATAAGCATCAATATTAAATAAAACAGTGTACATGCATCTCATACATCAACATAAAGTAAACGTGACATGGTTATAGCCCCTACTAGCGATTTTCTCAAGCCAATGAGAAAATCCTAAGAGTCAACCTAAGGTTACTTCACAAGCACCTTCCTTTGGCTCCAAGTTGTGAATGGCCTCCTCGTCCCGGCATCAAGCTCCATCTTCATTGATCACCATCAATAAAATAATCTATACTATATAACAATTACAAGATATAGAGAATCCCTCGATTCACATTCGATGGGAACGTAGGGGAGGGATAACATATTAAGAAAAAATAGAGAAGGCACGGCTCGCAGGTCGTATTATAATTACAAACATTCACAAATCCTATCTAATAGGTTAAAGGGCTATAACCATGCACCATGCTCAGACAACACATATAACATGCAATAACAATTAATGAATTAAATTCTAAACATTTTAAAATTTAATCCCAATAAAACTGTAAAATAAATTTTATGAAATTATCGTACGCTCGGTACATCACATGCCACGAAACTTAATGCGACTCAAAACATGAACCAAATGGGTCCGACCCATCTAACCACACGACTGGACCATGCATGGGCCTAGGGTTCGAAACCCTATCCCAAGCCACGGTCCGAGCACATGCGGCGCCGCTAGGGTTCCAAACCCTAGCCGTCGTCGCGTCTTTTCATGTTCATCGAGCCACATGGTTCGAAATTCTTAGCCACGAGCCACGGTCCAACCATGCACGAATTATGACGGTGGCGGCTCGACCATCTCGAGCCAAGGGGTTCGAAAAACCCTAGCTCTCATGTGGAGGAAGTCGCCAACCATCTAATCGAGCCAAAAATTCTAAAACCTTAGCATTGTTTCGACACTTTCATGCACAATTATTAGCCACAACGGCTAAACCATCTCGAACCAAGGGTTCGAAAACCCTAGCCCTCATGTGGCAGCCGTGTGTCATTTGTGATGGTGGTGGCCGAACCATCTCATGCTTTGGGCTCGGTTTTGCGCCTTCATGTATCATATACAATAAACTTTAATTATATCAAATATAATTTTACGATAATTACACAAACTCGATTTACTCATATCATATATGATTATATACAGTTTTAGTAGCATGCAATACAAATCTAAATATGATTAAACAATTAACCACATAATTCCGATATGAGCTTTGTACACGGCTCTGATACCACTGTAAGTAATCCAACAAGCATACAACGCAGCGGAATTTAAAATTTGGATTACTAGAACCGCAGATCTATACAAAGTTGTCATATCGGAATAGAGAAATAAGAGTCTCACTGTAAGGACCCTAATTCCTTAAGTGCGATACAAGGGCATAATTAGAGCTAACATAAAAAAATCAGAGTGTAAATGATCGTGTTGAAACTATGAGCCATAAGAGTTACAAGCCAAAATAAGGACTATCAATGGATTAATTACACTTCCAATCAAAATAATGAATGTTATCCACTATAGTTTTACACTACTCCTAGAGTAGACACTATAGAAAAGTAATTCTGTCCTTCCTTTCCCAAAAGTGTTCTTCTCAAGCTCACCGCCTCAACCCGTCTTAGCCCTTCTATCGTGCCAAAATGTACCTACAAGGACAACCCCCAAACATGAGCAATGATATCATTCATATGCAACACAATATGAATATAAAGCGTAAATGCATAAATCATAATAAAACACTTCCTGTTTTCCCCATGCATTTTAAACGCTTCCAGTTTGGTTGTCCCTGTACCATAACTCATGAGTATAATCAACATATTATTTAATGGTCTACACATGTCATGACACAATACCATCTCATCAAACCAAATACCAATCACCAATCCCTAGTCTGTCCATCACAATGTATTTTAATGCCCCTCGCTTATTTACATATAGGCGGCATAGAATAACCTCGCTTCAATGGACATGCGGCGCTCCCACCCCTCGCTTCACATTGAGCGGCAAATATTCTTTCCTCGCCCTATATGATAACCACGCTCAAATGTGACATGCGGCGCTCCCACCCCTCGCTTCACATTTAGCGGCAACAAATCAAATAGCGGCAATCATTAAAATCATCAAGGGATGACCACGACTCATGGGATGTGCACCAATAACCATCATATGCATATACAATCATCATGCATAATTCAACATGTATTTGCATCCACAATGCATAATCACATATATACTCGCATCCACAATGCATAAACAATGAGTATATTAGATACATGTACCGTTGGGTGCCCGTACGTCCTGTACGTACCTTTCCAAAAGTAGGATGTGGTAGGACTTCACTTCCTTGGCTGAGTTGCCACCTGGGATGGTTCTACATATTCACACAATTCAATATTAGAACCCAATAATAGTCCAATACCAAAAATTTCATCAATCATGCCAAGGAAATAATTTTCAGCAAAAACGCTCTACCGATCGATCGGTCACCCATACCGATCGATCGGTAACTGTTCATAATTTCCAATTTAAGCTACGGCTTTTACCGATCGATCGGTCCAGGATATCGATCGATCGTTAGCCATCCACCGATCGATCGGTCGCTTTTACCGATCGATCGGTAAGCAGAGAAATTTCACCCCTCTCTTCGCACTTGCACCGATCGATCGTCGCCCTGCTACCGATAGATCGGATCGCCGCGACATTTTCGGGCAAACTCCATTTTTTGGTACAAAACTACCAAATAACCCAAAACATCTTGAACCAAAGACATCCCAACAATATATCATCACAAAAACCTCACAAAACCATACCCCAACCACAAACAACACATACCTCAAAATAACCCACATAAATCACTTCAAAATCACCCCATTACAAATCCAAACATCATCAAAACTTTAGGAAGGGTTCCATACCTCTTGAAGACTCCAAATCTTGATAAAAATCACACAAACTCAAGTTTTGTGGAGCTTCCTCCTTCCTCCTTTGAAGGATTTCGAAAATGTGGCAAGGTTTAGGGTTGAGGATGATTTGGGGGGTTTTAAAAAAGAGTAAAGGTAAAGTGGGGGTTAAAGTGATGAGTGATGGGTTAAAAAGGGGTTGATTAATTTAAAATGCATTCCACAATACCATGGTGTATAAAACACCCCAACATGATATTTTTAAAAGCATTAATCCAAAATGCACCAAAATACCAATTAAACTCATGATTTCCAATTAATTGCTAACCATGGCAATAAATCATGCTAATAACCATTTTTCCCAACATGCACAACATGCACCCTGAAATGCTCTCCCAGGTCACTCTATCATGTGACTAAGCATTTTGTGATGACCGGGGATTATAGATGTTAATCCCGGAGTGTTAATAACCCCTAAAGTTGTTTTACGTGGCGATTTGGAGTTTAATCGCGGTGTTGGGCCTTCCGGGCTCGTTTATTTGGGTAGTTGGGATCGTTGGATCCAGAGGTTGAGATTGTATTCTCATTTGGGTGAAAAACCTAAGAGTTGGGTTTGTAGTGTGACTCGGGATCTGGGTGCTTAGTGTGGACACCGGTAGGGGGTTTTGGAGTTAGAGAGAGAATTTTTGAAAACAGATGATTTTTAATGAATCATGATGTATTTGTGGGGCTATTAGTATTTCGGGGTATTTTTGCTATAAATACCAGTTGAACCCGAGATTTTAATTGGAAAAATCATTTCACCTCCTTCAGCCCGTCTCTCTCTCCCCGTCCGCGCCCATTCCCGATTTCCCCAACCCCCGCGGCTTCAGGCCGTGCGCCCGCCGCCGTCCGGCCGCCGTTCGGCGCGTCCGACCCACCGGTGGCTTCGTCTCGTCCAGGCGCTTCTTTCTATACCGGTAATTCAAAGTTTGGTCGCGATTCACGTTCGGATTTTTCAGAAAACGAAAATGCCCAAATTCTAGGGTTTATCGGATTTCGACCGATTTACTTCCGATTTTCGATTAGGTAACCTTCCTTACCTCTTTTTCGTCCCTCTCATGTATTCCCCTGCCTTTTTGTGAATTATTGGTTCGAATTTATTTTCGAATTTCGTAGGGTTTGGTTCGAATTTTTGGGGGTTTTGGCAGGGGGTGATGATTCTTGTGGTTGGTCGTTTAATTCATGTTCTAGATGATTTATGATTCTTAATTGGGTTCGAATTGAGATGTTAGGGTTCAAAATTTGTAGGGTGTTCTTGAACAATTTTCGATATTGTCTCATTTGTTTCCCTCCCTGCATTTTAAATGGTTAATTGTCGTGTGTTGACAATATTTTTTAGGGTAATAGGTGTGCTTGAGCATGGGTTACATGTTCGTAAATAATTGTGAATTATTTATCGTGTTAGCACATCGTTCCTCGGGGCATGGAACTCGAGCAAGGTTTGGCTCGGACTTCGGAGATTTAAGGTACGTGCGACGTACGAGCATTACTATATATATTAGAGCATTGTGAAATGCATAATGTATTTTGATTTCATTGAATATTGTGCGTGTGGTTATATATATATGTTGATATAGCCAAGGAACGACCAAATCTTGATATCGCCGCTTGTAGCGTGCGTGACACTAGAGTAGGATAACTCTTACAAGATATAAGGGGTACTGGGTTTATATGACTATTGTAGGGCATTTGAGATGCCTGAGGATGATCGTAGAATCATGTATTCATTATAAGACATTTGAGATGTCTAGGTATAATGGAGAATTGGTAAAATAAATGCTAGGCATTTGAGCTATCTGTGATTGATAGCGAGGTTGTGAAATCAGTATTAGATATTGAGATATCTATATTTGCATGTATAATGAATTTGGAATCACTATCTATTGATACTCGAGAATTAGGCATGCGATGAGTTAATCAATGTGTTAATTTACTGATTTTTGAGATTTGATGAGTTTGATGATTGTGAGAACAGGGACAGTACACGGAATCCCGGATGAGGACGTTGCCATCCAGGGAGTATCATTTAAATTCATTAGTATTTACTTTTGTTGTAAATTATGAATTTCATTATTGTGATTATGGGATTTTGTGTATTGGTATGCTCACCCCGTTGGGGGCTGTCTCTGTTGGGGCAGGTGAACAGGTACATCGATGGCTTTGGAGATGAGCTCGAGCTGTTGATTGGATGTACTCCCAGGATCGTGGTACCAGGGCTTGATGGAGCACGGTATCGTATAGAGTACTTATATACACCTAAGGGTTATATACACATTCATGATGCTCGCATGTGAGCACGGTTATATTTGTATATGGGTTGTATATAAAGGCATGAGCCTTTCTCTCTTTCATTCTACGTTGCATGCAATTAAGGGTAGAATTGCTATTGATATGAGAGTCATTGGTGTATTATGTGGGTGTTGAAACCCACTTTTGTTATCATATGTGTGGTGTCTTCCCTGACTGGGAATTTACTTGGTATTGCTGTATTCTGATGAGTATTATGTTTTCCCTGGCCGGGAATTATGTTATGTGTTGTGCTTTTATTTCGGGATAGCTCTATTTATTGGGAGACTCTGCCCAAATTTTTATAAAAGCCCACAATGTAAAAAGTGGCACCAAGGGGATGGTAAAGGGCGAACATATGAGTCTATTTGTTGTTAGGCTGATGATCTTATGACATTGAGTATTAAAGGAAATTTTGTAATTGCCATTCAATGGTAAAGTATCATCTGAGCTTCCCGATTAACTTTTTATTGAAAGCATGTGCCACACATAGTGGTTAATACACTAATCAGGGGTTAAGGGCTTAGGGGGTCTCTACACATTTCAACATGATAAATAATCCCAGCACATTAAATAAATCCAACACATAATTAATTACCACCATAATTAATCATATAAACACAATTAATGCCCAAATTGCAATTAATTATTTCGGGGATATCACAATACTCCCCTACTTATAAGATTTCGTCCTCGAAATCAAATTCACTTACCCCAAAAAGAAACTAAACATAGTCACATACCAGAGAATAGTTCCAGGTAGTGCTGCACCATATGCCGCTTCGTCTCCCACGTAGCCTCCTCGACACCCATGCGATCCCACTGAACCTTGATCATAGGTATCACTTTGTTCCGAAGTCTACGGTCTGCTCGATCCAGAATTCTAACAGGCCGTTCCACATAAGACACATCAGATTCTAACTGAGCCTCGGAAGGCTGTAACACATGAGATGGATCCGGCTCATACTTCCGCAGCATCGATACATGAAACACATCATGTATACCAGATAAAGAAGGCGGCAGAGCTAGTCGGTAAGCCAAAGTGCCAATGCGCTGCAAAATCTCGTACGGTCCAACATACCTCGGAGACAGTTTCCCGCGCATCCCAAATCGCACAACGCCTCTGAAAGGCGAGAACTTCAAAAAGACCTTATCTCCCAACTGAAATTCCAACGGTCTCCGCCGTTTATTTGCATAAGCTGCCTGTCTGTCCTGGGCTGCTTTCATTTTCTGCCTTATCAACTTTATCTTCTCTTCCATTTCCCGTATCAACTCCAGGTCCTCTGATCGATTTGCGGTCCAAATCATCCCAACACAAGGGTGATCTACACCGTCTGCCGTAAAGAGCTTCAAAAGGAGCCATTTGAATGCTCGCCTGGTAGCTGTTATTATAAGAGAACTCTACCAAGGCTACCGAATCTTGCCAAGAAAAATCGAACTCCAATACACAAGCCCTCAGCATGTCCTCGAGCGTCTGGATGGTACGCTCGGTCTGGCGATCCGTCTGAGGATGATATGCAGTGCTCAATCTAACTTCAGTTCCCAAGGCTGACTGAAGACCCTCCCAAAAATGAGATGTAAATCGGGGATCTCGATCCGACACTATGGAAATGGGGATCCCATGCAATCTCACCACATCTCGAATATACAACTGCGCCATCCTCAAAAAGGTGAAAGTCATGCTATAGGGGATGAAATGAGCTACCTTAGTCAATCGATCCACAATCACCCAAATAGAATCAAAACCTGAAGTAGGTGAGTCACGAAGTCCATGGAAATGTGTTCCCACTTCCACTTCGGTATTTCCAAGCTTTTCAACTCGCCACCAGGTCTCTGTCTCTCTGCCTTAACCTGCTGGCAGATCAAACACCTCTTAACAAAAGTGACGACATCACTCTTCATTCTTTTCCACCAAAACTGACCACGCAGATCTTTATACATCTTATTTCCGCCTGGGTGGATGCTAAGTCTGCTACTATGAGCTCGCTCCAAGATCCTTTTACGCAACTCCGGCGTACTCGGAACCACCCAACGGTTACCCAATCTCAAAGATCCGTCCTCAGCCACTCTGAATTTCGTTGGCTGACCAAGATGTACTAAAGATAACCACCTCTGAACCTCATCATCTGACCTCTGGGCTCTCCTGATGTTCTCATAGATATCTGGCTCAGCTAACAAGGTCGATACATGCACAGGCGATGCATCTACATCAAAATCATAGCCCAGATGGCAATAGGAGGTCATCATGACTGACAAATGGATGACGTCCTCAGCAGTACTCCTCACTTTCTGGCTCAAAGCGTCTGCTGTCAAATTAGCTTTTCCAGGATGGTACTCAATCTCACAATCATAGTCCTTGAGTAAGTCCATCCACCTTCTCTGCCTCATGTTCAGCTCCGCCTGGGTGAATAAAAACTTGAGGCTCTTGTGATCCGTGTAAATGGTAAACGATGTACCATACAAATAATGCCTCCAAATCTTCAGGGCGAAGATGATAGCCGCCAATTCCAAGTCATGGACTGGGTATCTGGTCTCATGCGGCTTCAATTGCCTCGATGCATAAGCTACCACATGCTTATCTTGCATCAGTACACACCCAAGGCCCTGAAGTGATGCATCGGTATACAAAACAAATCTGGAGTTTTCTGTAGGGATCACTAACACTGGCGCCGTCGTCAAACGGTGCTTCAATTCCTGAAAGCTCTCCTCACAAGCTTCTGACCAAAAGAATGGTACTCCCTTCTGGGTCAACTGTGTCAACGGCTTGGCAATCTTCGAAAATCCCTCGACAAAGCGTCAATAATAACCGGCCAAACCCAGAAAGCTCCGTATCTCAGGTACAGAAGTGGGTGCAGCCCACTCCATCACAGCTTCAATCTTCCTGGGATCCACATATATTCCGCTGCTCGATATGACATGCCCCAGAAACACTACACTGCTCAACCAAAATCCGCACTTGCTGAGCTTGGCATACAACTGGTGGTCTCTGAGAATCTGGAGCACTGTCCTCAAGTGTTTCACGTGCTCTTCCTCGCTCAGGGAGTAGATGAGAATGTCGTCGATGAATACAATGACGAACTGATCAAGATAGGGTTGGAACACCCGATTCATCAGACTCATAAAGACCGCTGGAGCATTCGTCACGCCGAACGGCATCACTAGGAACTCATAATGTCCATATCGAGTCTGAAATGCTGTCTTCTGTACATCTTCCTCCCTGACTCGAATCTGGTGATACCCGGACCTCAAATCAATCTTGCTATAAAGTCTGGTACCTTGCAACTAATCAAACAAATCATCAATCCTTGGGAGAGGATATTTGTTCTTTACTGTGGCTTTATTCAGTTGCCGGTAATCGATGCACAACCGCATCGAACCGTCCTTCTTCTTCACAAAGAGAACCGGTGCGCCCCATGGCGATACGCTCGGGCGTATATATCCCTTGTCAAGGAGGTCCTGCAACTGCTCCTTTAATTCTCTCAACTCTGTCGGTGCCATCCTATAAGGTGCACGAGAGATAGCAGATGTCCCTGGTAACAACTCGATCCCAAACTCAACTTCTCTAGCCGGTGGGAATCCTGGGATCTCTTCTGGGAATACATCAGCAAACTCTGCTACCACTGGTACATCCTCAACTCTCAATTCTTTATTCTTCTCAGATGTGTCCACGGCATAGATGAGATAGCCCGTGTGGCCACGTTCCAACAGCTGAGTCATCTTGATTGCTAAAATCAACGGAATCTTTGCACGAGAACCATTGCCATAAAAAGTCCACTGAATTCCCAAATCAGATCTGAACCTCACTATTCTCTGCCGGCAATCTACCACTGCCTGATATCTGTTCAGAATGTCAATACCCAAGATGCAGTCGAAGTCTGACATGCCCAACACAATCAAGTCTGCCTTCAACTCGTTGCCCTCAAAATAAATGAGGCAATCTGCCATAAACTGATCGGCAACGACATTTCTTCCAGTGGGTGTCGAGACCATGAGAGGCGTGGGTAAAGAAGACGTGCGCATATGGTGTCTCTCCACAAAGCCCACAGATACAAAAGAGTGGGAGGCACCTGTATCTATCAAAATAAAAGCAGGGTACGTAAATAAATGACACGTACCGGCGATCACCACCTCTGGGGCTGCATGGGCCTGCTCTCTAGTCAGCGCATACACCTGCCCCTGGGACGGTCCCACTGTCTGACCTCCCGATGGTCGAGGTGCAAACTGTTGCCTCTGGTGTACTGTCCTGTCATCAAATCTCGGCCTGTTTCCCTGAAACTCTGACTGTCCTCCCCGGGTGGGGCAATACCGAGAGATGTGGCCCATCTTGCCACAGCTATAACAGGCAGGGCACTTACTCAAAGAATGTGGCCCTCCACAATTGTCGCACCTTGGTTCCCCCAATCTATTTCCTTGTGTAGGCCCTCGGTTGGCTGACCAATTGTTCTTCTTGCCCTCTTGTTTCTGCCCAAAAAATTTCTTCCCACTGAACCGTGAAGATGAAGAGGCACCACGAGGTTTAAATGGCTCTCCTCGGGGCCTCAAGCTATCAATAGCTTGTCTCTGTTGTGGTACTTGTGGTGGCACAACACTAGGATAAGCTCCAACTCCAATCTCCGCAAGCTCTGCTCTTGTGAGAGCATCATCAAAAGAGGTGGGGTTAGTAGTAATAACTCGGTCAAAGAGCTCCGGTCGCAACCCCTTCATAAAGTTCCTCATCTTCGCGTGTCCACTGGTGGCAATGTGTGGAACATACCTCAGCAACGAGGAATAATGCATGGCATAATCTGACACCGACATGCTCCCTTGTTTCAAACTCGCAAACTCATCCTCTTTCGTCTGTCTCGCCGCCGCAGAGAAGTACCGGTTCAGAAACCAGGTTCTGAAGAGTGTCCAATCGATCACTGCACCCTGTGCTCTCAGTTCCATTACCGTGCTCCTCCACCACATTAAAGGTTTCTTTGCCAACTGGAACTCCGTCAGCCTCAGCCAAGCTGTAACAGCACAAGGAGCCGATACAAATATCTGCTCCAGTCTTTCTAGCCACTCTTCGGCCTCCTCCCCTGATTCTGTTCCCTCAAACCGGGGCGGGTGGTAAGACAGAAACTGAGTCAAGCTGATCTCACCAGGTAGTAATAACTGAGCCACTGGTTCCATGCCTACAGCTGGTGGAGGTAGAGGGTTTGCCTGACCAATACTAGCATTAACACTGCCCACATCGCCCATCTCTTCATTGAGGTTCCCCGCGTTCATAACAGCCATGTTGTAACACAAAGGTTAACAACAATTCCAAAACAAATATATATGTTATGCCGTTAGATAACAGGAGTGATAATAAGCATGTTAGTATAACAGGATATACATCAATATGCACCACATGCATAAACATGCTTCAAATGTAAGCACCTAGCCAATCATGCTAAGGCTACCCTTCACTCGTTCCCGGGTTCTCTAACCACTGCTCTGATACCACTAATGTAAGGACCCTAATTCCTTAAGTGCGATACAATGGCATAATTAGAGCTAACATAAAAAAATAAGAGTGTAAATGATCGTGTTGAAACTATGAGCCATAAGAGTTACAAGCCAAAATAAGGACTGTCAATGGATTAATTACACTTCCAATCAAAATAATGAATGTTATCCACTATAGTTTTACACTACTCCTAGAGTATACACTATAGAAAAGTAATTCTGTCCTTCCTTTCCCAAAAGTGTTCTTCTCAAGCTCACCGCCTCAACCCGTCTTAGCCCTTCTATCGTGCCAAAATGTACCTACAAGGACAACCCCCAAACATGAGCAATGATATCATTCATATGCAACACAATATGAATATAAAGCGTAAATGCATAAATCATAATAAAACACTTCCTGTTTTCCCCATGCATTTTAAACGCTTCCAGTTTGGTTGTCCCTGTACCATAACTCATGAGTATAATCAACAGATTATTAAATGGTCTACACATGTCATGACACAATACCATCTCATCAAACCAAATACCAATCACCAATCCCTAGTCTGTCCATCACAATGTATTTTAATGCCCCTCGCTTATTTACATATAGGCGGCATAGAATAACCTCACTTCAATGGACATGCGGCGCTCCCACCCCTCGCTTCACATTGAGCGGCAAATATTCTTTCCTCGACCTATATGATAACCACGCTCAAATGTGACATGCGGCGCTCCCACCCCTCGCTTCACATTTAGCGGCAA
Organism: Haberlea rhodopensis; assembly: GCA_907163345.1. Taxonomy (NCBI): domain Eukaryota; kingdom Viridiplantae; phylum Streptophyta; class Magnoliopsida; order Lamiales; family Gesneriaceae; genus Haberlea; species Haberlea rhodopensis. Next base: position 3,641,463 of record CAJQUN010000046.1, read on the forward strand.
CAAATCAAATAGCGGCAATCATTAAAATCATCAAGGGATGACCACGACTCATGGGATGTGCACCAATAACCATCATATGCATATACAATCATCATGCATAATTCAACATGTATTTGCATCCACAATGCATAATCACATATATACTCGCATCCACAATGCATAAACAATGAGTATACTAGATACATGTACCGTTGGGTGCCCGTATGTCCTCTACGTACCTTTCCAAAAGTAGGATGTGGTAGGACTTCACTTCCTTGGCTGAGTTGCCACCTGGGATGGTTCTACATATTCACACAATTCAATATTAGAACCCAATAATAGTCCAATACCAAAAATTTCATCAATCATGCCAAGGAAATAATTTTCAGCAAAAACGCTCTACCGATCGATCGGTCACCCTTACCGATCGATCGGTAACTGTTCATAATTTCCAATTTAAGCTACGGCTTTTACCGATCGATCGGTCCAGGATACCGATCGATCGTTAGCCATCCACCGATCGATCGGTCGCTTTTACCGATCGATCGGTAAGCAGAGAAATTTCACCCCTCTCTTTGCACTTGCACCGATCGATCGTCGCCCTGCTACCGATCGATCGTCGCCCTGCTACCGATCGATCGGTCACCGCGATATTTTCGGGCAAACTCCATTTTTTGGTACAAAACTACCAAATAACCCAAAACATCTTGAACCAAAGACATCCCAACAATATATCATCACAAAAACCTCATAAAACCATACCCCAACCACAAACAACACATACCTCAAAATAACCCACATAAATCACTTCAAAATCACCCCATTTCAAATCCAAACATCATCAAAACTTTAGGAAGGGTTCCATACCTCTTGAAGACTCAAAATCTTGATAAAAATCACGCAAACTCAAGTTTTGTGGAGCTTCCTCCTTCCTCCTTTGAAGGATTTCGAAAATGTGGCAAGGTTTAGGGTTGAGGATGATTTGGGGGGTTTTAAAAAAGAGTAAAGGTAAAGTGGGGGTTAAAGTGATGAGTGATGGGTTAAAAAGGGGTTGATTAATTTAAAATGCATTCCACAATACCATGGTGTATAAAACACCCCAACATGATATTTTTAAAAGCATTAATCCAAAATGCACCAAAATACCAATTAAACTCATGATTTTCAATTAATTGCTAACCATGGCAATAAATCATGCTAATAACCATTTTTCCCAACATGCACAACATGCACCCTGAAATGCTCTCTCAGGTCACTCTATCATGTGACTAAGCATTTCAACATGATAAATAATCCCAGCACATTAAATAAATCCAACACATAATTAATTACCACCATAATTAATCATATAAACACAATTAATGCCCAAATTGCAATTAATTATTTCGGGGATATCACACTCACCCTTGTAGCGTGTTTGAGCAGAATCCACGAAGCACCACGTCCAACGAATTCCGAGTCACGAGCAACACCTCCAAGGTCTTGCCTCTACGGTATCCACACGATCAAATCGAAAAGGGATGTTCAAGAACAAGTTGCTAGACTTATTTTTGAACCAAAACTGAACTCCCGGTTCAAAACCGATCAACGACTATCAATCTCTCCTCCCAAAACTCGACGGCGGCGTGAGCTATTAAGAGAGGAAGAGGCGGCCGATCCTATTGGAGTGTGTTAGGTTTATGATATGAAAGCTTAATTAATCATTAACCTTGCTATCAAATTATATATGATTTAATTAAAGGCTTTCACAAAGCTTCATGGGCCCAAACCCATGATTTAATTAAATCCTTATAATCATTTAATTAAGACTCTTCTTAATTAATTAATTCATCCAATGAATTTAATTCCCCTTATCGATTTAATCTTTTGTACGACCCGATAGGATCTTGCAATGTTGGCAGTGACATAAAATCTCATTTTACGTCACAAGCAATGAGCGGTATCTAGCAACACATCAAGGCTACCCAAATTACAAGAATGTCTTTGACTCGACATAACCTTTAGAACTTGTGATAATATTAACCATGTAACTTAATCCCTTTGTCCATGTGTTTAGATTGAACATGAGTCATGGAATAGTCATACTTGTATATTCAATCTTTATTTCTTGATCCCCAAGTAGAACTAGAATAAACGAATAAGCTTGATATCACATATCGACTCATTCGAGCACGGCCATGCATTTTAGTCTTACTTGATCAAGGGCCCAAACACTTCTCCTGTTATATAGGAGGGACAAATCCTATCTTGATCAATCAACATCCCTCTACATAACTCGTAGTGTATCCAATAGTTGCCTTTATAGTTTACCCTGTTACAGGTAACGTTTGACAATATCAAGATACATAACTCCTTATGTTGGGATCTCTGATGATCTCAAGTCGTAAGTATTACATACATTATTATCATTATGAGAATTGCTTATGACACTCATATAACTATCCATGTAGCATTCTCATGGTGGGTCTGTCCAGTACATTGTTTTTGACATGTACCCATGTGTTGATTTGATATCTCATATCCATGAACAATTCATCAATCAAAACATACTAGTCTCAATGTATTATCATTATCATTATTTATGATAATACTAGACTATGGACAATCTTTAAGAATAATACAATATTATTCTCAGGACATTAACTTATATATCAATTCATATTACACAGATATTCGAATAATATATAATAATGATTTGCCATTTATAAAATCATAATACATTGTATGTCATAAACAATCATCTAATGACATGTCTTAGGGCATATCCCAACAAGGCATACCTTCCAGAAGTTAGCATAGTAAAAACCAAGAAAGTTATTGGTTTCCGAAGTAGGATCCAGCCAAAATGGTAAGCAAAAGAAGTAAAATCGGAAAGTTTCCTAAGAGGACATGAAAAAGAGGAGCACCGCGACTCACGGATGGACAATTGAAGTGGTGTGCGAGAAGAAGATGATACTCTCATCACCGAGAGAGGAATTTTGCAACATTCCATATAACTTTATTTTCAATATGATTATTCACCACTTTTCAAAATAAGTCTATTATTATATTATATTTTAAAAATATATAATACTATACATACATTATATAATAAATCATGGGATATTCCAAATAAAACTTACCTCCATCAAAAACCAAATCATACATAATTGTCATATTTATGAAATACAAATGAAACCAAAAATTGTCAAAAATTCTTACAAAGTTCCAATTTATGCATGTATAGAGTCGGTGACATTGACAAGGACCGAAAGCACAAATCCCAGCGTTAGATGAAATGTCGCAGAAAAATCCAAGAAAATCATGAATATTGAGGTTCCCATGAATAATTTCCTTCATTATTAAGCATATAATTAGACCACTATTTATATGTTTGACCCACATATCATTTTCATTAATGAATTATAGCAGAAATTAAAGCCCTTTACTCCAAGATCACTGAACGGCCAACGCTACCATTGTCTTCATCCATCCCCAAAAACATTTCTCCGAGAAATTCCTATTTCTTTTCTTGTTGAAATTGGGGGTGTTTTTATTTTATCATTGATCTTTCGATAATAGGCAATAGAGTTAAAATGGGGCTGCAGCAATCTAAGGACGAGCTGTTGTATCAAGAAGTGAGTAAGAGAAACATTGAAGGCATCAAAGCTTTACGAAGTCAAGGCTCTGGACTTGAGGTATATAATTTCATATAAAAAACCTTTTTTTTTTTGTGTTCTCTGAAATTATTTGTGTTCATGCCAGTTATTTATTTATGTTTCAATTGTGAAAGTCTATGGTTCAGAGTACATCAATGCAAATTTAATTGAAGCCCGTTAAATGTTTAGAAAAAAATGCAAAATTTCATTCTGGGATCTGCCCCTGATCCCTCTTTCGTGGTTCTCCTTATCTTTGGTTATTTCCAGCAGCGACTCCCAATTCATTGGGGGGCAAAGGCTAAGTTGTTGTATAGTGTGTATATGTGTGCAAATTCTTGCAGGATTTTGGGTGATTCGTTTTGTTGCATGTAATGGAAATGATGAAATTTTATTGGATTATGATTGGAACTTAGTTAGACACACCAACCATGATGCTCACATGAACTGATATGTTCTTAAAATTTTAGATTGAAACTTAAGTTACTGTCTTTGATTTTTTATTTTTTATTTGGCTTTATACAGTTATGTAATCATATAAAAAGTCAGGAGTATTATGATTTTTAACTCTTTGATGTCAAAGATGGAGGTGTCATTTGCTAGTCCTTTTAACTTGGGATAGAGGATGCATTTAAAAGTTTTGTTTGTGTCTTTGTTTGTATCTACATAACTGAATGCTGAGTAAGTTACTGGGTAGAAAGGATGGTAATTGCAAAAGTACAATGTTAAAGCTGTCTTTGCAAGAAAATTGTTCGTTTACTCCTGAATTGCATGAAGTAGTATGCATAACATTGAGAGGTGAAAGAGTTTTATAAACATTGTTAGCGGGGAAAATGTTAATGAAAGAACACCATGAATGTAGCTGGTTCAGTGATCTAATTTCATGTTCTGGACCTGAATAATTTGTGGAAAAAGTTGATTGTCCTGACAGTGGGTTGATAGTGAAGGAAAGACTCCACTGATTTTAGCTTGCATGAACCGGGAGCTTTACAATGTCGCAAAAACATTGATCGAATTGGGTGCCAACGTGAATGCTTATCGTCCAGGTATATTATTTACAAGTTTAATGTCCACAACATTTTATGTTTTTGTGCAAAATAATGTTCAAATGAGATTTTAACCCCAACCGTGGTTTCTTGGCTACATTCCTGGTTATGCTTTAATGTGCTACTGTTTCGGGTTTAAACTTATAATGATGCTTCAGTTAATCTTGAAAAGTGATGTAAGAAAACTCATTCAAAGCCCAAATCAAATACTGTTGTTTAGTTCCTTTTCTTTATACATAAGGTCTGGTAAGTTGTGACAACAAGGCTGTTACGAGCGTAGGATCGGGTTATGGGACGATTGGGAATGTTGGTGATTTCGTGAGGTTGGTTCGTGTTTTTCTTATGATTCCCTATGTTGACAGTATCCGCGACTTGAATGACCGCGGTGAGATTATGAGAAGTAGAGTCCGAAGGCGACTTGTGACAGATGGTTTATTGGGATAAAAACTTGAATCTTATTAAATGGCCAATAATCCTATATATAACAAAGAGTCCTAAGAAACCAATCCAAAGAATAAAATCCTATCTTACAAAAAATCAAAAGATCCAAAACCTAAATTTGAACAAAAGATAATAAAGAATCTAAAACTTGAATAGAAGATACTAATGTGATCTCCTTAAATCTTTCTGAACTTCCCAGGAGTGTATATCTTATAGATCACATTGTCTTTGGTGCTGGAATTCTCCTAAGAGTTCGTGCGTGTAACATTACCCCCCGTTGAGGATCTTGTTGTCCGCTAACACGAAAGATGGATATTTTTTAGACAAAGACGCTTCGTCCTCCCAAGAGGCTTCTACTGGGGAGAGATCTATCCAATGAACCAGCACCTCGGTTCGTCCTTGGCGTGTGCGTGCCTCAATAATGGCTTGCGGAATGGGTGAGAATTCTGCATGATCTATGGGTGGCAGGTGTACTTGGGCACATTCCATTGAACTTCTTTAGAACGGAGACATGAAAGACTGGGTGAAGCTTTGAAGAGTCTGGAAGTTGCAGCTTGAATGCATTAGAGCCAATGCGTTCCAGGACTTTGAAAGGGCCGAAGTAACGAGGACCCCCCAATTTCTTGTTCTTATTGCCTCTCAGACTTAGTTGTGTTATGGTTGAAGACGTAAGAGCACTAAGTCGCCCTCGTTAAATGTTAAATCCCGATGTGAAGCATCGTAGTGTTGTTTCATGGTGTTCTGAGCATTTAGTAGACGCTTGCGGAGGTCAGCCATCATTTTATCCCTATCCTGGAGTTCCAAGTCGACCGCAGGAAGATGGGAATGCCCGGGGGAATAAGTGATGAGATGTGGTGGTTGTCTCACATAAACAACCTCAAAAGGAGTGGATCGGAGGGCCATGTGGAAGCTTGTGTTGTATTAGTACGCCACCCATGATAACCAATTGAACTCAGCGGGTTGTCCCCCGTAAAACAACATAGGTACATCTGAATAACCTTGTTTACTGCCTCAGTTTGGCCATCTGATTGAGGATGGTAAGCTGAGCTGAAACAAAGTTTTGTGCCATGTAAGCAAAAAAGCTCACGCCAAAATGAGCTAGTAAAAGCAGCATTCCTGATCACTGGCGATATACTCCGGAAGGCCATGTAGCTTGACGATATTATCAAAGAAGATGTGGCAACTGAAGTAACCGAGTGGAGTTGGCTCATAGGCATGAAATGAGCATATTTGGAAAATCGATCAATCACCATGAAGAGTACTGATTTACCATTAGACGTTGGTAAGCCATCGATGAAGTCCATCGAGATATCTGCCAAATTTGATGTTCAATGTGTCAATCTTATTGCGTTGACAAACTAGGCATGCAGCCACGAAGTCTCGTACGTCCCGACGCATATGCGGCCAATAGAATTCCCTGGTGAGGCAATATAGGGTTTTTTTATATCCTTCATGGTGGGAGTCATGAACGAGTTGTAGGATGGCATTTATCGATGATGATCCAGAAGTCAAAACAAATACGACCCTTGTAGAAGAGAATGCCATCATGTATAGACCAAATATTAGATGGGTCCTGCTGTGTTATGTGATCAATCAAGACTTGGATCTCCTGGGAGGAAGCATGCTCCTCTGTGATGGACTTAAGGAGATACCACGTAGGCATGGAAATAGCGGAGAGATTCATCTCTTCAAATTGGCGGGACAAGGCATATGCGACTACATTCGATTTTCCCGGTTTAAATTCAACTTTAAAGTCATACCCGAGAAACTTACTAATCCAACGCTGTTGAGGGTCGTTGTTATCCGCTGCTCCAGTAAGAATTTCAAGTTGTAGTGCTCTGTGCGAACCACAAAATAATGGCCCCAAAGATATGGATGCCAGTGGCGTACAGCTTTAGCAAGCCCAATGAGTTCTTTTTCGTATGCGGGGAGTGTACGATGGCATTGGGAAAAGGCGTGACTAAAGAAGGCAATAGGACGTCCTGATTGTTGTAGGATAGCGCCAATTCCCAAGTCTGAAACATCGCATTCGATGATGAATGGGGCTGAGAAGTCGGGCATGCCAGTATAGGTGTGGAAGTGAGTGCCTATTTCAGAAATTCAAAGGCAGTAGTGGCCTTTGGCGTCCAAACAAACGCAGTTTTGCCAAGCAGAGATGTGAGGGGTACTGCCATCATGCCATAGTTCCGCACAAATTTGCGATAATAACCTGTAAGGCCCAAAAAACACCTTAGTGCACGCGGCGAGGAAGGTTGTAGCCATTGCGTGATTGCTGTGACCTTCCCCTTATCAACGGAGACCCCCATGTTGTGACACTCCAGTCACAAAATCAAGCACCATTCACGTTGCCAAACAACAACACATGATTGCATAATTCACGCAATCCAATCAATAATTAGGCTTTAATGTAAATGACAACTGTGTATGTACCTTCCTCAGTTAAATGATGAATTATAGGAATGTAATTGCTGTAAATGTAATATATATATCTGTAATGACTTTGATGAAGAGCAGATTGGAGACAAAACAATTGTGCAATTGACATGGTACCAGAGCCTAAATCAGAACCGAAATTCAGAAGTTAAATTTGTTTTTCTCTTCGAAATTGTTTTCGCACTTCGAAAGTCAGCATTCCCGATCTTGTGTCTTTCAAAATTTCATTGTTCATCCTGGGTCAATCTGTAGTTGTCCAATTCGTTCGTGTACGCCGCTTCGTCTCGGAATTTTCTGCTTTCTGAAATTCCTTGCGGCTTGTCGGGAGTTTTTTATTGTTCCAGCCCTCTAAAATTGTTGTCGTACGAACCAATTTCTCGTTCTCAGCAATTGTTGCTCGATTTGTGGTTATTAGTCGCATATGCTGGTCCACTGAAACCACTTGGTCCATTTTACTCTTTAACCGTTAATTCATCAATGCCATCATCATGAGTAATTCTGAAAATTTTGGTGTGAAATTCTCCGGCAAAAACTACTGGGTTTGGGAATTTCAATTTCGTTTATTCGTGATTGGGAAGGAATTATGGGGCCACATTGATGGGAGTGACCCAACTCCTACAGATGCCTCCAAATTAGCACCCTGGCAGATCAAAGATGCTCGAATTATGGCCTATATATTAGCATCTGTTGATCCTCTCATTGTGCTCAATTTACGACCATATCAAACCGCCAAAGCCATGAGTATCTCAAGAAAGTTTACAGTCAGAATAATGTGGCTCGACGATTCCAATTGGAATATGAGATTGCAAACTATACACAGGGCGAACTCTCTGTCCAGGAATCTTTCACTGGTTTCAGACATTATGGGCTGAATTTGCTCATATTATTTATGCTAATGTTCCTGATGGCTCGCTGGCTGCTGCCAATTAATTCGTGAACAGAGCAAGCGAGATCAATTTCTGATGAAATTGAGATCTGAATTCGAAATAGTCAGATCAGCACTGATGAACCGCGATCCCTCTCCCTCTCCCTCATTGGATGTTTGCTTCGGAGAACTCCTTCGTGAAGAAGAACATCTTACTACACAGGGGACGTTCCAACACCACACAAACTCGATGAATGTCACTGCTTATGCGTTCCACGTGAAAGGAAAAGGGAAGGACATTCGCCACGTCCAATGCTATACTTGCAAAGAATATGGTCACATGGCAAACCAATGTGTCACTAAGAAATGTAACTACTGCAAGAAGCCTGGCCATATCATCAAGGACTGTCCCACACGTCCTCCAAATCGACTGAACTACTAGTTATCAAGCCACAGTAGGACGCTCCCCGCCTATAGTTGGAGACTCTTCGGTCATTACTCCTGAAACCATCCAACAGATGATTGTTTCCGCACTCTCTACTTTAGGCCTTCAAGGTAACAATCTCGCTCATTTAAAATCTTGGCTTGTTGACTATGGTGCTTCAAATCATATGAACAGGACTTCGGATAATCTTCACAATCTTCGACCATATACCAATTCCTTACAAATTACAATCGCTGATGGTACTAAACTTCCGATTCATGAGACTGGCGATGTTAATTCCTCTGTCAGAAATGCGTTTGTATCTCCAGCACTGTCTACCAGTCTTTTATCCGTCGGACAGTTAGTTGATGACAATTGTAATGTTTTGTTTCTCGTTCTGGTTGTCTTGTGCAGAATCAGGTGTCGGGGAGGATACTCGCGAAGGGCCCTAAAGTTGGACGCTTATTTTTCTTACATTTTTTCATTCCTTCATTTATTTCCATGTCATGTAATGCAGTTAATAATACCAATGACATTTGACACAAGCGTTTGGGTCATCCTAACCCTATTGTTTTATCTCACATAATAAAATCGGGTTTGTTGGGAAATAAAAATCAATTGTCAACTCAATTTTCTCTAGATTGTGCTACTTTCAAATTAGGAAAGAGTAAGTCTCTTTCATTTCCGACCCTTGGTACTCGTGCAGAAAATTGCTTTGACTTGATTCATAGTGATGTGTGGGGCATCTCCCCTGTTATATCTCATGTACAATATAAATATTTTGTTACATTAATTGATGATTAGCAAGATAACACATGGGTTTATTTTCTTCGGTCCAAATCTGAGGTAATCTCTATGTTCCAACGCTTTATATCTTTCGTTGAAACTCAATTTTCTACCACTATCAAAATCCTCAGATCTGACTCCGGCGGAGAATACATGTCTCGTCAATTTCATGCTTTCCTTGAACAAAAATGTATTATTTCCCAACATTCTTGTCCATATACACCACAACAAAACGGGGTGGCGGAATGTAAAAATCGTCACTTACTAGATGTCACTCGCACTTTGTTACTTGAAGCTGCGGTTCCTACAAAATTTTGTGTTGAAGCTTTATCTACGGCCGTTTACCTCATAAATCGATTATCATGCGGTGCACTACAATTTGTCACCCCATATTACCATCTCCATCAACATCACCCTAGCTATCTTAATTTACCCACTTTTGGATGTATTTGCTTTGTTCATCTACCTAGTATTGAACGAAATAAATTGTCGGCTCAATCAGTCAAATGCGCTTTTATGGGATACAGTGTTTCTCATAAGGGATATGTTTGCTATGATTCTCACTCTAACAAGTTTCGTATTTCCCGTCACGCCATTTTCTTTGAAAATCAATATTTCTTTAGCAAATCAATTGGGTCCACGCATTCACCACCTGTTCTTCCATCCTTTGGTGAGCCATCTCCATCCTGGTATTGTTTATGAAAGACGACGTCCAACTTTGCACCCTCGTGAGCCCGACCCTCCACCTGACACTGCTCAAACTTTGGATCATGTGATAACCACGGCCTCTAACACTACTCTTCGGCGCTCCTCACGTTCTTCTCATCCTCCTGATCGGTATGGCCTTTTCTCCTTCCTCATATCATGCTACTTTGTCATCTAATCCCATTCCTACGTGTTACTCAGAAGCTATTACGCATGAATGTTGGAAGACTGCCATTAATGAGGAGTTACAAGCTCTTCAAGAAAATGCCACATATAAATGGGTTTACTCTATCAAACTTTGCTCCGACGGAACTTTGGACAGATACAAATCCAGGTTGGTTGCTCTTGGTAATCGTCAGGAGTATGGAATTAACTACGAGGACACTTTTGCTCCTGTTGCGAAAATGACTACGGTGCGTACTATACTATCTATTGTCGCTTCGCAAGGCTGGCCTACACATCAAATGGATGTTAAAAATGCCTTCTTACATGGTGATTTCAAAGAAGATGTGTATATGAAACTCCCTCCAGGTCTTTCTTCTGATTCCCCATCAGACGTTTGCAAATTGAAACGCTCTCTCTACGGCTTGAAACAGGCTCCTCGTGCTTGGTTTGAAAAATTTCGATCCACCTTGCTCCACTTCTCCTTTCAGCAAAGTAAGTTTGTCTGCTCTCTGTTTCTTTGCAAGACATCTGCGGGTATTGTGCTTCTTCTCGTCTACGTGGACGACATTGTCATCACTGGGAATGATTCTGCTCTAATTACACGTCTCCAACAGCATCTTCAGGCCTCATTTCATATGAAAGACCTGGGTCAGCTCACCTACTTCTTGGGGTTGGAAATTCAGACAAGTCCTTCTGGTATCTTCTTGAATCAGTATAAATACACACTGGATCTCATCGCTTTGGCACGACTTCAGGATTGTCCTCCTGTCGACACTCCATTGGAAGTTAACGTGAAATATCGGGGTACGGAAGGTGATCTTCTTCCTGATCCCACTTTGTATCGACAACTTGTTGGGAGCTTAAATTATTTGACTATCACACGACCTGACATATCCTATGCGGTTCAACAAGTTAGTCAGTTCATGCAATCTCCTAGACATCTACATCTTGCTGCAGTTAGGCGAATCATTCGCTATCTTCGTGGCTCTTCTACGAAGGGGTTATTTTCCCCGCCTCAACTACACTTCAACTTGTTGCCTATAGTGATGCTGACTGGGCAACCTGTCCAGGTACTCGTCGCTCTGTCACTGGATGGTGTATGTTTTCCTTGATCTCATAGAAAAGTAAGAAACAACCTCGTGTCTCCAAATCTTCTACCGAATCTGAATATCGTGCTATGTCTGCTGCTTGTTCTGAAATTATGTGGCTACGTGGACTATTAGATGAACTGGGATTTACTCAACACGGCCCACACCTCTTCATGGAGACAACACTAATGCCATTCAAATCGCAACCAATCCAGTATTCCACGAACGAACGAAACATATAGGTCGACTGTCATTCTATTCGAGAAGTTGTGGACAACAAGACAATCACCCTTCCTCATGTCTCTAGCGATCTTCAACTTGCTGACATATTTACAAAACCAATGACTCGACAACGACATCAATTTCTGATTGGCAAATTGCTGCTTCTTGACAAACCAGCATCAATTTGAGGGGGGATGACACTCCAGTCACAAAATCAAGCACCATTCACGTTGCCAAACAACATCACATGATTGCATAATTCACGCAATCCAGTCAATAATTAGGCTTTAATGTAAATGACAACTGTGTATATACCTTAGTTAAAGGATGAATTATAGGAATGTAACTGCTGTAAATGTAATATATATTTCTGTAATGACTTTGATGAAGAGCAGATTGGAGACAAAACAATTGTGCAATTGACATGTTGGAGACCATATGGCCCAAGTAGGCAACCTGGGAGTGGCCAAAATGGCATTTTGAGCGTTTCAAGAATAGGAGCTGTGTTGAGAGGATGTCAAAAATCAATGAAAGGTGTGATAGGTGAGCATCAATGTGCGACTATAAATCAAGATATCGTCGAAGAAGGCGAGAACAAACTTCCGCAAATAATCTCGAAAAATTGAATTAATCAATGCTTGGAATGTGGAGGCTCATTTGTAAGGCCGAAAGGCATGACTAAGAACTCAAAGTGCCCATGATATGTTTGAAATGCAGTGATCGGTACACTGTCCTTATCCATCAAACTTTGGTGGTATCGAGCTCGCAAGTTGAGCTTCGAAAAATATTGTGCCCCATGTAACTCGTCCAGAAGTTCGTCGATGACTGGGATAGGGAATTTATCCTTGATGGTTTTGTCATTGATTGAGCGATAATCCAGAAACGCCACGAATTGTCCGATTTTTACTAGCAATACTGGCGATGAAGACGGCGAGAGATTCTTCGGCAAATAATGCCCTGGTTTATCATGGAAGTATATTGCCGTTCAATCTCATCCTTTTGAGCTTGTGGGTAACAGTAGGGACGTACCACAATCGGATCATTTTTTGTTACAAGGTGATGCGGTGGCAGAAATCGCGGCTTGGGGCAGGCTAGAGAAACGCTCCAATAATTGTTGTAGAATGCATTGCTCATCGGTGGGCAACAAGGTGGTAACACGCAGAGTGGGAGAGGATCTGGTATAAGTCCTCTCAGAATAATTTGGTGTCCCTCGTTGTGAAAACTCATCTGCTTGGTCATGAAATTCCACTGGATTGTCCCCAATGTTTGTTGCCAATTAACCCCGAGCACTGCACCAAAATCTCCTAGTTGAAGGAGAAAAAAATCCAAGCGTAATTGGTCCTCGCCGAGTAAGATGAATATGTTCTGGAAGATACCCGCACTCACTAGCGGTTAACCATTTGCTACGCGGATGTGAAGGCCTGAACGTTTATGAAACGGGATATCCATTGCCTTTGCTAGATCAGCGTTGAGGAAACAATGGGTATTCCCTGAATCAATAAAAACTCGAAGAGTTGTATCGTTGATTTTCCAAGATTTGCATTGTTTGTGTTTTGCTTGGTTCTGTGATGGCTTGCAGCGAAATTTCCCCATCATCAACATCTAAATTTGGTTCATCATCCACTAGTGGCGGGTGCTCGTCCACACCCTCAATCCAAAAAAAGGTTTTTTGCATCGATGACCTGGCGTGAATTCTTCATGTCAATTGTAATAGAGACCACGTCGATGTCGCGTCCAGTTCTGCCTTGGTGAGGCGTTTAATTACAGGTTGTCAGGGCATGATGGTGGACGAGTGGATCCTGCGTACATAACAATGGCATCAAAGAAAAATGTTATGGAAATCAACAATCCCTTCAACGTCAACATGCTGAATTCATCGCCTTATACAAGGCCAGCACGGATAATCTCACATCACGACACGACACACTATGCTTACACGTCGCGTCCCTTCAATCTGATTACCATACAACTTTCAACGCTCAACCTGAAGCCATGGAGGTTTGCGCGCATACCGTGCACCAACAACGACAACCTAGATTCAAACAAGCAATTCTCCAAAGCCCACTTTGTCTAGACCATGCCGACCCGCAAGGACGATGTTGTGCATGTTGTTCGAGGACCTGTCGCCCAGAACCGCAGCGTGTACATACCTAGAAACAGGTGTACATATCCAGAAACGCGCGAACAATGCACGACACACAATCACACACTTTTCCGGCGAGGAAAACAAAATTAAATAACGGGCGCGCACAAGTTCCTTCTGCGAATCCAAAAACCAAATCAGAACAAGGGCAAAATCTACCTCCTTTCTCTGCTGATGCTCTTCCTTACAACGAATTTAAAGATCAATATCATATGTGCTCAGTATTTTGATTTCTCGAAAAACATCGCATATTTTTTATGAAATTTAAGTGGTGTTTGAGGACAAACACCAATTTCGAGGATGGGTGTGATGTAATGTGCACCGATCCACACTGCCGGGAAGAGTCTTGGAAAGAAGGAAGACTTCACCTACAAGATTCCTTGATGTAGCAAACTCTTCAAGACATTATCTTTTCATATGTTTATTATTTCTTAAGATTTGGTTTTTGATTAGTATTGATGTTTTGATACTTTGATTAAGATATGAATCTTTATTTGATGTTTATCTAGGATTGGTTGATTAAGATATGAATCTTTATTTGATGTTTATCTAGGATTGGTTTATTGGATTTTGGTTTATCTTAGGGATTTGGTTATCAAGATTTTGTTGGACTCTATTATTATAAATAGGGTGGTTTTGATTAATAAAATTAAGAAGAATGGAGTTTTAAGTTAATTTCTTTTGGTAACAATGTGGTTGATTGACTGCCTTCGTTACATAGATCTTTCTATCATTTTTCTATAATGTGATCATGCGTACATAATAGGTTGCAACTCAATGGAGGGCCAAAACGGAGATGGCAATGATGTTTAAATTCATCCCAGTTAAGATTTGGAGTATCGGCCTCTAGCTTGAGAAACCAAAGTTGTGCATCGCCTTCTTAAGTGGAAAGACGCCAAATCGACAAATCCGATGAAGGAGTGAGTTGATGGCGAAAGAGGTGTTCGCATCGGATCAGCCATCCCAAGGGGTCCGAGTGTCCATCGAACCTGGGAAATTCCAGGCACATGGTTCTCAGAGGAGTTTTGCTTGCCGTTATTGTCAGCCCTAGAGTCCGAATGTATAGTGGCAACTTGTAGTGACAGAGCGTCGAAGCGGGATTGGAGTAATTCCTTGTCAGCCTTGTATATCGCCATGAATTCGGATAGTTGACGTTGAATTGCTTGTAGATCTGCCATAACCTCTGGCTATGGTACCAGTTCGTTACGAGTGTAGGATCGGGTTATGAGACGATTGGGAATATTGGTGATTTCGTGTGGTTGGTTTGTGCTTTTCTTAGGATTCCCTATGTTGACAGCATCCGTGACTTGAATGACCGTGGTGAGTGTTACGAGTGCAGGATCGAGTTATGAGACCATCGTATAGACCCGTAAATTCTTGCGGTTTTGATTTTTTCTTTGGTTTACCTATGATGGAAGTTTGCTGTATGAACAGAGAGTTGGGTGTGTAATCTGCTTGATAATGAAGAGCTGTGTATTTAAGAGTCCAAAGGACTTGTAACTATGTTAAAGGGAAAACTTCCTCTTCTTATTAATAAAGAGTCTTATTTATACAACCGAAAAAAACCTATTTCTGAAAAATAAAACACCAACTAGATATCTCTATCTTAAGGAAAAGATAAGCTTCCTAGATATCAAAAAAACGAATCTTAATAAAATCTTAATAAAACTAATCCTAATAAAATCTTTAAAATCAATCCTAGTAGTTAAAATTAATAGATAAATGTTTGAGATCTCAGCCACGATCTTCCCCCTTGTTGCGATATTTCCGTGTGAAACGTTTGTAGATCTTATCATTGTTATTCTTGATCTCGGCTGAGGAACCCCATTGGTATAACATTGCCTGCCCCTTGAGACACGTGTTTGTCCGCAAACACAAAGGAGGGAAATTTGGAGGCAATGGAAGCAGCCAGTTCCCCCGAAGATTCAGCAGGTGAGAGCCCTATCCAATGCACCGAGACTTTGGATTACCCTTGACGTTGTTGTGTGTCCAGAACCACATGTGGTATTGGGCAGGATTCTGTATAGTTAATTGGAGGAAGTGAAGGGCTGCTTGGGCTTTCCCCAGTGAATTTCTTTAGCACAGATACATGAAATATTGGTGTAATCTAGCTGAAGATGGCATGTCCAACTTGTAGGCTGTGGAACTGTTGCATTCCAAAACTTTGAAAGGTCCAAAGTAGCGTGGTGCCAATTTCTTATTCCGGCGTGTCGCTAAGCTGACTTGGCGATAGGGTTCTAGACGTAGTAGCACCAAATCCCCAATTTGGAAATGTATCTCCCAATGAGAAGCATCATAGCGTTGCTTCATTGTGTTTTGTGCAGCTGTGAGTTGGTTTCGAAGTTCATTCGGCATCTTGTCACGGTCCTGGTCTCCTGGAGTTCCAATTCAACAACTCCCGGCTTAGATAATCCAGGGCAATAAGAAATTAAGTGTGGGGGTTGTCTGCCGTAGACTACTTCAAAAGCACGCAAGGTAGAATGAAAACTGGTGTTGGAGCAGTATTCAGCCAAGCTAACCAGTGCATCCATCGTTTCGGGTGTTCGCTAGTGAAACACTGTAAATACATTTGAATGACTTTGTTCACCGCATCTATCTGGCCATCGAACTGTGGATGATAGGCAGAATTAAAACAAAGTTTTGTGCCATGTAAGAGGAATAGCTCCTTCCCAAAAGAGTTAGTGAAAGTAGCATCTCTATCGCTAACAATAGATTCCGGTAGACCATGCAGCTTTACCACGTGCTCAAAGAAAGTTCGGGCGACGAGATAGCTTTGTAAGGATGTCATGGACATGAAGTGGGCATATTGGAGAAACGGTCCACCACGACGAAGAGCACCGATTTACCCTGTGAAGAAGGTGGTCCATCGATGAAATCCATAGAAATATCAGCCCAAAATTGTTGTGGTATGGGCAGGGGTTATGGATGCCCTGCTGGTCGCAATGTGTCTATTTTGGCAAGTTATGCACACCGAGACATAGGACTGATAATAGAAGTCCATTTTTGTAATGTGATAAAGTGTTTTGATAGCCGTCGTGATGCGAGTCGTGTAGTAACTGAATAATAATGGAGATAAGGGTAGACTCGGCAGCAAGGACTGGAAGCTTCGTTTACTAGCAGGTCGCGAATTAATCATTGAATGTGGGGTGATGATATGTGTGCTGTTCGAATGGTTTATACACGATCGGTAAGTCCTCGTTCTGTCTAGGCAATGCGTCTGCTACAATGTTTGATTTTCTACTATACTACACCCGAAAGTCATAACCCAAAAGCTTACTTATCCAACGCTGTTGTGGGATGTGGAAATGCGTTGGTACAGGAGGAATTTCAAGCTGTAAGATCCGTTCGGACAACATAAGAGTTACCCCAGAAATACGGATGCCAATGGCGGATTGCCTCGGCGAGCCCAAATAATTATTTTCTCATGCTAGTAGAGCCCGGTGTCGCTGCGCAAGTGCCTGACTGTAAAATGCAATAGGGCGGTCATTTTGTTGGAGTATCGCGCCAATACCCGAATCTGAAGCGTCACACTCGATGAGAAAATGAGTGGAAAAGTCGGGTAGAGCTAAAACCGGCGTAGACGTGAGAGCATGTTTGAGGTACTCAAAAGCACCGGTTGCCTCAGGGCACCAAGAGAAGGCATTCTTGCGAAGCAGCGATGTGAGAGGGGCTGCCATTGTCCTGTAATTTCGTACGAACTTGCGACAATATCCCGTCAACCCTAGAAAACCCCATAATGCCCAAGGGGTCATAGGCTGCGGCCAGTGTGTTATGGCAGCAATTTTTGCATCATCAACGGAGACACCGTTGCTAGATATTGTATGTCCCAAATAAGCTATCTTCGTTTGACCAGACGAGCACTTGGCACGCTTAAGAAAAAGGCGTTGTTGGGCCAGGATTTTAAACACCAAGGAGAGATGGATTAAGTGAGCATCCCATGTACGACTGAAAATCAGAATATCATCGAAGAAAACAAGCACAAGCTTGCGTAAATAGCCCCCAAAGATTGTGTGCATTAGTGCCTGGAATGTGGATGGTGCGTTTGCCAACCCGAATGGCATAACACGAAATTCGAAATGCCTGTGGTGTGTTCCGAATGCCGTAAACGGGATGCTGACTGCATCCATAAGAATCTGAAGGTACTCGGCTCGTAAATCTAACTTCGAGAAATAATGTGCCACATGTAATTCATCAAGAAGTTCGTCAATGACTGGGATTGAAAACTTGTCCTTGATGGTTTTTGCATTCAAGTAATCAACACAAAAACCCAGGAATTGTCAGATTTCTTGACAAGCGATACGGACGAAGAAAATTCCCGCCGAATAATTCCTTGGGTCAGCATTGAAGCACACTGGCTTTCAATTTCATCTTTTTGGGAATGTGGGTAACGATAAGGCTGTACCACAATGGGGTCTGTCCCTGCTCGAGAATGATACAGTAACTAAGGGATCGTACTGGAGGAAGCCCTTGTGGCTCGAAAAATAAATCCAAGAATTCCACGAGAAGACGTAGATGACACTGCTCAGTGTTGTTTAGAAGAGATGTGGTGCAGCTTTGCATAGGCGTCAAATGGGACTGTAGTCCTAATAACGTAATTGGGTAACCAGCACGTTGGAATTTCATTTGCATAAGAGTGAAATCCCATTGGATTTGACCCAGGGTGCGCAGCCAATAGACACCGAGGACCGCTCCAAATGCTCCAACTTTAATCAAAAAAATTCAACTGAGTACGTCTCAACCCCAAGAATTAGAGATGTATTCTTGCAAACTCCGGAGCTTTCCAGTGGGTGGCCATTTGCAACCAATACGCGGAGGGCCGGGCGCGGGAGGCGAGGAAGATCCATTGTTTTTCCTCCATTTTTGTGGCTAGGGAAGCATCAAGGAAGCAGTGGGTGCTTCCAAAATCAATGAAGACCCGAATAGAGATGTTATTTACCTTACCCAGAACTTGCATGGTTTGTGCGTGTTTGGAATTAGTGAGTGCATGCACAGAAACTTCAACATCATCTTCTGCTGTGCATTCTGGATCGTGGTCCTCTGTTGGTTCATCGATACCCTCGAGCAAAAATAATTTCTTGCATTGATGACGTGGATTGTATTCCTCGTCACAATTGAAACACAAATCCTGACGGCGTCATTCCTCCATTTCTGGTTTAGTTAATCGGCGGATGAAGGTGTTCTGGGGTCGGACGCTGACTAGTATGATGAGGTGTCTTTGTACGTGGTGGCCATTGTAGTCCTTCATATAGACGTGCAAGGCTCGTTGCCCCGGTAAGTGTAGATGGTTGGTGGATGGAGACTCCCATCGCAATAGATTCTTGTAGGCCACTTAAGAATTGCTGGACTTCCTGGATACGTGTTAACGGCCCTGCGCGCGCGGCTAATTGCTCAAAGCAGAGCTGGTAGTCGTCGATGTTCCCGGTTTGGCGTAGTTTGTCTCCCAAGTGATTGTAGCTAAGAGCAGGGCCAAAACGTAAGTGGCAATGATTTTTGAATCCCTCCCATGTAAGATCTGGCATGTCATGCTCTTGACACTCTAATTTAAGGACCACAACTATGCATCTCCATCAAGATGAAACGATGCCAATTTGATGAAATCCGATTCAGGTGTGCACTGGTGACGAAAAAATGTTCATAGTGTGTCAACCAACCGATAGGATCGGATTGGCCATCAAACCTTGGGAAATCTAATCGAAAGAATCTAGGAGCAAATGAATTTGGTTCCCGCCATTATCATTGGGGGGCGCTGGTGAGACCCGAACTTGCACTGAAAGTTCATCAAGGCGCGATAAGATCATGTCTTTGTCGGCTTTGTAGTGAGCAAGGAACTCTGAAAGTTGTCGCTGGAGGGCTTAGATATCCGCCATAATTTTGTCACAAGTGCATGATCGAGTTATGGGACGATCTTATGGATCCTTAAGTTCTTGTGGTTTATTGGAGTTTTTCTTTGGTTTACCTATAATGGAAGTTTTCTGTATGAACAGAAGGGTTGTGTGTGTAATCTGATTGATAATGAAGTGCTGGGTATTTAAAGAGTCCAAAGGACTTGTAATCATGTCAAGGAAAACTTCCTCTTCTTATTAATAAAGAGTCCTATCTATACAACCAAAAAAAAACTATTTCTGAAAAATAAAACACCAAGTAGATATCTCTATCTAAAGGAAGAGATAAGCTTCCTAGATATCAAAAAATCCAATTTGAATAAAATCTTAATAAAACCAATCCTAAAAAAATCTTAAAAACCAATCCTAGTAATTAAAATTAATGGAGATAAATTTTTGAGATCTCAGCCATGATCTTCTCCGTTGTTGCGATATTTCCCGTGTGTGAAACTTTTGTAGGTCTTATCGTTGTTATTCTTGATCTCGGCTGAGGACCCCATTGGCATAACAGTGAGATCATGAGAAGTAGGTCCGAAGGGGACTTGTGACAGATGGTTTCTTGGGATAAAAACTTGAATCTTATTAAATGACCAATAGTCCTATATATAACAAAGAGTCCTATCTTACGAAATCTCAAGAGATCCAAATCCTAAATTTGAACAAAAGATAATAAATAATCTAAACCTTGAGTAGAAGATAATAATGTGATCTCCTCAAATCTTTCTGAATTTCCCATGAGTATCTCTTATAGATCACATCGTCTTTGGTGTTGGAATTCTCCCGAGGGTTCGTGAGTGTAACAAAGGTCTAGCTTAGTGGTTGTCATCAATTTCTCAATGTAAGAGGCCTTGTGTTCGATTTCTCCCCTACCCTGATTAATTAAAAAAATTTAAAAAAATGTGTGGTAACTTGTGATCATGCATTTTTTTTTTTCAATATTTGTATTCTGTACCTCATGTAACTCTGATCTAACGAGCCTATTATAGAATTAAGTGGCTTGATAACACCTTTTATTACTAGTTAAGCATCCCAGTATTTTCCTGGATTCTCTTTTAAGGACGCCATGCTGGAACTCTCACTGCATCATGCTGCAGAAAGAGGCCTTGGACAGACTGTGGAGTTGCTTCTTTCACATGGAGGTGTGTGTATTATTGTAATTTTTAGTACGTGATTTTTTCTGCCACAAAATATGTAGTACGGTTCGTGATTTTCTTGTTTGTTTGATTGATAATTTCGGAAACGTCAGCAATTGCACTAACAATAAACGACAATCTCCAAACACCACTTGACGTTGCCAGAACAAAAGGATACAACAGTGTTGTCCGAGGAATCGAGGTGCTAATGCCTATATTAATAGTTTGTAGTTGGACTTCAATTGTTGGATTAATCTTGGGGTAATTTCTTGTTTAAATATTTTACAACTGCTAGAAGTTGTCATTTTATCTGCTCACATGTGTGCACATACTGATTAACTTAATATAGTTGGTAAGAACGTGTTATTTTGTGCCCGAAACAGTCTTTTTAACCTTTTTTCTTTAGCCTGTCTATTTGTTTTTCAGCAGACATTTTCGTCTTGAATTAGTACTGATTCAAGAATCTCAAATTCTTTACAGATGGGTTGTCGTTTTACCTTGTGGTTCCCGCAGTCTTAGAAAACCTTTCAAGTTGGAGCTTGCCATATATTCTGGTTCACAGGTGCCCTTTTGTCATTTCTTTATCTTTCCATTTTTTTCCAATTTTGCTTATATTTTGGTGTTACTTTTGAGTTAGTCGTCTTGCGTGCACATGTATAACACTCACCTACACTGAAAAATCAGTTATTTCACCACTGCGCTATTTTGCTTGCTGGTTTCCTGGTGAGAGTTGATTAGATACATGATATAGTTCCTCATATGGAAAATATACGCTACACACAATATGCATTGCCTTGATCCTGTGAAGATAATTTATTCATCGTGTATATGTAAAATATACGCTCCACACAAAATTCTTCCAATCATGTGTATATGCATTGCCTTGATCATGTGATGATAATTGTTCGTATGTAAAATATACGCTACACACAAAATTCTTCCAAGCATGTGTATATGCATTGCCTTGACCATGTGATGATAATTATTCATCATCTTGAACTTTTACCTTGTTTATAGGATGCCCAACCACGGACAATTATCCCACTTTGGAAGGCCAATCTTGGGGAGCCAAATTTTAACCAACCTGATCCCGTAGCAATCATATCCGACGTTTCAAGAAGTAAGGGATTCAACCTCGTTATTCATTTTCCCCATAAACGATGTATGCATCTGGTAAACATGTGAGAAAGTTTGATCTTTATGCAATAGTTCCAAGACGCTGGAAGAGAAGGCGCTGCATTAAGTCTTCACAGGAGGCAGGTCGTAAGTGTAATTTGTTTCAAATTGTCGAAAAGGAAAGATCTTCGAGTATGGGTGCTTTCTTTGTTAATTCTTGAGTTGCTAATGTAGGATCAAAAGTAGAAATGATAAAATGCTGTTAAATTAGCATATAAAAGTAGAGGTGGTGTTATCGAAATTTTTGCTCCAGTTTTGTTCGAGGATATAACAGGTGTTGATTGCAGCTTATTCCTAACATGACAGGTGGACGAATAAAACTGGCACCTGTGCAAGAAAGCGAAAAACAGCAACTGCAGCGGTTTTGCAATGCTTGCAAAGGAATTCCTCAGGTTGAACATTTGCTTACCTGACTTCATGATATATACTTGAGTCGAGCAAATATCTCATAACATCTTGGAAGCCTATGGCTTTTTTTCCAAATAAAAACCGAGTATAGTTGCATTTATCAGTCAAGTATATGGTGTATATCACGAGTATACTATAGAAATACATTTCGAAAAGAAGTGCAACTATAGTTGTGGCTGCAATGGCTGCTTGATCTGTGTCTGAACGCTTGCGCTTTCACGTTGTGATCCTTTACTCGATTAGTTAGCCAATTTTGAACATGGTGATATTATGAGAAACTAAATTCTTTGCTACTATTTCGACTGGCATTTCTCTCGACTTTATAGAACTTAATGGTTTGAATATCAGGTGGTGCATTCAATATTTCCTTTCAACGATCGAGTCCCGAGTGTTCAAGCAACTGTGCCACCTTCAGATGATGAACAACTCACTATGGCAATTAATGCCTCTCTTCAGTCTGCTGAACGTGAAAGATTCTTATCCCAGGTTGGCTCATCCTCGAGTTCAGCCAGCTCTGAAGTTAGCCCCACCAATGAAAAGAACTACACAACCGAAGCCTCAACCAGCCACAATGCCGGTGGAAGCAAACACAAGGTTCTGGAAACCACGCCTAGTGCATGTCAAACTCAGCATTTCCAAAGCCAAAATGACGTTCCTTCCATTGTCTCGATTCCATCTGCTCCCGCTGCTGATGCTGCCATTGATAACGGTCCAATCCACTATCCATCAATCTACACGACCCCTATTGATTTATCTGTTGGGGAGATATCTGGTGCTACTGTTGAAAAGAAAGAAGATGGTAGTGCTTCATCTTGCACGATTTGCCTGGATGCCCCACTCGAGGGAGCTTGCATTCCGTGTGGCCACATGGCTGGGTGCATGTCTTGTTTGAATGAGATTAAGGCAAAGAAATGGGGTTGCCCCGTGTGTCGTGCCAACATCGACAAAGTCGTCCGGATATATTCTGCTTAGTCTGGCTGGTGAGCGATTTAGTTATAATGTGAAAAACTCCCTTAATGCGTGTACGTATATAAAAGACTCTCTCCTTGTGTTTTTCATATGGTCTAGTGAATGCTTGAGGTTATACAATACGAGAAAAGACGTGGAAATGGTGTTTGTAATATGAAACTCGTGTCATATCATTCCAAATATATATATATATATATAAGTGGATAAATAACATATTTGTAGACATGATTTAATATTAAAATTTAGAATATGGATATAAATTTTTTTTATGATTACGCATTGATTGTGGTTTAGAATAGTAGTTACATGCATGCCAATTTACAATTATTTGGAAAATTGATAAAAACTCAAAAATCCAAGAATTTGGGTTGATTTTATAAATTGGGCTTATAAGGGCAACTCCAGGGGACGCCCTGTGCACCGCTCAAGCGTTCCATATAGGCTATATGTACTAGATGGACCATATAACAACATATATTTAAATATAGATATATTATTATGTGTGTTGGTGTATAAGTTCATCAGGTGTTGGGGCAATGCTATAGCGCTGCGCTAAAGGTCATACTATTTTTTTTTATTATTCTTTTTATTTTTGTTATTTTGTAAATAAAATTACAAATATTAAAATTAAGATAATAATTTGCAAAGAAAATGTCAAAACCGTCCTGCTGCTTTTTTATTATTTATTTGATTATTCAAAAAAATTTAATAAGAAAATTGAGTATTTTATTCATTGAGTAATATAAATTAATTAAATATTTATTTATATCAGTTAAACACAAATTTAATACATTTATATAATAATAAATTTTGTAAATATTTTTAGTGCAATAAATTAATTATATAAATGAAAAAATAAAATTTGAAGCAGATGGATTTTATATGATTTTTGTATTTGGTACAGAAATTGCGTTATTTTGATGTAAAACATGCATACAATTGTGCAATGGATTAAAGATGTTCTAATATATGGTCTTTGTTATAATATATGGTCTTTTTCGTGTGCGAAAACCTGATAATAATTTAAATGAGAAAATTTTCTCCTTTTCTTTTATAATTTCCCACTATATACTTTATATTATTTCAGATTTGAAAAAGTAAATTTGCTTTAACTATTACTTACTTAAAAACTTCTATTTTTGAGTCATTTACGTTATTTATTTAAAATAATAATAATATTAAACTAAAGATAAACCATTTAGCCATAAATCTACCATATCCGGACGATAGTTATTTGAAAGGGTTAATTTTATCTAACTTGGTGGGCTAAAGGGTTTGTAGTCATGATGTTAACCGAATCAAGCAGCTCTCAAAAGATTCGTATTCTAGATTATCGAATTTGAGTCGAACTTGAGCATGTTCAAACTTTTTTTCAAGCCAATTATTTTGTTTTATAGCTTACTAACCGCTTGAGATATTTAATATTTTATTGATATAATATAATTATATATTACATAAATGTATCCGGTCATTCGAACCTTTATTTTTTAGCAATATTTCAAAAAAGCTTGCAAATATATTTGAATATTTCGAGTGGAGCTCTAAATCAAACTCTAATTAAAGCCAAATTCGAGTAAAAAGTATTTAAATATTTATTTTTTAAATCGAGAACTAGCCCTAGCTCGAATATACTATGGAAATAGTTAAACATTTTAAATAATATATCAATCCGACACATACTATCTTCATACGCCAGTTGTTTTTGCAAGTGGTAAATCTTGGACATTAATTTCTCGTTGATTTTCGGAAATTAAATATCTAAAATAATATATTCGCGGTATACAAATTTTATATAATAATTTTTGTACTCGACGTACCAAACCCACTTAAATTTTTTAATCAAATATGATTACTAAGAAGGTGTATCCAATCTAAATTTTAATGACTTTTGTGGATTTTAAAAGTAAAGAGATATTCAATCTAGACTTTCATATATTTTATAAAAGTCTACTGATATTCAATCTAGACTTTTATGTACTCTATATAAATCTACCGGTATTCAAAATAAACTTTTATAAAGTTTTTAAAAGTCATGTGGTATTCACACATGACTTTTAAAAACTCTATAAAAGTCTAGAGATATTCAAATGTCAATAGATTTTTGAATAAACTTTTAATTGAAAAATACATAGGTAGCCCATATAACTTCTTTACTCAGTAACAATGAAATTTTAGTGTTTACACATTGGCTTATGCTTTCCCACGAACAATATCATTTTAAATGTTGTTATAAAAAAAACTTACATAATATCACTTTGAATCGTAAATTTTACATTCTTCGTAATTTTATTTCTGAAAGCCAGAACCGATGAGCAACACATAATTTCTAACAGAAATCATGATTAAGGATCTTTAAATGTCTAGATATTTAAAATAATTTTTTTTTTAAATTATATACTAATTTAATATTATATTCTATCACACAAAATATTTATTTTATAATAATAGTATTATAAATATATGTTTTACTTACATAATTAAATTAATTATGTGAAATATATTTCAATTTATTCTATTAAAATATTTACGACACATTGAGTTTTTGGGGAGAATATTAATATTTAATTTATCTTATTTTTTTCAATTATAAATTACAAAATCTATAAAAAAATTTGAAAGTTTAAACTCTTATAATAGAAAAATACTAGAGTTCATAAAAATACTTTTATAACTATATGTAATATAGTAAAAGCCTAAAACAAATATTTCAACCAAAACAAATCTCGAATTTGGTAATTCTCTACTACTTACTAAATAATTGGTTGTAACGAGTATGTGAAGATTCAATGCTTGATATCTTCATGCATTGAGAAATATATATTGTGGTACAAAATTTATGGGTGTGTATTTTAGAAAAGTAGCAAGCAAAAACAACAAATGACTTTTTAATAAGATTGTCGATGTGAGATTTATAATCTTTGTCCTCAAGACAATATTGTCCCGCTACGGTGCTAACAGTTTACTTTGACAATTTGTCTCACAAGATACAACGACTATGATTTGTGATAGGAGCACTCCAAATCACAAATCCTTTAAACCATAAAGGTTTAAAAAGCGCTCAATAAAAACAAAGATGAAGACCCACAAAATACTCAAATTTTGATCTTCAGTATGATGTGAATTTCAAAATTCCATTTTTAAAACAAGTGGGGTTATGTTATATATATAGTAAACCAAAAATAAGTCCGAATGGACCCCATTTGGAGGCACTATATCGCCAAAAATTGCACCCCAAACGTGAATGGACATACCATTTCACAAAACAGATACAGTGCTCGACCGATCGAGCAAGGAGCTCGATCGATCGAGCTTGTTAGGATCGGTCCGGAGTGTTTAGAGGGGGGGGGGGTGAATGAACACTCCTTATAAAATTTATCCCTTGTGAATTCTTTCGGATTAGTGAAAGAAATCTGTTACTTAATCAACTCTTTGAACAGAACAGACCACTAAAAAGGTAAGTGCGGAAACGGTCTGCTCTTGTAAAAGTAAGAACGGCTCGATGGCTAAGTGCAGAAGGATAAAACACAGGATATGTTTCTGGAAGTTCGAAGGTGGTGTAATCCTTCTACGTCTCCCCTTCTTCCAATTAAGGAAGGTTTATACTAGAAGACTTTGATTTATACAATCCTGTTGTACAAACCCGATTCAGGCTGGATTTACCTCACTACCAGTCTGAAACTCCTAGTCACTCAACCTGCTCAGACACACTCTGTCTGACAGTTACAATAAGTTGATCACTTCTATTTTTCAATACACAATGCGCACAGTGATCCTACAATGATCAAATGTTACAAAGTAATCGCGCTTAAATAAATAACTTTAGCTCGAGAGCTTCTGAACTTTGTAAGCGTGTGCAGTTGCTTTCTTGTGTGTTTTTTCAATTGATCAGCGTGAGTTCGAATCAAGTATCTATGTCTTCCTTTTGTTGCATCCTTTTATAGTTGAGGGTAGCAACGGCATTGTTTCCCTTAATGTGCAACTTTGACTCTTTTTAAACTCTGAGAAAGCTACAGTCTTCTTCTTCAGGACACTTGCCGTTCTGGTGTATGCTTTCGGCGACTGTCAGGTAAGCTCTTCTTTGTCTTCTTACCTTTAATGGCAATCTTCAATTTTTGATCCTTTGTAGCATTAATTACAGCATTAAATGCTACAATAAATAACCGTTAATGGTTCGGACTGAGAAGCCATCCTTTATGTATCTTTGACTGCTCTGATCTGATAAAGGTTGAGATCGATCTGAAGTATCGATCTAGTCAGTCTGGAATCCATCGATCCGGTCTGATATGTGATATTCTTTATCAGCTTGCTCTGTTTTGCGCGATCGATCTGGTATGCCTGATTTCCATCGATCCGGTCTGAAATGCTTTGTCATCTTGCTCTGTTTTGTCCGATCGATCTGGTCAATCTGATTTCTATCGATCCGGTCTGAAATGTTTTGTCATCTTTAAAATCTCATCGATAAGGTCCGGAACTAACAAATTCCCCTTTTTTTATGATGACAAAACCTAGCTTCTAAGTCTTTTTAACCAGTCTTGATAAGATCTCTGAAGCGAATGCTTTCGGATCGATTACTTCTTTGTTCAAAATAAATGAACATCATTAAGTTGGATCGATTAAATCTTTATTATTAAGCCTTATGATGAGGTTCAAAATAAATGAACACAGACTTAATCAAACGAGGATTTTATTGATCACCAAGAAAATCCTAAAATACACAGTCTGAAAATATTATTTTCTAGAAGGCGGCCTGAAGTCTGTCTTCTTTTCCCCCTTTTTGTCAGCAGCAATCTCTTGAAGAAAGTCGACAACTTGTGCTAGCTGCGCGCTGATAGCGTCAAGATGAACGTCTTGAGCGCGGAGGGAATTGGCAACAGATGCTCTGACTTCAGTGGCTAGCTCGATCTGCTCTTTTCTCAGACTGTTCTTGTAAGAGGCCTGTTGAGAAAATAGATCGTTTATGCCGCGCTGAAGGCTTCCGATACTGGCAGTCATCTTCTCTTTGAAAGAAGCAAAGTCCAAGGCTGTGACCCTCTGACCTTGATGAACTTCTAGAATGCGTTGAGTCAAGGACAGACAGGTATCAGAGAAGTGCTGGATAGTCCGTGCCAGGGATGGAGGTGCATCAGATAGCTTGCTGGGAGAGTGATCTGATGATGACATGGCATGGTCATCTTCTTCAGCAATCGGCACGATGGAAGAAATGGCAGCTTGATGACTTTCGGATCGGATCAGAGTGACCAAATCCGAAGAAAAACCTTGAATGAAGGCCAAATCTTCATCTGATGGTCCCGGAGGAGAGTGGGGACTGGGAGGTTCCTCAACTTGGAGAGCTGCAACCACTGTAGATACCACGAAATCCGGATCGATGAGGTCTGGTGCTTCAGTTGTTGCACATGCTTCAGCTGGACTGGGTTGTGCACGGGAGGCTGATGACTTCAATGGAATAGATGTTGTCGGAGAGTCCAACAGAACATTCATTGGTTCATCATCTGTTGCAGACGGAGCATTAGGCAATGGCTGCTCCGCTGTCTGGTCTGGTACGTGCTCTGCAGGCTGATCCTCTGTCTGTTTTGCTGCATCAGAGGGAATAACCTCGATAAATGGTTCTGCCAGAGTCTGGCTTGCAGAAGGATGATCCGGGCTTGTGGCTGGAGTGGAGGTACCTAGCTTCTGTCGTTGAAAACGGACAGCTAAGGATAGAGCATGAACATCCATCTCGAGTTGAGCAATCACGGCCCCATCATCTCTGGCAGTTGGAGCAAGCGGATCGAAATTCTTCTTTTTGGCAACTAGAAGCAGATTGGCCAGTCTGAATCTGTGTTTTGCCGTAAATAAATCTCTGCGCTGCACGGCAAGTCGAACATCATCAGTCTCTGTTCCTTTCAGAGCTTCCTCTTCCATCTTCTTCAATCTGTGCAACTTACCGTAGAACAGCTCAATGTGGTTGATAGTCCGGTACTGGACATATTCATCAAAACCACAATGAGTTCCTTTAGCTTCTCATCAACATCCTCCATAGCGATGTCGATGGCAGTCTGCGCTGCAGATTTGGGTTTAGAAGAGAGGGGTTCGGTGAGAATGGCTTTTCCCTTGCCGGTGGAGGAAGGGGACTTAATCCCTGATTGGGTATAGTCTCCCAACTCAGTGATAACTATCCCTTTGACCACGGGATTGGCAGAGGGAATTCTAAGGGTGACTTTGGGTGCAGGGGTTGAAGCTTGTGAAAGCTGGGTGGAAGGTTGAGGGGCAGGGGTTGCTTTAGGGGGTGGCAGTATGGGTGGAGGTAGAGATTTGGTTGGTTTGGTAATCTGGGTTCGGGGCTTTTTGGGAAGTGGCTTGGTTGGTGATGAGTGAGCAGACTGGGTTTCTTCCGAGTCAGTCTGAATGGTCAGCTTCCGCTTGACCCGAGGTTTGCGCACAGCAACTTGTTCCTCGTCCTGCTCAAACTTGACTGCAGCCAGAGTAGCAGGAGTAGGCGGAACACTCTTGGACTTCAGCAGTGCAAGCCCTTTGGAGTTAAGGATCTTAAGGGGACGGAGAGCAGACGGCTTGCTCAGCTCGAGGCCTAAGGACTCCAAGAGCTTGCTGAGAGGAACAGAAAAGCATACGGCGTGCTTGGATGCAATCACCGTTTCCAGCAGTACTCCAAACAAAATCATGGACCAGTTTATCTTCTGGCCGGATACAATAGCCGCCATAGCCCTGAACTTTTCGGCGGTTACAGCATCGAAACTTCCTGCTTTACCCAAAAGTGGCTTGCCTACCACTTCGCACAGCACCTGGAAATGGAAGAGCATTTCCTTCTTCTTAAAGGAGGGTTGCAATCGGTGGCCAGAAATAGAAATCTTCCCCTGAAGATCTAAGAGTGACGCTTGAGGAGTCTGTCCGAACTCTGTCAGTCCGGAACTGGGGAGGCCAAAGGTCTTGGCCATCGTCATTGGCGAGATCTCGAAAGATTTGCCCTTGACAGTAGTAGAAATGGATGTCTTCCGGGAGACGGCGTTGGCGAACAGCTCGCGGATTTCTGATTCATAAACAACTGTTCCGCACTCCAAAAAGTTCCTTAAACCAGATGATTCCAGGGCTCTAAAAATGGACACCATCGCAGCATCTTCTGCCCTGTAAATGTCATCAAACTCAACGGAGAGTGAGTTATGAGTGATGGTAGCCATTTGAAAGGAGTTTAAAGAAAGTGCGAAGAGTAAGAGAGTGAGAGAGTAAGAAGGTAGAAAGCGGTAAATTGTAAAAAGTGAACAAGTATGAAATGTTCAGCCCGCTAAATAGGAGAGAGAAGACACGTGTCTTTATCTCCAAGACTGAGAATTAAATAATTCAAAATAAACGGTCAGGATAAAGAAAGATAAGGCGGTTAAAGTACAACTAGTTAAAATGGTCAATCAGTCCGAGCTGTTGTTATTGTCCAGACAGATCATATGATAAAATCAGACTGACAAGGATCGGTCTGAAAGTTCGGACCGGTCTGTGTCTTTCTGAACATTGTATTATCGATCTGTGGTGACAAAAATCTTCAAGTGCGAAAAGAATAAAAACATCTAAACTAATTAAGATAAGTCAATTAAACCAAGAATTTGACGGAAATAATTAAACTTAGCCTCAGGAAGCGGTTTAGTGAAGATGTCTGCTGCTTGCTGCTCTGTTGAAATGTGCTCGATCCGAATTTCCTTTTTGCCAACATGATCTCGAATAAAATGATGTCGTATATCAATATGCTTTGTTCGAGAGTGCAGAACTGGATTATACGTTATAGCAATTGCACTTGTGTTGTCGCAAAATATCGGAGAGTCAACAGCTTGGATGCCATAGTCTTTGAGCTGGTGTTGAATCCAGAGCATTTGAGCACAACAGCTTCCAGCGGCTAGGTATTCTGCTTCAGCTGTGGATGTGGCAATCGATGTCTGCTTCTTACTGAACCAAGAGATCAATCTTTCACCTAGAAATTGACATGTTCCACTGGTGCTTTTACGATCGATCTTACACCCAGCGTAGTCTGCGTCTGAATACCCGATCAAGCTGAAGTTTGAATCTTTGGAGTACCAAAGACCAACGTTCTGAGATCCTTTTAAATATTTCAGAATACGCTTGGCAGCAATAAAATGTGATTGCTTTGGTTCTGACTGAAATCTGGCGCACATACAGACTGAAAACATAATATCGGGCCGGCTCGCTGTAAGATACAATAGCGATCCGATTAGTCCTCTATACATGGTTACTTCAACTGCCGTTCCCCCTTCATCTTTGTCTAACTTGATTGTTGGACTCATTGGAGTTGATGCAGTTGAGCATGTTTCCATTCCAAATCTCTTGAGGAGTTCTTTGGTATACTTGGTCTGATTGATGAAAATGCCATTGTTGAGCTGTTTTACTTGTAGACCCAGAAAGAATGACAATTCTCCCATCATGCTCATCTCGAACTGTCCCTGCATTAACTTAGAAAATTTCTCGCACAATTTGGGGTTAGTTGACCCAAAGATTATGTCATCAACATAAATCTGAACTAATAGGATATGTTCCCCCTTAATGAATTTAAATATAGTTTTATCTACTGAGTCGATCTGGAAATCATGGTTCAACAGAATTTGAGATAGAGTGTCATACCAGGCTCTTGGAGCTTGTTTCAGACCATACACTGCTTTATTCAGTAGATATACATGATTGGGATACAAATGGTTCTGAAATCCAGGTGGTTGCTCAATGTAGACTTCTTCCTGAAGCTTTCCATTAAGAAAGGCGCTCTTGACGTCCATCTGATATACTTTGAAGTCTTTAAAGGCAGCATAAGCAAGAAAGATTCGGATAGCTTCAAGTCTGGCGACTGGTGCAAATGATTCATCGAAGTCGATTCCTTCTTCTTGTCTGAATCCCTGTGCCACCAGTCTGGCTTTGTTTCTAACCACAGTTCCATCTGCGTCTAACTTATTTCTGAAGACCCATCTGGTTCCAATAACAGGCAGATCGCTTGGTCTGGGGGTTAGACTCCAAACATGATTTTGTTCGAATTGATTAAGCTCTTCTTGCATTGCTTTAATCCAGTTGAAGTCAGTCAGAGCTTCATCGATCTTCTTGGGTTCCAGAGTTGAGATGAAGGCAGCATGAGTGAACTCATCCATCATCTGTCCTCTGGTTCTGATCGGTGCAGAAGGACTACCAATCACTAGATTAGGTGGATGCTTCTTAGTCCATCGACAGCTTGACTCTGGATTGTCTGGTCCGGTCGGATGAACAGTAACAGAATGATCAGCATCTGCTTTAATATTTGAGTCAGGAGCATCCGGATCAGCTCGATCTGAAGTTTCTTCAAAGCCTTGATCCGGTCTGTCTGGTACTTCTGGTTCTGGTGGATTGTCTCTTGACCTGTTAGCTACAATCTCATCATCACTGTTAGCTTCGAGATGGATATTTTCCATCTGATTTTGAATTGATTCTTTGTTGCCCTCAACACATAAAGTTTCATCAAAGACTACATGAACAGATTCTTCTACAGTTAAAGTTCGATTATTAAAAACTCGATAAGCTTTGCTAATTGATGAATATCCTAAGAATATACCATTATCTGACTTAGCTTCAAATGCTGTAAGATGACTCTTACCATTGTTGTGAACGAAGCATTTACAGCCAAATACATGAAAGTGAGAAACAGATGGTCTGTTACCAGTCCATATTTCATATGGAGTGAGATTCAGCTTCTTGTTAATCATAGATCGGTTTTGAGTGTAGCAAGCAGTATTTACAGCTTCTGCCCAGAACTTTTGAGAGATTCCAGAATCAGCAAGCATTGTTCTTGCTGCTTCCTTGAGCGTTCTGTTTCTTCGTTCTGCAACTCCATTCTGTTGAGGAGTTCGAGCAGCTGAAAACTCATGCTTGATTCCATGATCTTCTAGAAAGGATTCAAGATTCTGATTTGAAAACTCAGTGCCTTTGTCACTTCGAATCCTGTCTATGCTGGATGATTTCTCGTTCTGAGTGCGTTTCAGCAGCTTGATCAACTTCGGACCGGTCTGATCTTTACTGCTTAAGAATATAGTCCATGTAAAGCGTGAGTAATCATCAATAACAACAAGAGTATACCGCATTCCTCCTAAACTTGTTATTGGTATAGGACCAAACAAGTCCATATGCAGTAATTCTAAACAGCGGGAGGAGGATTTGGCATTCTTGTTTTTGAAGGATGATCTGATCTGTTTGCCCATTTGGCAAGCTTCGCAGATCTTATCCTTAGCAAAATCGATCTTGGGCAGACCGATAACTAAATCATGTTTACACAGGCTAGCAATGGTCTTAAAGTTGATATGATTCAAGCGCTTATGCCACAGCCAATGTTTATTATCATTGTTAGCGATGAAGCAAGTAGGATTATCAGGTTGAGCATGATTCCAGTTAATCTTATAAGTGTTTCCATTCCTGATTCCTACGAGCATGGTTATACCGTCTGATGATTTAACAGTGCAAGTGTGTTTATGAAATTCTACAGCATAACCATTATCACAGAGTTGACTTATACTAATCAGATTATAGCACATATTTTCAACTAACAGCACATCATTGATAATAATGTTACCATGGACAATCTTACCGTTGCCCACGGTCTTACCCTTTGAGTTATCCCCGAAAATGATTTTGGGTCCAATACATTCTGTCACTTCAGACAGCAGCTCGATGTTTCCAGTAATGTGACGGGAACACCCACTGTCCAAATACCAGTCTGATGCGAGTTTCTTCGGTACCTGTCATCAAATATAATTATTGTTGGTACCCAATCCTATTTGGGTCCAGAACGGATTAGCCCTTTGGGAACCCACACCTGTATCAGCTTCAATGGCTTGTGTGTGTAGGGTGTGCTGTGTGCTGGTCTGTTTCGATGTTGTGTGTGATAATGTGTGCGCTGTGAAAACCTTTGATTCTCATAAGGTAGTCTATATCTTCGTTGAATCGGTTTTGAGTTATAGTAATTGTATTGTCTTCCTTGTCTTCGATCTTGCACCTTTGGATTTGGTCTGATAGACGAAAATCTTGCTGGTGCCTTTTCTTTGGCTTGGTCAACATAACCAATTTCTTTTCTCAGATTTTGATTCTCGTAAGAGACTCCTGTTTGAATCTTAGGTGCTTCAGTTTCATATACTGTGCTGGATTTAACAAATGTCATTTGTTTGACTTGATTCTTTACCAGCAACAGCTCAGATTCATCTTTGGTGCATTCTTTGGTGTCAAAGCCTATGCCGGTGAAATCACCGACGTTTCTTTGAACCTCTTGTAATTCTTCCAAGGATGTTCTGGATTTTGTCCATGTTTTGAATATATGTGAGAGCTTAGCATTTTGTGTGCTAATTCTCTTATTTTCTTCATTGAGCTGATCATAAGAGATTTTCAGCTTATTCAGCTCGATCTGGAGATTTTTGCACTCACCCTGCTCAGAGCAGCTTGGTTTGTTGTGCTCATCCATTTGAGTACTGATTTTGGCTTTATTCTTCTCAAATGATTCAGCTAAGATCCTATAATCATTAGCCATGTCTTGCAGTGCGGACATGAGCACTTCTCGTGTAAATTCACTTGAGTCAAGATCATATACCTCGTCTGTCTGACTCATTTCTTCGTCTGCCATAAGACATTGAATATCTTCTTCGCTTTCGCTGGAAGAATATTCAGAGCTTTCCGAGTCTGAGTCTGTATGAGCCCATTTGCTGTTTCCTTCTTCAGCTACTAGGACTTTTTGGGATTTTCCATGATTCTTGCGGTCTTTGTAGTGCTTCTTCTTTCTATCATCACGATGCTTCTCTTTCCGTTCTTCTTTCTTCGGTCTGGTGCAATCTGCAATGAAGTGTCCGGTCTTACCACAATTGTAGCAAGCCTGATCGTTAACAGTATCATCTTTTCTTGATTTATAATGATGAGAGGGTTTGAAATTCCTCTTATTTTTAGACATAAATTTACCGAATTTCTTGATAAATAATGACATAGCATCGTTACTCATCTGTTCAGCAGATCGGTCTGATGTTGAAGCGATCTGGTCTGGAGTGGCTGCCAGGGCCTTGTTTGGTTGAGAGATGAATGGCTCTGCTTCACCTCTGCTTATCAGTTCAAACTCATAGGCCTTAAGATCTGCAAACAGATCATGAAGTTCAACCTTGTTAAGGTCTTTTGATTCCCTCATGGCAATGGTCTTTACATCCCATTCCTTTGGCAGAGCTCTCATTACTTTCAGAGCGATCTCTCTGTTAGAATATTCCTTCCCCAGACCATTCAGTTCATTTATGATGCCGGTGACTCTTTCATCAAACTCATTTAGAGTTTCTCCACTTTTAATCTTTATGCTCTCAAATCTTTGAAGAGCAACAGTTAACTTGTTTTCTTTGGTCTGGTCGTTGCCTTCACATAGCTGTGCTATCTTTTCCCAAATTTCTTTGGCAGTAGAGCACATTTTGATTTTGCTGAACATGTTCTTGTCCAAAGTCTTGAACAAGATGTCTTTGGCCACATTATCGAGATTTGCTTTCTTTCTTTCCTAATTCGTCCAGAGGGATCTGTCTTTTTCCACCATTTGTGGTTCTCCACCAGAGATGGCTACTGCTGTATTGATTTTTAAAATCTTCATTGGTCCATCAGTGATGACGAACCACATATCGTCATCCTGAGCTGCCAGATGAGCTTGCATTCTGATTCTCCAGTCATCATAGTCTTCTTTTGAGAACATGGGGATTTTGTTGAATGATGCCATCAGCTTAGTAGTCTTTGTGCTGATTAAGATGACCTGCTCTGATACCACTTGTTTGGATCGGTCCGGAGTGTTTAGAGGGGGGGGGGGGGGGGGGTGAATGAACACTCCTTATAAAATTTATCCCTTGTGAATTCTTTCGGATTAGTGAAAGAAATCTGTTACTTAATCAACTCTTTGAACAGAACAGACCACTAAAAAGGTAAGTGCGGAAACGGTCTGCTCTTGTAAAAGTAAGAACGGCTCGATGGCTAAGTGCAGAAGGATAAAACACAGGATATGTTTCTGGAAGTTCGAAGGTGGTGTAATCCTTCTACGTCTCCCCTTCTTCCAATTTCGCGCTTAAATAAATAACTTCAGCTCGAGAGCTTCTGAACTTTGTAAGCGTGTGCAGTTGCTTTCTTGTGTGTTTTTTCAATTGATCAGCGTGAGTTCGAATCAAGTATCTATGTCTTCCTTTTGTTGCATCCTTTTATAGTTGAGGGTAGCAACGGCATTGTTTCCCTTAATGTGCAACTTTGACTCTTTTTAAACTCTGAGAAAGCTACAGTCTTCTTCTTCAGGACACTTGCCGTTCTGGTGTATGCTTTCGGCGACTGTCAGGTAAGCTCTTCTTTGTCTTCTTACCTTTAATGGCAATCTTCAATTTTTGATCCTTTGTAGCATTAATTACAGCATTAAATGCTACAATAAATAACCGTTAATGGTTCGGACTGAGAAGCCATCCTTTATGTATCTTTGACTGCTCTGATCTGATAAAGGTTGAGATCGATCTGAAGTATCGATCTAGTCAGTCTGGAATCCATCGATCCGGTCTGATATGTGATATTCTTTATCAGCTTGCTCTGTTTTGCGCGATCGATCTGGTATGCCTGATTTCCATCTATCCGGTCTGAAATGCTTTGTCATCTTGCTCTGTTTTGTCCGATCGATCTGGTCAATCTGATTTCTATCGATCCGGTCTGAAATGTTTTGTCATCTTTAAAATCTCATCGATAAGGTCCGGAACTAACAGAGCTACTGTTCAAAAAAGGCACGAATTTTTCTGGACGGCTCGATCGATCGAGCAATTAATTTTACTTCACAATTTTCCAACAATCCCCCACATGAATTAAATTAATGCATGTATGCAATTAAGCACTTTTAACGAGCTATTATGACATCTTGAGAGATAACTTGCGGCTTTGAATCTTCCGTAGTAGTGTTCAATTCGGATTTACTTGACTTAATAGTGAACTTATAGTCTTGAACTATTTAATCGTTGGTGTAAACAAAGACAATTGAACCCACACCATAATAATTTTAACATTCGTACTGGTTTCTTACGGTTGTATCCATTTCGGCCATGGACCATGCTTGGTTTCATAAGTGCTTTTCATATTTGAAGCGGCCACACTTCGCACTCACGTAGGTGATCTCCTAGAAGAGTATCCCGCTATACTCCAACATATTCTTATATGTCTCAGGAATCATTAAAGATTTTTTGTCTATCCTCGTACCCCTTTTGCAGGCTACACCCCTTATCATAGGAATGGCTTGGAGAATGATCTCCAAGGTGTTTATATAATCTCACAATTTAGTTGTCCCTTTTGAACCTAGATCTTGGGATCTCCAGTCAACAAGGTTGGTATCCACTATTAGATTTTGATTATATGGTTTTAACCTCATTCCCCTCGATAAACTTCAACATGATCTCTCGGTTAACCATTTCATATGAGGAACCGCGGTTTCACATAATCACTCGTGATTATGCCACTATAGATCATTTTGTCATATTAGCGCAACACATTTTAGTTGCATGCATATGATTTTTCTCTAACAACTTAAAAAGCCACTCGGCCGAAGAAACTTTATATGTTTTACATCAGTATATCTTCAGTTTAAGTGCATAGATTCTTAAAAATTACAAGTTCAAGATTATATTTCTTGCAAACTTGAAATTTAAGCACAAAGCTTAGAATATGAAACTTGAATTAATCCTTGAGATTTCATGCTTCAAATGTCTTGGAAACTTTTAGTTCCAAGCATTGTTCTTGATGCACACACGTCAAAATGTCTCGTCAACATTTTTCTTTGTTACTTGATGATTTCTAAAATTCTTCTCCAATGAGCATATCATCAATACACAAGTATATATATGCTTAGGAGTGTACACTTTTTTCACACTTGTTAATCTATTTGACAACATGATTTGTCAAATTCTTCATGTCACTTATTTGACGTTTGTTATGACTTCACTTTAGCCTTCATATTTCTAGTTTAGCCTAGCACCAAACTCTATTTTCCTCCAATCACAAGGTTTTCCGTCATTGCCTAAATGTGATACTTATTATGTGATTGACTCATAGAATTGCAACCCCCACAACATCGGGTAGTAATAAAGTGCACTGGCGTTCAAACTTTCGTGTTTCAAGTTCTAAGAATTATCGTCTTACAAATCCAAATTCAAGTTTTTATTTCTTGAAAATTTCGGATTTAAGCGTACTTGCTTACAAAAGTTGAAACTTGGATAATATTCTCAAACCCAGTTCACAATTTGCAATTTAAGCGCACTAACCTAGAAAACTTGAATTCAAGATTTAAAATCTTGCAAATTCATGTTATAAGCGTACTAGCTTAGAAATTCAAAATGAACCAAATGAGATATTACAACGCCTAGTCAAAATTTGTGGCTTCGATCATCACTTGTGTTTTAAGCATACAAAGCTTAGAAACTCGAGTTCAAGATTTTATAGTCTTGAAGATTCAAGCTTAAGCGTCAAAATCTTAGACAACACAAGTATAATCTATTCACAATTTTCCATAGCAAAACTCATTTGCTAAATTTATTGCAATCTCATTCTTGAAGTGTTTAAACACCTCATTGGCCTCGTTTTTGCTTCAGAGTAAAAAAGTCACAACAATATGATTTTTGCACAGGAAATCGCTTTGATTCCACGCATCAATCGCAACCCTCTTTTGGCTGTCAGTTTCATCCTCCATAATAGTAGGAGCATTCATTTAGGAACATTGTCAACCCAAGGTTGTCAAATAAAACAATATCTTTTGTTGACATGGCTTGAAATCGTTCCCATTGAACTTTCGGGACTTTCACCATTATGAACGGGAGTCGTTGTTACACTCGACGAAGACATTTGTTGCTTAATATTGTCTTAAGATTGTAGTACAAACTTTATGGTTGTATCTTATGAAAGTGGCAAGCAAAAATAACAAATGTCTTTTTAGTAAGAATGTCGATGCGAGATTTATAATCTATGTCCTTAAGACAATATTGCCCGCTATGGTGCTAACGGTTTACTTTGTCAATTTGTCTCCCAAGATACAACTATGATTTGTGATAGGAGCACTCCAAATCACAAATCCTTTAAAAACAAAGGTTTAAAAAGCGCTCAATAAGAACAAAGATGAAGACGTACAAAATTACTCAAATTTTGATCTCTCAATATGATGTGAATTTCAAAATTCCATTTTTAAAACAAGTGGGGTTATGTTATATATATAGTAAACCAAAAACAAGTTTGAATGGACACCATTTAGAGGCACTATATCGCCAAAAATCACACTTAAAACGTGAATGGACATATCATTTCACAAAATAGATACATTGCTCGATCGATTGAGGAAAGAGCTCGATCGATCGAGCTACTGTTCAAAAAAGGCACGAATTTTTCTGGCCCGCTCGACCGATCGAGCATAATGCTCAATCGATCGAGCAATTAGTTTTACTTCACAATTTCCAACACACGCGCACACACATATATATATATATGTTGGAAAATTGACTTAACCATCATGCATGAATTAGATTTTTTTTATTTAAAAAATGATCTAGACTAATTTTCTCGAGACTAACTCCATATTTAGGGCAAATAACATGTTAATATATATTTGTATTTTCATTTATGATTAAATTTGTTGTTCTTTGGCGATTCCAACCTGATTAATCTTAGTTTTGATGATAAAAACATTTGTTAGGTAATATTATTTATGAATGTATCAAGTGTGCAACAAAGTTGAGTCCAACCTATATAAGATCATCAATGTTGGAAGGATTCGGCTCAGTAGGGTTAACCAAAGTGATTAGTTGAATTGATCTCTAGACCAAATTGATCAACATCAATACATACCAATTAAACCTAGACCAGTTGAGTGATCAGCAGACCTCAACTTCGAAACAACAAACAGAAGTAGACCTTAACCGGACAAGTCACCTGATTGAGCGGCACAAGATGGATCGATCCAATCTAACATACAATTAGTCCAGCTAGATATCTAAACCATCAGAAGCTAACACAACCATCAAGAATCAAATAAATAAAAACTCGTTGAATAAACCTCATAGCAGAAGAGATAGAGACCAGCTGATTCACGGCAGACTTTGATAGCAGAGGGTTTATTAGTGAAGTCCATAAACAACTAGTTGCAATATTTTAGTGTGAACCATTGAAGTCGGAAGGATTCAGTCAAGTGATGTCATAATAGAAGAGTAGTCAATAGAGTTTAAAGAGACCATTCCAGTCAACCGGCGAAGCAGAACTGAACCCACTGACATAGCTGATGTGACCAGACCAGTTAGGTACCAAACAAACCAAAACGCTAAACAGAACAAATCAGTTGAGTATTCAACTCAATTGAACAGAAACAGACCAACAGAGTCGTTAACAGTCAAGTTTGCAGAAAGCTAATGACTGGAATAAGGTCGTTGAAAAGACAGTCATAGTATGAGAATGTCAAAGAAAGTACAAGACATTTTCAACACACATTTTTGTATCTAACAGACAAATCGAGTCGAAAGCTATTTATGTACACTTGAAGATCGAGTATAAAAGAGAGAGAACGATATCATGATTCTCAACTTATCATGATCACATCATAGAGAGATCGATCCATAGAGATCTTCAAAGTTATATCATGTTGATAAGAGAGCACAATCTCAAAATAGACACCATCGTGAAAGTCGAATCCGGTCATTTTAAGAATCATTTGTGTCGATTCAATACACTCATTTCACTGCAACAACGAGATAAACTATAAGAATGTTAGTATAACTATCCGAAATATTATTGTCTAGACAGATTGAGAATTCAGATGAGTGAAGCTGCTGAAGTAGCAGAGTTGCTAAAAGTTTCAGTTGGATGGAGAATGCTCAGCTCTGTATAAAGATAGTTGTATAGATCAAAGTGTTCTAATGAAATCTTTCAGTTCAGTAGAAGAATGAAAGACGTAGAACATTAAATCACTTTCGAACTTCTAGAACAAAGATATGTGACAAAAAGTAACAAGAAGATATTGTTTGATTGGAAAAAAGGCTCGAAAATAATGAAATAGAATTAATACTTAATTTATTCATGAATAATTTTTAAATTTTTTTTATTCCTATGCTTACTTTTACATTTAAGGATATTGATAAATTTAATTATTATTTTTGAGTACATAAATTTATAAATGATCTGTTTTGGATTAATAACTTACTTAATAAAAGAGAGGAGCGATCAGTGAACAGTACTATTATCAATTTATATTACAAAAAATAAAAATTACATTAAAGATTACGAATAGATTTTGATACTACAATAAAATCTCGATAAATACATATCCTTGGGTACCGGAAAAAAATATTCATTTAGCGAGATTATTTATTTATCGTAAATATAAATTATTTATTTATCGGTAAATCAATATTTATTATTTTATAAATAATTTTTCATAGTAAAATGTATATATTGTATGTGGTAAAAAAAAAATTAAAAGACATCACTTAAAGTATTACTTGAATTTAGAGAAGTTCAATTTTTTTTTGGTGAAACTTAAGGCATTAAAACTAAGTTCATGTACATACATTCGTTTAACTTATGTATAGAATGTGAAAAGGTTTAATATTTAGCTATAGAATGTAGAAGATATATTCCAAGTACAGTACACATTCTTTTTTCCTCCAATGACTTCTCATCATTTGAAAGGAGTAAAGATGATAGCCTCGTTGTTGCAAACACATCGTCAAAAGAGGCCTTTCAATCAATGGTCACCTTAAACAACTACTTACTACAACATGGACAAAATATATCAGAAGTTGCGTCTGCACTAAAAAAAGTTAAAAATATGTTCATTTGGTTCAGGTGGAAAGAAAAAACAATCAACTATAGATGCATTTTTTCAGAAGAAATGACTTCTTGTATGAGTATTGTTGACTGAATGAAATGTCTTGGTCTATATATATATTTTTTTATAGAATTCAATTATTAATTTATATTTCCATTATGCCCTTAAAGATTTAAATATTTCTATTACTTAATGCATTTAGCGAGGTTATTACTTTAGTCCATTGCCCAAATCGGGATCGAAAAAAATTATTATATGAAAGATGTTATTACTTTATCAAACATTCATTTATCAAGGTTTAACTGTACAATATAATTAATTAGTTCAATTATCCACAAAATATATTTGTAATGGAAGATCCAATATTTGAAGTTACCAAAGTAAAATCTTTTTTTCTCGCAAGTTAAAAACTTGTATCAGGGAACTGATTCCATTGAATTGGCATTTATTTAATCTAACTGTACTTATTTTTCATATTATAATTTAATATTGTCAATCTTGTTAACCACTTCAAATAATTTAATTTTCCTCTGTAAGTCATACATTGCATATTCCCATAATTTACGTAATGGAATCCCTGTTTTGTTTCCTCCAAACGCCAAAATAAATAGTGTCCAAGGGTAAATCATTAAGGTTCAAAATAAAAAATAAAAGCTCTTATGAACTTATATTTTCTTTTATTTTTTAATTCCTGATTTAATCGAAAAAGGAATATAAATCATATTTTCGATAAATTTTTAATGTATCCTATGGTCTTGATCCCCATATTAACATAGTCGGGTTTTTTTTTAACTATTTAACCTTAATATTAAGAGTATTTATAAAATAACTCAATTTATTTTTTCTTCTAAAACTAACCGATGTTGTCATCTTAGAAGGTGCTACAAACAATATTTTATTGATGTCACATTCTGAGATGGCGACACCAAAAAAATTAAGTAATTTTATTTGTGTCGACATCTCAGATGTCGACAACAATATATAAAACATTTTCTTATTGTTGTCGCCATCTGAGATGACGACATCAATAAAAAAAAATTATTTTATCCTTTAAAATCACCAAACCTTAACCCTTTAAACACAACAAGCCGGCACGAGAAAATTCCAAGAGCAAAAATCGAGATCTTCCATTTCTTATCTAAATTTCATAATTATTTAAGGTAAGTTGGTTATGTTTTGTTATTATTTGATGTTAGATAAATTATATTTGATGTTAGATAAATTTTATTTGATGTTGATACATATTGGGAGTAGATTTTTTGATGGCGTGTTTTCCGGCGATGTGGACGGTCAGAAGTTGGCGCTGAGGGTGGCTGCCAGGAGGCGGCGCAGGTGTGCGCCGGCTGATGGGCGGCGGCCGGTGGCGGCGGCCGTGGACAGCGGGTCGGGTGTGTTGGGATATGCCCTAAGACAACTCATTAGATGATTGTTTATGACATACAATGTATTATGGTTTTATTAATGACAATTCATTATTATATATTATTCGAGTATCTGTGTAACATGAATTAATATATAAGTTAATATCCTTAGAATAATATTGTATTGTTCTTAGAGATTGTCCCTAGTCAAGTATTATCATGAATCGGGATAATTATAATGCATTAAGATTAGTATGTTTTGATTGATGAATTGTTCATAAATATGAGATATCAAATCAACACATGTGTGCATGTTAGAGAACAATGTAATGGACAGACCCACCACGAAAATGCTACATGGATAGTTATATGAACGTCATAAGCAATTCTCATAGTGATAATAATGTATGTAATCCTTACGACTTGAGATCATCAGAGATCCCAACATAAGGAGTCATGTATCTTGATATTGTCAAACGTTAACAGGGTAAACTATAAAGACAATCATTGGATACATAACGAATTATGTAGAGGGATGTTGAGTGATCAAGAAAGGATTTGTCCCTCCTATATAA
This sequence comes from Haberlea rhodopensis, assembly GCA_907163345.1. Classification (NCBI taxonomy): domain Eukaryota; kingdom Viridiplantae; phylum Streptophyta; class Magnoliopsida; order Lamiales; family Gesneriaceae; genus Haberlea; species Haberlea rhodopensis. Next base: position 3,685,725 of record CAJQUN010000046.1, read on the forward strand.
CAGGAGAAGTGTTTGGGCCCTTGATCAAGTAAGACTAAAATGCATGGCCATGCTCGAATGAGTCGATATGTGATATCGAGCTTATTCGTTTATTCTAGTTCTACTTGGGGATCAAGAAATAAAATATTGAATATATGAGTATGACTATTCCATGACTCATGTTCAATCTAAACACATTGGACAAAGGGATTAAGTTACATGGTTAATATTATCACAGTCCGTAGGTTATGTCGAGTCAATGACATTCTTGTAATTTGGGTAGCCTTGATGTGTTGCTAGATACCGCTCATTGCTTGTGACATAAAATTAGATTTTATGTCACTGCCAACATTGCAAGATCCTATCGGGTCGCACAAAAGATTAAATCAATAAAGGGAGATAAAATTCATTGGATGAATTAATTAATTAAGAAGAGTCTTAATTACAAATATTAGATATATGAATTTAATTAATATATTGGGTATGGGCCAGTAAGGCTTTTGAAAAGCCTTTTAATTAAATCTAATATATAATAAACTAATTAAGGTTTTGAGGGGTTAAGTGTTGATGATTGAGAAACCTAGTAGCCACCTCAAAATTACCTCTCGGCCGCTGCCTCTTGCTCTCCTCCTCACGTCGCCGCCGCCGCCGTGAATAGGGAGTTGAACGGCCGTCGTTGATCGGTTTTGAACCGTGAGTTTAGTTTCGGTTTAAGAACGAGTCTAGCAACTTGTTCTTGAACACCCTTTTCGATTGGATCGTGTGGATACCGTAGAGACGAAGATGCAAATTTTTGTTCGTGACTCGTGGTATTGCAACGAGGATTCTGCTACAAACACGCTACAAGGGTATGATTCTTATCAATCTCGATCTGATTACTTTGTATAGGTCCCTGGTAGGAATTCAATTTTATTTTCCGCTGCGTATTGCTTGATCGGATTCCTAACAGGGTGAACATGGACGGCCGGTGACGGCTGGTTGTAATGTTGAGATTTATGTTGATATTGTTTTGTATTATATTTTAGGATGGATTAAATGAGACAACCAGGCCTGGTTGACACTCATCTTTTGTCATCGCAGTCTTCACATCTATCTGAGGATGTATGGGTAGGTGATATGGATAGCACACTTCGTGCGAGAACCCATATAACTATTTTTGGGAAATATGTCCACTAGATATACGTGTTGTAAATTTGTTGCACGTGATTGGATTTTTTTGTATATATAGGTGTGGTAAGATTGAGCTTGACATGCACCTGATCACGACTTTAGTTGAGATATGACGCCGTGAAACACACACATTTCATCTCAGATCGGGAGAGGCGTATTGTCATTATCAGTTGATGGCATTGTAGTGTCGGGGATAAATTTGATAAGAGTCTACCCGAATGACAAGAATATTGCCTTACATATTTAAGATTCACACCAATATCAAAGACTTTAAAGGTGCGATGTTGAAATTAGTTGCTTTGAAAATTATTTGTTGCTCAATCCATTGAATAGACATAGTACGCCAGATGATGTTGCTAAGTTTACACAGTTTGTCTGTTATTGATGTTAGGGAGAATTATGTGCCCTGATTTATCAGGCAATTTTGTTAGGTTATATTTACAGAAGTTGGAGGATATCGACTCTGCCCGTACTTATAGTTGAGGTAGTGCTGTGTTGACATATTTGTATCGTGAGTTGTGCAATTCATCAGAGAGAGGGAAAAAAGTGATAGGTGGTGCATTGCAACTCATACAGGTAAACAATATGTTTGTTTGTTGTAATAACTAAAATATGTTTATTGACAATCTAACTTGTAGTATTGATGTCACTATAATAAATTAGATTTGGCATGGTCACGAATCCCTATTCCGGCTCCTCAATTGGGTAACCAAAGATCTGATATTGGGCAAATAATAATCGACCTAGAGAATATGTTACCTTCTGCGCCATATGGTGTAAGGTAATAAGAATATGCTTTGTTTTATAATTAATTTTATGTGTTAATACATTTTAATCATTTATTTGAATATGATGTGCAATAATTATTGATTTCGAAATTGTGATTATACAGGTGGTCATGTCATTTAAAAGTTACAGAAACTGGGAGCCATTCCATACGCATCATTAGAGACATCCTCGATGAACAGCCAGTAACTCAAGTAAACATGCTATTAAATTAGTTTATACAAAAAACATTCTTTATATTTTTAAAGAAATGTTGTTTTGTAATTTAATTGGCAGTCGTACCCTGATAAGTACACTAAAGGAATTACCCAGTTAGGGATATACAAGGGTCTGTTGATTTCTTTGACATACTGGAAATACAACGGTCTGATAGAGTACTTCGACAATTTGGTATGCTACAAGACATCAAGAAGATCCACAGTCGGGGATGATATATGGCATAATGTTGGTCAAAGCGGGAACGCCGGCAAAGACTGGAGCACTCAGCATATTGCATACATACTTCTGGGAGAGGGCAAATGATTTATGTGCAGTCAGACCACGATTTACTGATGGTGATTACTATGTTGTTGTCAGATACAGTGAGTGGTATGAACAAATCACACGTAGATACATTGGTCGTCAAAAATATTTTGTACAGACAGGATATCAACATGGTGATGGCCCGTCATGACATCATTGGTACGTTAATTTAGTGAAATAATATTTTTTATAATTATGTTTAGATGTATAAATGTCAGATTGACCAGATGGAGCACACATGTCTCAAACAAAATCGATGCACTCCACACGAGGAATTGAAGTCGGTAATACATTCAGCTGCTGCAATATGACCTGGATGCCTATCAGATATCAAGCACACACCAGCAGATCCTTTAACAATGTGCTAGCTAATAAACTCCAAAAACCATTTTTCACGACAAAAAACTTTCCTCGTCAACGATTGCAAAGGCCAAAGGTAAGACTTTATTGTTAGCATCCATGGCCACGACAACCAACATCTTATGTTGATATTTTGTACACATAAACCATCTGCAAAACATATCTGGTGTACTATGTTTGCACACCACATTCCATAATGTTTTTGTACTTTGACAACAAGATACTCAAGTTTTGCAATCCATACAGAGTAATAATTCACAGCTGCCTGAAGATGACCTTTATCTTTAAATACCATCTTAAGATGGATATTCCTTTGGAATAGTCATAGTAACTCCCCCACTTACCAGTTGGAAGGTCAATCGAATCTTCAAATAAGTCTGGATGTGTCGGGGATAGAAATGGAATTGTTGGATAAAGGTCATAGTCATTTGTCGTGGTTGTGTCTGCTACATTAGCTGACACTTCTTCAATATCAACAAATTCGTCATCAGACTCATCCTTAGACGGAATCTCCTCCGGTTCAGATTGAATATGATCTCCAAAAAATCCGCAAAATTGTCTACTAGTGGCTCGGAAACAATATTTTCAGCAACTATGGGAGCATCATCTTGAATCCTAGAGGTAGATGGTCTTTCTGTAACTACTACAAATGAACCACTACCACTTGTTGGCGTTTCTGTAATAAAAGCATAAGCCCTTCGTTCTGTTTGTATATATTTCTCCAAACAACTATGATTTTGTTCAGAATCCTATAGCCATGCTAAATTGTAATCACCGTCAACGAGAAAAATTGTTTGTTTCATCCTCGAAAAATCATTGAATATGTATTTACAATATATTTTCAGAATGAACTAGTTACGATTGATGTCGGTAATATCATATATGTAGTTCAATAACTGCAAAATAATTAATAGTGCGAGATATTGTCATGTCTTTTAACCGACCACGATCACATCTAAGAGATTCTGAATCTTGTAATATATCGTCTCCCCAGTATAATAAAACTTTAATTGACATACCTTAAAAAATAAAGATAAATTTTATAAATTAGTACATTATATATAATGTTTTTGATTATTTATATAGTAACATACATGCAATGTGCTGAGCGGAGGAAACAACAAAGGTTTTGCTTTGATTTGGTTTACAAATTCTACGAACATTACACATGGTTATAATAGAGGTAAATAATTTTATTGATGTCGCCAACTCAGATGGCGATATCAAATATTTTTTTTAATCAATGTCCCCATCTGAGATGGCGACAAAGATTAAAAAAGTTTATTTTACATCGTTATGTGCCTACATAGTTTAGAAAACATTTTTTTAATGTTGTCGCCATGTGAGATGGCGACAATAAATATGAAAATATTTTTTTAATGATGACGCCATTTCACATGGCGACATAAAAAAAAACTTTTTTTTTAAAGAAGTTGCCATATCAGATGACGACTTCAAGTGAAGTCGAAGTCGTCATCTGACATGTCGACTTATGTTAGTCTTATAATGATTTGTTAAATAATATTAATATCAAAGTTAGATAATTAAAAAACCCTAACATAGCCCCTACATTTAGAATTTTAGTAATTTTATTCATGATTGTTAATATATTTTATTTTATTGATGACACTTTCTTGAAATTTCGTTGATTCATATAATATATATTTTATGCTTACGCGATCCCATGTTAATGTTTAATCATACCAAATGACTTTTTCACTGGATAAATTATAAAAATTATTTAGTGATATTTACAACAATAGTTTCAAGAATAAATAAATAAAGCCTCACAGAATTATATTTTGAACAAAAATGGTCAAAACACAGTATGTTTCGTTAAGAAATGGAACGATCATGTACACGACAGGGAAACAGTATTTTGGACATCTGTATATGCCCAAAACATGTCGTTCAATTTTTTAAAGGAAAGTGGTCATGTTAAAATAAACAAATTCTATGACACTATATTTGTGTAAGGGTAAACAACTTAAAATCTCTCTATACAAACATAATTTTAACATTTCTCCTTATATCAAATATTCTTTATTTAAACTCTCTTCCATACTTCTTTTCTTTATTCCAACTCTCTACCACCCTCAAAAGACATAAAAATCCTTATTTTAATTGTATAAAACTCTTTAAAGCTTTTAGATTATTACAAAACACCCAAAATCACATTTTTACTAATAAACAACTCCTAATAAGGGTACGTAAATGCATGGGCCTTAATGAACATGAGATCCTTCAGTTTCTGTCATCTTGAGAGAACACAAGAGCATACTTTTGCAAAGAATTCGCAATTCATGATGGATTTTTTAGCCCTAAAATTTCCTTATACAAATAACAAATGAAATAAATAACAGGCCCATCATGCTTCCATATTACAATAAAATTTTAACAAACTGTAATATACCATTTTGATCATAACGGCACCGGGTGAGCTGGGTTGAAAAGTCACCAGTCAAAACTTACTGCCTCCAGGCTGTTTTACGAATGGCTCCTCACCATCCAACCTTAGCCCTCAGGCGAGGTTAGTCTGCCAGTTATCCGACTCCTTCAGAAACCGCACATCACAGCCCTAATTTGTTTCCTACCTTAGGGCTAGGGGTTCTTACCGGGCCGGGTAAAACCGGACCCGGCCCGGATTCAGACCGTTAAGTCCGGTCCGAAACCGGACTTAACGGTTCCGGTTCGCCCCGAAACCGGTTAGAAACCGGTCCGGGGCGGTTCCTAAGAACCAAACCGGTAGCACCGTCGGTTCCGGTGCTACCAGTTTGGTTCCGATTCCAGAACCGGAACCAGTAGTTTTTTTTAAAAAAAATAAATAAATAAAAAAAAAGGAAGAAGGCAACGGCTATACAGCCGTTGCCTCTTCAACGTTAACATTTTTTTTTTAAAAAAAATTTTTAATAAAAAAAAAAAACTATAAATAGGGGATGTTGTGTTGTGTATTTTTTCATAACAATTCTTGTAACGAAAAATACTTCACTCTCATATTTTTTCTCTCACTTGTGCTATCAACAATTTACTTATAGTCTTATATAATAATGGCAGTGAGTTCATCTATCGCAGTCGGGGTCTCGTTCTGGATCGTCTATCACTGAGCTCATCTTCTGCAATGAATTTGTCTGTGCCAATTCCTGAGTTAAATGAAAGTTATGATTTTTTTGCTGACCTCAATGTTGGTGGTTCTTCTATGAATGTCGAACCACAACAACCCCAACAACCTGCCGAACATGTTGCTACCCAAGCCCAAGAAAGACAACATGTGGAGTCATCCGGAGCCACTACAGCAGCGAGTAGACAACCGACTCGTGCCAAAAGAAGTAAGATATGTGATCACTTTGAACTCGTTCAAAAAGAAGGTACTAATGAATCTGTTGCAATATGTAAATTATGTAAGATCCAGTATTCATATAAAGCTGGTGGTTCCAGTGGAGGCACCGGAACATTTAAAAAACACTTAGTAAAAAAATATAATTTTGATGAGACAACATTACAACCATTAGGTCGAGAAGCAACACAAGCACAAATTAATGTTCTTAATGGCACGAATTTTATTTTAACTGCTGAAATTAATCGTAGGTCACTTGTTAGATATGTGATCAGATGTGAACTACCTTTTATACAAGCTGAACGTGCTGGTTTTATTGAATTTGCTTCGTCTATACAACCCATGTTTAAACATATTTCCAGGCACACACTAAAAAGAAATTGTATGAACGTATTTGTTGAATATAGAAATACATTGTTTCAACATCTTTCTAGTTTGCCTTGTAGGGTTAGTTTAACAACTGATATTTGGACAAATGTAAATTCTGATTCATATCTTGTTGTCACTTGTCATTGGATTGATGATAATTGGTGTATGCAAAAAAGGATTTTGTCTTTACATGAGTTAGACTGTGCACATACTGGTTACAAAGATATTTTAACTCCATTTTATAATTCATATCAAATGCCTGATAGCGATGAAAGTATTTATTTGACTAATGAGGAGTGGGAATTTGTTGAAAATTGTGTATCATTGTTAGGTACTTTCAAAGAAGCGACGGAACGTTTCTCTGGTGTTACTTATCCAACTTCCATTTATTTTCTTCCTTTAGTATTTAACATGTTTGATAAATTTATAGAATTTAGAGATGACTATGACTTGCATGCTTTTGTTAGTGCAATGGAAACTAAATTTATAAAGTATTGGGAACAAATCCCACGGGTGCACTGCATCGCAACATTGCTAGATCCTAGTCAATGTTTATCTTCATTTGAGATATTTTTTGAATATTATGCTAAATTTTTGGGGAAGGTTGTTGACGATCAAAAGACGTCTACAATGCAATCTCTCCAAAATATGTTTCAATTGTATTATAATCAACAGGCAAGTGAAGCATCGCAACAAAGGCCTGTTGAATAACAACCTCAAGCTCAATCTAAAGGTGGGGGCATCAATTTGCTTAGAATGCTGGGCAGGAAAAAACTTAAGGGAAAAGGACCTTCTACTAGCACGTCGACTGAGTGGCAAATTTATCTGAATTATCAATTTCTAACCGAAGACAACTTCGACGTCTTACAATGGTGGAAGTCCAATACAGCACAATTCCCTATCTTAGCCAAAATGGCAAGAGACGTGTATGATGTACAAGCTTCAAGCGTCGCTTCTGAATCGGCATTCTCAACATGCAGCCGTATTATTGGAGACTACAGAAGTAGTCTATCAGCTGATTCGTTATGCATGCTCACGTTACTTAAAGATTGGTTTGAAGCAGAATGCAAAAATAGAAGAGATGAGTCGGTTGACGAATTCGTAAATCATTATGACAAGCAAGAATAAGAGAACGCCAAAACAATACTTATCAATTATGAAGACTGCTAAGTACTAAATTGTAATATTTTTTTATTTAGATTTTCAATTGTCATATCTTTACAATTATTTGTATGCATCTATATTATGAAATGAAGAAGAAATATATTGAATTTGTGATGAACATCATTGAAGAAACATTTACAACATAAAAAAAAAATCGAAAAACCGTTAAGGAACCGGACCAAACCGAAACCGGTTGGAACCGAAACCGGTTCGATCCGGTGCCTTAACGGACCGGTAAGGAACCGGACCAAACCGGAACCGGTTGGAACCGAAACCGGTTCGATCCGGTGCCTTAACGGACCGGACCGGTTCGGACCGGTAAGCACCCCTACTTAGGGCGTAAGATGTTAAGATATAAAAAAGATTTTAAAGAAATCTGGGAGATAGATGGGCAACAACCTTCGTTTTATTCTGGAAATACTTATAATATCTATTACATTAAAACATCTCCTTTTGGGAAGAGACGGACTTGTTTAGCCTCTCATAAAGATGAGGCTTGACTTAAGAACATATAAACTAAAAACAGAACAATATTACAAACGATTAAAAAAGAAAGAAAGAAAGAAAGGAAATATTACCAAGCTATGAAAGTCGAAAGATTACAAAGCTTGGAGACTACAATTTTTGTTCTCAGAAAACTACGGAGAATTTTCGATGTCCGTAGCTTCCTGAATGAGTGCCTTTATATAGGCATGAATCCGGACTTGAAATTCGGATTCCAAATCTTGATAATTGTTGAGTGCGCATGTGAGTGCGCCTTAATTTCCAGGTGGTCTGGCATCTTTGTCTGAGTGTGTCAACTTTTCTTGTGAGTGGTCCATTATTTTGTCCGAGTGCGTCTAACAGTTATCACACTAATTTTTAATGGTCCACGCCTTTTCCTTTGTCGGTGAATCTTTACATTATTGTTTTTGTGGTCGCCGAGCTTTAGAAAAATAGACTCTCTTGTCAGCAGGTCTTTTGTCTTTTCCTGTCTCTGATCTGTCGGGTTTGGATCGGAATCCTTTCCCGTATTCTGGTTCGAAGAGTTCTCCTCTTTGTTTTGAAGAGTTCTTCAGCAGATCTTGTTTATGTTCCCGTCATGAAGTTCAGCATGAAAGTACCGTTGACTGAATTCTGAAAGAACTTAAATGAGTATGTGACTTTGTCCATCTCGGTTAGACAAACCCAAAGACCCCATGCGCGTCTGGTTGAAACTTCATCTTCTGTGATAGTTCAAGCCAAAACTGGTATGTCGTCTGGTAGAGCCATTCTTATATTTTTAAGGCGTTCCCATCTGGTCATCTGAGCTTGATAAAATGAAAAGCTTCAATGAAGCCCTTGTTCGCTGATTCTGAAGCAGCACTGAATAAATACAACTCCAAGATATCTCCTATGGCCAAATGTGGATTATTGACCCATGTCTCGTGAACAGCTTCTCTGATCCATTTCTCTAATTTTGAAATTTCAGAGAATACTTGTGCAACAATATAAACGAAGCAAGAGCCCCAAAATTATACCATTCTTGTACTTCGTTTGGATGGCTTCCTGGCTTCATCCAAACCCTCGGATTTTTTCGGAGATATCAATAATAGTTTTGTCTGGGTTGATACCCCGTCTGGTTATTAGTTTTTCCCAAGTGCGTTGGTAATCCTGCATAAGTGAAGAAACTAAATCATCATTAGTTTGAACCTTAGAGGTGCCAGTCATTGGCCTAAGGTTCAACTCTCACTCTTTTACCCCAGATGTGCTGGGTTGACTTGAAGGTTCATATTGTGATGACAACTGACCCTCAACATTCGCTACAACTTGTACATCCTCAAGGAAATGCATCATCTGCAGAACTCGTGACAGAGTACTTGAATCCCTTGCCTCCGGTTAGATGAGCCCCGTTCTCTAAACACTTATTTTTGTACCGTTGGAGGTGCAGTCTGGAGGATGGGCCATTTCAAGACTTCAAACAAACGTTCATGGTCCCGAAAGCATGCTCGTATGTGATCACTAACATGTTCTTGATCTGCTCGTTGAAGCCGTCCTACAACCTCATCATTGAGACAAAGTGTCCCAAAGTACCGTTCCAGGATCTCTAGGTTTTCCCTGAGATTCCTCACTCTTTTGAGGGTATCGCTAGCAATGTGTCCCTCCATCTAGTGTTAAGAAATCTACAAGAACATTTTTATCAGATTTCACTATGACAATATCATAATCATAATATAGGCATTCAAGTTGCCATCTTAAAAGTCCAGCCTTTTCTGGTTTTGATTCAATTTTATTTTTCAGAAAAGACTTTATACTGGTATTATCTATTTTAAAGATAAACTTTTTTGTAAGTAAGAATAATGGTCATTTTTTAAAAGTCTTTCGAACTGCAAAGAATTCCTTCTCGTTGATGTGCCATCTGATAACTTCGCTATTGTCAAATAGACCGCTGCAATATCTGCATGTCACTTATCCTTCTGGTGTAGCCTTCATAATTACTGCACCCCACCAATGATCACTGGCATCGGTATATAATACCGGTTCATACTTGTCGTTTGGAATTGCAAGCTTTGGTAGTTGCCTACAAACTTCTTTAAGCTGTTTGACAGCGCGTCTGTGATCTTCATTCCACTCGAACTTAACATCTTTCTTGAGTAGTGGACTGAATATCTTCCGGTGGTTTGCTAGATAGTTGATGAACATTCCAGCAAAATTAACATCTCCCACAAAACTCTGAAGGTCCTTTAAATCCTTGAGGTCATCTGGATATCCTTGCACCTTTTCTACAATATGATTTTGCAAGATAATTCCAGATTCATTGATCACAATTCTGAGGAACTCGATCTGTTTTGTGACAATCACTGCTTTCCTTTCAGATATCACTAATCATTCCTTGTAGCAAACATCCAAAAAGATTTCCAAATGTGTAATATGATCTTTCATGTTTCTTGACGCAATGAGATGTCGTCAATATACACGAAAATGAAGTTGAAATAATCCTCAAAAGATTATCCATCTTCCTTTGGAATATCTGGGGAGCATTTGCCAATCCCATTGGCATGACATTCCATATATAATGTCATTGTGGTGTGGAGAATGCTGTGAACTTTGTGCTTGATTCCGCCATCTTAATCTGGTAAAATCCAGACTTACAATTGAATTTAGAAAACACCTTGGCATTCTTGATGCTATTCATAAAATGTTCTCTACTTGGGATAAAATATCCATCGACATCCGAAGATGTCGTTGATTCTTTTGTAGTTAATTACTAATATTGGCTTTCCTCTTTTGATTTCTCCGTGATTCCGAACAAGGAATCCTGAACTGCTATATGGAGAAACACCTGCTGAGATTAACTTAAGGTCAAGATGTTCCTTAAGTATATTTTGCATATCCCCCGATCTTCCATATTCATGGGGATTGGTTTGAATCCGACTAACTCATTTTATTTTCCAGCTTTCACCTTCAAAGTAGCTTTGAGCTCATTCTTGTTCCACCATGCCAGAGGATCCTCGTTGTAGTTCCTCCGAATTTTCCTTTTTACATCATCTAGACTGATTTATTGTTCAAGGGTAGTTTCAGGTTGTGGAGCTTCTTCTTGTAATGCATTTTTAGGTAGCAACAGGGTTTCTGGAGTAACTTTTTCCCCATCCTGTTCTCTGAAAGACATAATATTAACCCAGTCAAAAGTTTGAGAGTCCTTTTGTTGGGAAAACGATTTCTAAGTTTTGGTGATTACAAACACCTACCGGATGTTGAAGTCTTACCGGGTGATAAAGACCAACTGGATGAACACCTACCGGGTGAAGACACCAACCGGGTGACAGACATCAACTGGATGGCTATCAACTGGATAGACATCAACCGGACAGACATCAACTGGATGGCTACCAACTGGAGAAAGACATCAACCGGACAAGGATACAGACATCAACCGGACAGACATCAACTGGATGGCTACCAACTGGAGAAAGACATCAACTTGACAGACATCAACTGGATGGCTACCAACTGGAGAAAGACATCAACCGGACAACCATCGACTGGATACAGACATCAGCCGGACAGACATCAACCGGATAAACATAAACTTGATGGACATCTACTGGACAACCATCAACCGGATAGTCTCACACTGAACAAAGACATTAACTGGTCATAAGAGGATGAACGACCAGTTGAACAAAGAAAACCAGTAGAATTCTAAACTTCCAGTAAGAGCACTAAGCAACGAGACAAAATAAGTACAACATTCTCTGACAAAGGTACAACAGAGCGGCGCACCCTGCTATATCTCCGCCACCATTACCGTCAGAGTTAAAGAGCCGTTGCTCAACAAAATAGGAAAGAAGACAATATGAATTTGGAAAGCTAATCTCTTCCAAATACAGAAAAGCTACCGTTGGACAACAAAACCTATAAATACGTCCAAGTAAAGAATGAATAAGAGAGCTGAACGATTTTCAACAAACAGAAACACCTCAAAGCAAACGAGAAAATCAACTTACTGATATTCCAAAAGTTCAGCAAAGAGCAGACAAGCAGTGCAACTGAATCTGTGACAGATTAATTCCTATTGAAGTCTGCTGCTCAAGAACACTTGAAGCTGAAAAGTTTATTTTGTAAAGAGTGTTATAGAGTCTTTTGTAATCAAATTTAAGAAGTTGTGATTGCTAGGAGTTTAGGCCAAGCTGTGTGAGTACCTAAGAAGGTTGTATACTGTAAAGTGTAAACCGAGTCTTCTAGTGAATCCTTCCTGCAAAGGAAGAAGGGGAGACGTAGAAGCGTTGTGCTTCGAACTTCCAGAAACAATACTTGTGTCACTCGTTTATTGCTTGCTTACTACTCAGTTATATTTCTCACAAGTCCAGCAGACGTCTTCCACACTATAATCAGTGTCTGCTAACTTGCCTGATATTGAGAAACGACTGTAATACTTAACAGTTTACAGTTAACTTAGGAAAGAAATCGAAATTGAATCTAGTGTTTATTCAACCCCCCTTCTAAACACTACCCCGATCCTAACAAGTGGTATCAGAGCTTAGGTCTTCTCAATCTTGAGAAATTAACAATTACCAAATACTGATGGCCTCATTCAGCAAGATTCCAATGTTCAAGAAAGACGAATATGATGATTGGAGAATCCGTATGCAAGCACATCTAAGTGCTCAAGATGATGATATGTGGTATGTAATCACTGAAGGACCTATGAAGATAATGAAGATCAATACAACTGCTTCTATCACAAGTGGTGATCCACAAATGATAGAAAAGGACAGATCTCAATGGTCAAATGAAGAAAAGAAGAAAGCCAATCTAGACAACGTTGCTAAGGACATTTTGTTCAAAACTTTGGACAAAAACACGTTCAACAAAATAAAAATGTGTTCCACAGCTAAAGAAATCTGGGAGAAGATTGCCCAACTCTGTGAAGGAAATGATCAAACCAAAGAAAACAAGCTTACTGTGGCATTACAGAAGTTTGAGCATATCAAGATGATGAATGGAGAAACTCTCAACGAGTATGATGAAAGAGTGACCGGAATAGTTAATGAACTCAGCAGTCTGGGTAAGGAGTTACCCAACAGAGAAGTCACCCTCAAAGTGATGAGAGGTCTCCCAAGAGAATGGGATTTCAAGACCATTGCTATGAGAGAATCAAAGGATATCAACAAGATAGATCTGCATGATCTGTTTGCTGATTTAAAAGCCTATGAATTCGAATTAGGTATTCGGGTTGAAGATGAACCCAGTACCAGTCAGCCTACCAAAGCTCTCACTGCATCGGAGGCCATATCTACCGCTACAGAGATGACTCCAGAAAAAATATGTAATGATGCTATGGCAATGTTCGTAAAGAAATTCGGGAAATTCATGAAGAAGAATCAGAAATCATATCCACGAAGGCAGAGCTTCAAAGGAAGATCAGAAGAAGAAGAGCGTGTATGTTTTAACTGTCTCAAGCCAGGGCATTTCATCGCCAACTGTCCAAAACCCAAAAAGGATGATCACAAAAGAGGATCCAAGGATCACAGAAAATCCAAGGAAACTAGAAGATCATCCAAAAGGGACAGAGATCAAAAGGTTTTGATGGCAGAAGAAAGTAAGAGCAAATGGGCTGATTCAGAATCAGAATCAGAGGAGTCAACCAGCTCGTCCAGCGAGAGTGAAGACGAGGAAGTCCACTGCTTAATGGCAAATAATGAAATTGAGGTACACGAGTCTAATCTATCTGAATTTACACATAGTGAACTTACCAATGCATTGCAGGACATGATCAATGAATATCGGACGTTATATGAATCCTTTGAAAGCTATAATACTGAGCACTCAATCCCAACGGAAACGCATAACAACAAACTTGATTGTGAACAATCAAATGAGTTGAAATGCTTAAGGGAGACAGCCAGTCTTCTAGTGAAAGAAAGAGATGAAGCCAAGTATGCTTACCAGAAACTCAGCAAACTGGTCAGCACTTGGAATGCGTCAACTACCAGAAAAGATGAGATGCTTGAGTCTATAAGACTTGCTAGTGATCGAACTGGTATAGGCTATAATAGAAATGATGGCAGTTCATCTGGTAACGAACCTCAACTGTGTATAACAAAAAGCAAGGTTCAACCAATGAACTTTGTAAGATCTAGCACGGTATATGACCCTTATGAACTGGTTAAAGAACCTGTTAAAGCAACACTCATCAAGGAACAGGCACAACACAAGGGTATCGGTTATGTAGAACCACTCAAAGAGGCTAAACCGAGGCAAAAGTTCAGAAATGAACTAAACCCACTGGTCGAGCAGCTAGAGAGGTTAAACCCAACTGGTACTACAACTGTAAGCCTGTCCAGAAGAGGTATATGCTCTTTAACAGGCAACTACAAACCAAAAGCACATGCATACACATATTATCACACTTCACAGTCAAGACCATCACCATCATTTATGAATGCACACACATTTCAGAACACACACCGACCTAAGCCACTCAGGGTCATACAAGTGTGGGTTCCGAAAGGACTAATCCTGCCCGGACCCAAGTAGGATTGGGTACCAATCATTTTATCGCTTTAATTGCAGGAAACTAGAATGCATCTTGTTCGGAGCTCAGAATGGTTTCTGGACAGCGGATGCTCTAGACATATGACAGGAAATGCGAGCTTATTGTCTGAACTGGAGGACTCCACCGGACCCAGAATAACTTTTGGAAACAACGCGAAAGGTAGAACCGTGGGTAAGGGTAAGATTATCTACGGTAACATTATTATTAAAGATATTCTGTTAGTTGAAAATCTATGCTACAACTTGATTAGCATAAGTCAACTCTGTGACAATGGTCATTCCGTAGAATTCAACCAGCACTCATGTACAATCAAATCTTCTGATGGTAGTATATTACTTATAGGAAGAAGGCATGATAACACATATAAAATTGATTGGAATCTTAATCAGCCTACCTCCTCTACTTGCTTTGCTGCCTTGAATTCTTCCAAAAATTGGCTTTGGCACAAACGATTGAGTCACTTAAATTTTAAAACTATTGCCAGTCTGCGTAAACTTGATCTAGTCATTGGACTGCCCCAAATTGAGTTCTCAAAAGATAAGATCTGTGCAGCATGCCAACTTGGTAAGCAAATCAGATCCTCCTTTAAGAACAAAGGGAGTAAATCTTCTTCTCGGTGCCTAGAGTTGCTGCATATGGATCTGTTTGGTCCTATACCAGTAACAAGTCTAGGGGGAATGAAGTATACCCCAGTGTTAATAGACGATTACACTCGTTTTACGTGGGTCTTGTTCCTAAGTGGCAAAGATCAGGCTACTCCAAAGCTGATCAAACTACTGAAGAGACTCCAAAATGAGAAATCGTGTGGGATAGATAGAATTCGCAGTGATAAAGGTACTGAGTTCACCAATCAGTCACTCGAATCATATCTAGATGACCTTGGCATTAAACACGAATACTCTGCTGCTAGAACTCCTCAACAAAACGGAGTTGCTGAGCGTAGGAACCGCACTTTGAAAGAAGCTGCGCGAACTATGCTTGCGGAATCAGAAATGTCGCAGGGATTTTGGGCAGAAGCTGTCAACACAGCTTGTTATACGCAGAACAGATCAATGATTAATAAGCGAGCAAATAAAACTCCTTATGAGATCTGGAATGGCAGTAAGCCAAATATTTCCTACTTCCATGTGTTTGGTTGCAAATGTTTTATTCACAACAATGGAAAGACTCATCTCACCGCTTTTGATGCCAAATCTGATGCTGGAATATTTCTTGGGTATTCTACAGTTAGTAAAGCCTTCAGAGTATTTAATAATAGAACTCTTATTGTAGAAGAATCAGTGCATGTAAAATTTGATGAACCTACTGACTGTACCATATCTGATATACAAATCAACAACTTGAGCAATCGACTGGAAAGCACTTACATGGATGAAAATGTTGATGACGAGATCAATTACAGAAGCAGGACTGACTGCTCCTTAGAACCAGAAGTTCCTGAAGCTCAAACAGATGAGTCTACTGGTCAACAAGCACTGCAGCCAGCCAACAATGACACTGTTGCACATACTCCTGCTGCAGTTGAGGGATCAAGTGAAAAAGATGCGACAATCAAAACTTCTGAATTACCCACTCACATCCAGTCAAATGAAGAGCTCAACCCTCTTGGACCTCCGCTTCGGTGGATGAAGAATCATCCTCCCGAGCAGGTCATAGGTAACCCTGTTGCTCCTCTACGCACTAGAGGACAAATGATTAATGAATTCCTTCATGCTGCATTCATATCTCACTTAGAACCTAAGAAGATTGATGATGCTATGTTAGACCCAAGCTGGGTAGAAGCTACGCAAGAAGAACTTAATCAGTTTGAGCGAAACAAAGTATGGTATTTAGTACCACGACCACATCATCGCACTATAATTGGCACCAAATGGGTATTTAGGAATAAATTAGACGAGGAAACAGTAATCAGAAATAAGGCAAGATTAGTTGCACAGGGCTACAGACAGGAAGAAGGCATTGATTTTGATGAAGCCTTTGCCCCTGTAGCTCGACTAGAAGCAATTCGCATATTTCTTGCATTTGCTGCGTTTAAAGACTTTAAAGTCTATCAGATGGATGTTAAGAGTGCGTTTCTTAACGGCAAACTCCAGGAAGAAGTTTACGTTGAACAACCTCCTGGATTTGAAAGCCATCAGCAGCCATCTTATGTTTTTCGTCTCAATAAAGCTTTGTATGGTCTGAGCAAGCTCCCCGTGCATGAGCATAACTTTATCATTGGCACGGTGGACAAGACCCTCTTCAAATTCACAAAGGGAGATCATACTCTGCTAGTTCAAATTTACGTTGATGATATTATTTTCGGAAGTACTAACTCAAAATTGTGCGAAAGATTTTCTAAAATTATGCAGGATCAATTTGAGATGGGCATGATGGGAGAATTGTCATTTTTCTTAGGATTGCAAGTCAAGCAATCTAGTGAAGGAATCCTGATAAATCAGTCTAAATACACTAAAGAGCTGCTGAAGAAATATGGAATGAGTACCAGCTCAGCTGCTGCTACACCAATGAGCTCATCTGCCAAACTCGACTTGGATAATTCAGGAATACCAGTCGAAGTTACAATGTATCGAGGCATTATCGGATCTTTACTGTACTTAACAGCCAGTCGACCAGATATCATGTTCGCGGTGTGTATATGCGCCCGGTTTCAAGCAAATCCCAAGCAGTCGCATTTCACTGCTGTCAAAAGAATCCGCAAAATATCGGAAAGGCACTGAGAATGTCGGTCTATGGTATCCAAGAGACTCAACTTTTAACCTTATCGGATATTCAGATGCTGACTATGCTGGATGCAAAATTGACAGAAAAAGCACCAGTGGATATTGTCAATTTCTTGGTGATCGATTGATATCATGGGGTTGCAAGAAACAGACATCCATAGCAACTTCTACTGCAGAGGCAGAATACCTTGCTGCTGGAAGCTGTTGTGCTCAACTGCTCTGGATTCAGCAACAACTAAGAGATTATGGAATTGAATCCACAGAGGCACCCATATTTTGTGACAATACGTCTGCCATTGCTATAACATACAATCCACTTCTTCATACTCGTACTAAACATATCGGCTGGAGTATATTTCTACAGAACAACAGGCAGCAGACATTTTCACAAAACCCCTACCGGACGCTAAGTTTTCCTACTTTCGAAATATTCTTGGTTTAATTGAAATTACTTCTTGATTATTTTGTTTTGGTAATAAATTCAGGGGGAATTATTTAGTTTATTCGCATAAATTAAGGGGGAATTTCAGTTATAATCTTATCTTGGTTATTTAAGCTCAGCTGGTAATACAATGGTCAGCTGCAGTAGGTGTATACGTACCAGTAAGACTCTACATCCAGTAGATGCGCTCTTACCATTCGGACCCTACATACCAGCAGACTTTACCATATATGCTTTGACAAAATAACCCTCGATACTCATTAACCTAATGAAACGTCGGAATTCAAAATTACTTTTGTGTAAAATAAATTATTTCACTCCCGCCTAAATCCTGTCCTTTTGTTATTGGTTAAATTTTTTTTAATCGTTAGATGATCGCCACGTATACATGTGTCCGCTCATCTACAGTACGACGTTACATATACTCTCATTTTCACCGCCATTAGTTTCATTATTCTTCATCTTCTCCAACAAATCACTGCGATTAACCTTCCTTCCAGAAAATTTTATTCAACAGGATTGCTGCTGTTTCTTCCACATAATCATTCAAAATGTCAAAGAATACACAGCCAAGCTTTATCACAAATGCTGTTCACGTGGATTTTCATTCAATCTACACATCATCTGATGAAGAGACAAAGGAACTGATTCACAAGTTGGATACCTCCGGTCTCTTGGTGATCCTAAGCCAGGTCCCCTCATTCTACAAGGAAGAATTGCACGAGTTCTTTGCTACTGCAAAAATTGTTGATGGCTTCGTGGTGGCATCCATCTCCGAACAGTTGGTTACAATCACCCAACTTGAATTTGCCACCCACCTATGTCTTCCCTCCACAAAACTTACTGATTTTTCCACTATTCCAGTAGAACTACGAGAAGAGATGCGCCTCATAGCTTCTGACTCTGCAAATCGCCTTCAACGTCCTCCATTCAGGAAAGTATTAATGAAGAGTCATTTCCGACAATTGGCGGATATCATTTCAAAGGGGCTACTATGTAAAGCTGGGTCTTTTGATATCATCACCCCAGAAAAATTTGATGTCATGAGTGCCATATGCAAAGGCTTGGAGATAAACTGGTCAGTTGTACTATTTCAAATTCTGACTGGTCTCGTAGTCTCTGGCAAAGGTCAATCAGGCTTCGCTCTACCACTAAGCAGCCTTTTTGACAGCAAAAACATTAAGACAGGGGCTCTCACCAACCTTCATCCAGGGAGACTGATCACTGCAAAGTATCTTCAGCTTCACAGACAGCGAAGTGGCAGAGAAGTTGGGGTAACGAAGCGCCGATCGACTCAAGTTATTAGTGACTCTGAACAAACCATATCGGAATCAGCTGAGTCTTATCCTCCTCCTCCCCCCCGTAAGAAGCCCAGAACAAGAAAAGCTGCTCCTCCAGCTCTCCGACAGAAAGTCATTACAGCTTCTGTTACCATCTCCTCCGTCGGTCCGACAGAAGATATCCCGGTAGAGAACCCAGCCCTAAAAATCCTCCACCTGAGGAACCAACTGCTTCATTGACCATGGTACTTGCTACCTCAGTGGCCCCCGCTGACAATTCCTCTGCACTTGTGAGCTCTCAACAAGCACCGGGCTCTATCAGTTTTAGGACACCCAAGTCCTTGTGTCCTTACTGTCATCCGAAGACCACCACCGCTGGTAAAGGCAAAACTCTTATGGCTCCAGTATCCACTCCTGTTGCCTTTGAAATACAAATGGTCATTGGATACTGTTGAAGCCAATCTGCAGCCACGGCTAGACATTTTTGATCGATGGGTGAAGGCTCGAGTGAAAGTCCGATTTAATGATTTCAATCCTATTCTGGATCAGGCAAGGGAAGATGAGAACCAAATTTTGGCTTATCTTCAAATCACAGACCCTGAGAAGAGCCTGAAGCTGCGGGATGTATTCCGTCTGATGAACTTTGTGGGCGAACTTCAAGCCCTTGTTGAAACCCGTCTTCAGCATTTCAACGGTGATTCAGGCACAGCAAATCATGATAGAGCAGTTCTAAATGCTCTTAGGCCAAAACTGGAAATGGCCGAGCTAGCTCTTCATGATATTCGCATATCAACTGGTATTCACTCATGCTCTACTACTGTAAATATTGCCAGTCCCGACAAGCCTGATTTACAGATAGCCACTACTGATCTGGAGATTGCTACTACTAATGTGGAGGTAACTTCGATTGACCTGGAGACAACTCCCACTGGAGTGGAGACAACGTCAACTGCCTTGGAGGCAACTTCTCCTGCTAAAGAACTCTCCTCTCCAACTGCTCACCTTGTCTCCTCTGCTCCCAGCTCTTATAATGATCAACCAACCCAACCGATGTTTGTTGATCACGAAAATGTAGACACAGTAATTCAGACTGTGGTTCATCAAGTTACCATCTCCTCTGGCAACCATGAACCCAGTGAGTCCTCACATTCAAATGATCACACCCAGTCGTCTGCTGCTGCGGTTGTCCAAGCCACTTCTGATATGGCTGTACCTGCTCCAGACTCAACAGCTGCCCCACTTATTGAAGACACTGCTACTATGGTTGTTACTGTCTCAGACTCAACAGCTGCCCCACTTGTTGAAAACACTGCTTTACTATCCACTGCAGTTATCGATGCTCATCCCGGTGCTCTTGCTCCTACTGCTGACCCTAGAATAATTGCTGTGGATCCGTCAATGGCTCAAGAACTTTCAGAAGATTTCTTTGACTTTCAAACTTCAATCCCTCTGGACGAGCCACCAAACATTGCTGCACAGCTAGCAAATCTATCCACTGCAATTTCAGCACTAGCCAGCGATGTTAATAAACTCAAGTAGGAAGAGCGCACTGCGACTCTTATTCTTGGCACCCATCAGCAGAACGCGGACTCTCAGTTCCAGCAAGTCTACAGGGACTTAAATAGTCTAACGACTACTGTCACTAGACTTCAGACTTTTGCTGAGAATGCAGTTGCGGACGTATTTTCTCGAATTGGCCAGGCTCGTCTTCAGATCACTCAACATAATGAATCACTTCATGCTGCCACATCCCTGGCTCTTGGAGATAAGATCGAAGACACCAAGAAAGTCTTGACCGATCAATTGGCAACCATGCAGGCAGCATTCACTTCCCAAATTCAAGATATATTCAACAGCCTGCCTGCTGCTCCACAAATAATCCGAAGACTGCCTGAGCCCAGCAGAACTGCTCCTCCGTCCCAGCGAGATCCGAGTCCAGCAAGTCGTTCATCCACTGCAGCTGGAGCACCCACTCAGTCCAGACCATCTACTCAGCAAAGATCTCGAAGTCCGCGCCAACCGTCTACCGCAAAGCGCGACTATTCCCAACATTGGTTAGGGAGGAAATAGTATCATTTTCTGATCCCTTATTAATTACTCTTATCTATTTACTGTTTTCCGTTGACTTTTTCTTCGTATTTATCGTAACAACATTAATGTGTTCACACTAAATGAATTTCTTCTATAAATAGAGACTCGTGTTTGTTTTCATAACACACATTCACTCATCATGATTATTTTCAATTCCTTGAAAATTCCTTGGTTTCCTTTTCGCAATTGTTCAGTTTCATGAGTTCATTACTTATCTAAATCAACCCCTCATGGGTTGATTACTTATCTAACCCAGCTCCGTTAAGCTTCAGCGTTTGGATCCTGCTCTGATGCTCATCATCAGTCAGGAACTGCAATCAGGAGTTTTCTGGGTGCTGATGACAAAAAGGGGGAAGACAGAGATAGAGTATTTTCAACAGAGATAGAATATTTTCATTAGGTGAATCCATAAACCATGGAGGCCTGATGAATATACATTTGACTCTCCCCGATCGAAGTTATTCCCCTCTGAAACAAGGTGGATCGAGCTCTTCCTCTCCGCAACTAGGTGGATCGAAGCTCTCCGTTCTACATTGTTTGTTTAAAAATTTGTCATGTATCAGCTATATTTTGTAAAAATAGATTTGTCTTAGGTTATATCCAGTTATCAGAGTTCATCTTAATATAAAGATGAATCTCTCTCAATTGTCCAGTTTGATTACAACTTGTAATCTGCTTATCTTTATAACAAATGAAAATTTCCTTTCCATTATGTCTTCAAGTCTTTTTCAGGATTCACCACTTAAATTATTCAAGTATGAAATCGTTATTGCTTAGTTTTGTCATCACCAAAAAGGGGGAAATTGTTGGGAAACGATTTCTAAGTTTTGGTGATTACAAACACCTACCGGACGTTGAAGTCTTACAGGGTGATAAAGACCAACTTGATGAACACCTACCGGGTGAAGACACCAACCGGGTGACAGACATCAACTGGATGGCTACCAACTGGATAGACATCAACTGGACAGACATCAACTGGATGGCTACCAACTGGAGAAAGACATCAACCGGAAAACCATCGACTGGATACAGACATCAACCGGACAGACATCAACTGGATGGCTACCAACTGGAGAAAGACATCAACCGGACAGACATCAACTGGATGACTACCAACTGGAGAAAGACATCAACCGGACAACCATCGACTGGATACAGACATCAGCCGGACAGACATCAACCGGATAAACATAAACTTGATGGACATCTACTGGACAACCATCAACCGGATAGTCTCACACTGAACAAAGACATTAACTGGTCATAAGAGGATGAACGACCAGTTGAACAAAGAAAACCAGCAGAAGCCTAAACTTCCAGTAAGAGCACTAAGCAACGAGACAAAATAAGTACAACATTCTCTGACAAAGGTACAACAGAGCGGCGCACCCTGCTATATCTCCACCACCATTACCGTCAGAGTTAAAGAGCCGTTGCTCAACAAAATAGGAAAGAAGACAATATGAATTTGGAAAGCTAATCTCTTCCAAATACAGAAAAGCTACCGTTGGACAACAAAACCTATAAATACGTCCAAGTAAAGAATGAAGAAGAGAGCTGAACGATTTTCAACAAACAGAAACACCTCAAAGCAAACGAGAAAATCAACTTACTGAATTCCAAAAGTTCAGCAAAGTGCAGACAAGCAGTGCAACTGAATCTGTGACAGATTAATTCCTATTGAAGTCTGCTGCTCAAGAACACTTGAAGCTGAAAAGTTTATTTTGTAAAGAGTGTTATAGTGTCTTTTGTAATCAAATTTAAGAAGTTGTGATTGCTAGGAGTTTAGGCCAAGCTGTGTGAGTGCCTAAGAAGGTTGTATACTGTAAAGTGTAAACCGAGTCTTCTAGTGAATCCTTCCTGCAAAGGAAGAAGGGGAGACGTAGAAGCGTTGTGCTTCGAACTTCCAGAAACAATACTTGTGTCACTCGTTTATTGTTTGCTTACTACTCAGTTATATTTCTCACAAGTCCAGCAGACGTCTTCGCAACTATAATCAGTGCCTGCTAACTTTCCTGATATTGAGAAGCGACTGTAATACTTAACAGTTTACAGTTAACTTAGGAAAGAAATCGAAATTGAATCTAGTGTTTATTCAACCCCCCCTTCTAAACACTACCCCGATCCTAACACCTTTTCACTATGACCTTGTTGTTGAAACTAAAGAATTGCTTCTCCAAATTTCCGCTGATCCTTCATCTTTGAGTGTCAAAGTTTTCCTTCATCACCACGTTTGCTACGAAAACTAATTGGAGTTTTTTGTGAAACGCGTCTCGTAGTCGCTGCACAATAATCTTCTGATCACAAAGGGGTTGTGAAAATAAGTCTCATTGTTTTGTTCTCCTGAGTGAACCGCTTGAATGTCTGTAGGAATAGTAGCATATTATTATTTCCACTCCCTAGACTCCTTCATTAAGGATAATGATCCGCTTTGAAAAGTCTCTTCCGGCAATGACTGGTAATTTTTCACAAACTTCTTTGGGGAAGATATCACGCCTGGCAGTATCATATTCCAGCTCCGGTATCAATGTAGGAGGCAAAATATTCTGCCCGATACTTCACAAATAACATCCCGACAGAGATGTATATTGAGAATGGACTGGTGGTCATCTGATCCTATATCGCTTTCCTTCTACCTTGATTTCCATTCCATATTGTAATCTTTCCCAAGTTTGTGTTCCTCGAGAAATTCAATCCCTAAAATAAGTTGTTCTGGGATTCTTCCAGCAGTTCCCGCTATTGTTAGATCAATTTCACCAATTTGAAGGTTTCCTTGATACCTGCCAACTGTTGGTTGTTGCAAATAGTAGAGGACTCACATGGGAAGATATTATATTTCTCCGTAATGTCAAAAATTATCTGCACTTCTCTCCAGTCTTCTGTGCATTTCAGCTTTCCTGTTGTTTTGAATACATCATGGATTTTCTGAATTCTGCTCGAAACGGCCTCATGTTTTCCCCCGGATAGTTGCTGATTAACCTATCCTGTTGAAAAAACATCCTTATCGGCTCGATCATAAGGCTCATGCTTCTGTTCAGAACATGTTGATCTTGTATCCTCTTGTCGATCTCTCTTATTGTCGGAGTATCAATAATGTCCGGCAGTACTGCTTTGGCGAAATCTTCGAAGATTCTGGGGACTTCAATGAATTCCTTTCTCAAGAATACTTCTGAATGATGAGTATTCGAGAGCGCGTATGACACCATGTAGGTGGTCGAGTATGGCATGTTCCCTTCTTTCATCAAATCAGTTCTTTTAAAATCTTGATGAAGAGTTAGAACCTTGTTGAAATCTCGATCTCCCAAATTGCATGAAATTCTAGGATAGATGTTGAAAGCCATCTTTCCTGCATACAAATTTCCTGTAACTGCTCCCAAACAAGAATCTTTGATTTTCGGGATTCTCTTGTCGAAGATTGCCAGATTGAGTGGCGAATCAACTCATTCCTTGAAAGTTGTCTTGATGATTACTCTAATAGCTCCAATATGAATCCATGAGAGCGTGTTAGCAATTTCTCTTTCAATCTTGTTCTCAATCTCCTGGATTTCTCTGTAGGGGATTATCTTCATCTCTATTTGGTTTCCTGTGAATTCCATTAAGATCGTAAATTCACCTGTTGCTACCCTATGGATAATCTGATGATTCCTGCTTCGAAGACCAATCATATCCATGGCTTTTTCCATTGCTCCAATTGTAAATCCATCATACACCTGAAGCATTGGTTCTTCCTTCATGATCCTCATAAGGGTTTTATGAGAAACAATTGTATGAGAGAAGAATCCTGACGGGTCTTCTCTGATCATGCGCTGAAGGAACGCTCATTCACTCTGATTCTGAGCTGGATTCACCTCCATCATCAGAATAGATATCTTCTACGTAGATGCTTTCATCTGGGGGAATATCCTCAAATTGATTCACATATACCAAATCCTGGAATAGACAGCATCCTCAAACTCCTTGGTATGCTCGAACTGTCTCACTCCACGACTTTAGTTTTCTGGACAATCTGTAGAGATATGTCATCTTGCTCCGCATGTCCAGCAATTACAATCTTTGAAACTTTCATTTGCACGGGTATGATACGTTTGAAAGTTCATTTTATCGGTGCTCTGCTAGAACTTGCTTGATTAGAACCTGTTGACAAAGTTCTACTCCTTGTTGGACTTGATCTTTGCCGAGATCTGTAACTTCGGACTTTCTGTTTCGACCAGAATTTTCTAGGTCTCCATGAAGACCAACTTCTTCTTGAAATACTTCCTCGGGCATAAGGATGAGCTTTGTGCTATTTCGTCTTTCGCCTTTGGGGATAGTTTCCAATGATTGTAGGGATATCATTCCCTGTACAGCAAAGAGGAGATGTTTTATTGATTCCTCTAATCTTCTTATAATTATTTTGGAGTTTTGCTTGGTAGCACCACTCCACGAGCTTTACCTTAAGAAATGGCATTCTCCTAGACACCGTCTTGATTGCATGTGGTGTATATTCATGGACAAGCATTTCTCTCAACGGGCTCGGTATTTTGGCAAAGAACAGTTCTGCTGCATCTTTTTCTTCTATCTTTGCCTTCCATCTATACTCTGTAAAGAGTTTTATGTACTCGTCTACATAACAGATATCATGTGATTCTAGGTTAATTAGAGCTGGTCTATATTTTTTAGCCTTCTCTTCCTCCATTCCTTCGAAGTAGCTTGCCCCAATGAAACATAATTTAAAGAATTTTGCCATCTTATCCACAATTTCTTTTAGAGACTCTCTGGCTAAAACTTCTTCTTTGGTACCTGGGTCTCCCATTTTTCAGGCAATCTTGATTGATCCTTCCAAACTCATTTTAAGAAGTAAAATGAATCCTTCTTTACTGAGATCAAGTGTTCCTGCTGCTATTCTCATTGCTGAAGCCCATTCATCAATAAGAACTCCTCTGTTTTTGAAATCCAAGATATCCATGTTGATCATAAGTCCATATGGATGGATTGGATCTAAATGAGATTTCTCGTAAGGCGTTTGATTTAAATCTGGCCTGCGGGAACAGTTCCTTGTTCCAACTAGGGTATCTAAAGTTGCTGAGGTGAAATCTTCCCTATGCGGCATACTTTGATCACCGTCGGGTGGAGTGTGTGACCCAAAACTTTCTTGTGGTAGAGGCCTTCTTACAAGTTCTCATGTCTTGAATTCTACAAGATTCAATCCCGCAAACGTGTCAGCAAGATCACGTAGATCTTCCAGGTTGATTCTTTCCATTACTTGGTGGGAAGTACGCGCTCTCATCGTAGGACTGCAATCATTTTTCAGTCTCCGTCAAAGGCCTTCAGACCTCCTCCGCTGTGATACTCGAAATAAATTTACATTCATTTAATGTTATTGTGGAGAAATATGAAACATTAGTGGAATTAAATTTTGGGATATTCTTAAATGAGTTTAGAATTTAAGTAAAATGAATTAATTGACTTTGTTGAATCAAAATTAATCAAAAGAGGGGGGGGGGGGGGGGGGTTTGTGCAAATAAAATGAATTGCAATGGGATACGTTATGTTGGTGGAAAGAATTAAACCTAGATCATCTCTCTCCTCACTCACTCACTCATCGACAAAGAAACTCCCTCTCCCTCTTACTCTCGGTAGCGATGAACATAGGCAGAAAGAAGCGTGATATCGAGGAAATTTTGTAGCAATTTCATTAAGGTTTGGGTTTGATTTTATCTTACTTCCTTAGTTGTTCATTCGCCTTGAATATGATTGCTGCTGGTTTGATTCCTCAAGCTGTTTTGGGGGAATATTTTGGCCGATTTATGGTGGTTTCTGTCCAAAAATTATAGTTCTTGTTTAATCGATTAATTACCTTGTTTGGTTCATGTTTTAGTTCTTATTAATCGTGAGTTGGAAGGCATACCGATTTTTCTCCATTTCATTTGGTTTCCCCTACAGCACGTGAACTTGCTGTCCTCCGTGCCTTTCTATTTGGACGATACATACTGCTGGTTCGATTGTATTATGGTTGTTCTTCATGGTGTGCTTGTTATTTGTCTAGAACTATTAGTTTGAACGAGCATTGGTTAGGGATTACTATGTTATTTGTGAAGCTACTATGAAAACTACAAATTTAGGGATGTAATTGCTGCCCAATCTGGATTCATGGATGAACTGATGGTGTATGGCAGCCTACAATACTTTAATCAAGTTTTTGGAATGTATTATGTTATTCCTAGTCCAATTGCATAACTGAGTGGAGATTGACTAATGGAAAGCTTGTTGGGATTTTGCTAATGCTATTTAGGAATTGAAGGTTTAGGTGACTAGTTTAATGAAACTATGTATAATCTACTATCGATTAGATTCTGGTTTGAGCTGTTGAATACGTGTTTAAGTGGTATAAGTTCCTAGAATGAATTGCTTGATAATTCTTTTATAATATTGCGAGGTTTAAGTCGAATTTAGCCATGAGATGTGACCTCAACTTCTTGACAGAACTTTTATGCTACTGTTTAAACTGTTTCTGGAAATTGTCATAGCTTGATAAATCCAATGGAGAATACTTTATTCTAGTTAATGAACTATGAAGAAATGAAAAGATAATGGGACTAATTTCGAGTCATGAATTATGTTAATGGAATTTATAACATGACAACATTGTTAAAGCTAAATTTAAGCAAATAAGGGATATCTGAATGTTGTGAAGATTATTATAAGTCATGAATCTTGCTGTTGATTATAACTTATGTTTGTATGGCATTCAAATCCTTTCTTGGGATTTTGATAGAACTTTTGGGAATCAAGAACCCAAATTTAAAGGTTGAATCAAGAAGTAAAATACCTAAATAAATATTTTGAGTCAATTGGCGAGAACATATGAGATGTATTGTTGCTTATATTGGCCAGTACATAAATGATATTGGATGTGTTGTGAATGAACTAATATTGAGTTGATAACTTTGATATAGATATGCCACGAATCCCCAGATATAGAGGATGACTTGATTTACATGTCGACTTTAAGGTACGTAGTGACGTATGAGCATGTATGCGTGATGTTAATTACATACTATGATTCATATATATATTGAAATTGGATATATGAATAAGTAGTGAATGGAGAATCATGATAGGATTTTAGAAATTATAGTATGTAATGAGTTTTGATAGAATGATGAAATATTCTGATGCCGCAGCTAATGAGCGTGCTATGGTTATAGTGTTGCCGCTGGTGAGCATGCGAGGGATTATAGTGCCAGTGCTATTGAGCGAGCGATGAGATATGATGATATGTGACGAGGAAATGGGTGACTGATATGTTATTGATTTCAATAAATCATTGCTGTAATGCCTTAGTCATTATTGAATATAGATCTAATGGTTTATGGATTTGAGTACTATAAATCATGGTGGTGACGATTTATTTGATTTTAAGTTGACGGTCTTGGATATTGTCAGAACAGGAACATCGTAGGAACTCTCACACGGTTATGTATATACATACATGGAGTATTATGTTAATTTGCAGTCTTATATTCTGTAAATTGTTAACTGTTTAATTGACGATATTGAGACCATGTTGTTGGTATGCTCACCCCGTATGTGGCCTGTTTCTGTTGAAACAGATAAAACATGTATTACATTGGTTCTGAAGTGAGTTCGAGCTATTTGAGTGGAATACTACCAGGGGCATGGTTTCAATATTGGTAAATGAGAGAATGTGATATATGCGAGTAAATTTATACTTATTTATTCATCGCTCATCTATAAGCATTTTAATGCATGTATATGATCTGTATAAGAGTGTTGAATGTTGCAGAGCTCCACATTTACTTAGTTGCTTTATTTTGGTGGATGTTATTACTGGATTAGTACTGGATATTTGTGATGATGTTGAGGATGTTTATTATGTTGTGTTCTTATTTTTGGGGAGTCCAGTTTGCGGGGAGACTCTGACCAAATTTTTATAAAAGTCATTAGGGTATATATGAAGCATGTAATGATTCTTTTAAAGAATGAAAAGAAATTTTTTACATACACAAATGACGTCATGATTGTGTTATTTACGTGACGGGATGACGGGGTCTTACATTAGTGGTATCAGAGCAGTGGTTAGTTCTTTGGGATGTCTAAGGCCTAAGGGTGTGCCGAGAGAATTGAATAACACATAATTTACGCATGATTGTAGTTTTGCGACAGTGTGATGTGACATTTACACCTAGGTGTATAGTATGATATGTATGGTATGAAACAATGTAAATTGTGTTATTGCTAACCGTTGCGATTACAGAATTGATTTGGCATCATGAGGAACATGGCAATGAGGAATCATTGTTGATTCTAGTAGATACACCTATTGATGGGGGTGTTGTTGAAAGCTCATGAGTCCGGTAATTCGTTTTAATTATATCGATGACTTGAATATTGTGAAAGTGATGATGTCCTTTGACATGCGTGGTGAATGATTTGCCACGCTGACGGTATTTAACGTCGATGGTAAATTGATGTCGTTACTAGAAATGGTATGAATGAATTTTATCGAGTTATGCACGTGCCATATAAGTATACAATGCTGAAAATCTGATTTTGCAGGAGAATCAGAAAAATGAGATGTGGGTTATGATGTCAGATGACATGAATGGTTTGGCAGCACTAGACTGTGGATATGTGATGATTGAGTATGTGTATGTCATACATGTGATGACACAGGTACGTGACAATGTACTAATACTAGCTCAAAGTATCCATGTATATTGTATTATGTATTGGTAATGCATATATGTCCTCACGAGTGTTGGACGATAGCGATAGTAACGATTTTTCAGTGTGGAAAATATTATTTGAGATTTTCTTTGATGGTATGGTGGGAATTTCTCACTGATGATGATATTGATGGTTCTAGTGGATGGTGAATTGATGTTGAGTTGTTGTATTGGGTCGCCACTGACGAGTGTGCGATGTGATTGGGTCGCCACCGATGAGTGTGCGATGTGATTGGGTCGCCACCGACGAGCGTCCGATGTGATTAGGTCGCCACTGACGAGTGTACGATGTGACAGGGTCGCCGCTGACGAGCTAGCGATGTGTTATTGGGTCGATGCTAGAGAGAGCATGCGACGTGTATATTATTATTGGGTCGACGCTAGAGAGAGCATACACCGTGTATATTCTTATTGGGTCGATGCTAGAGAGAGCATATGACGTGTATATTTTTATTGGGTCAGTGCTAGAGAGAGCATGTGACGTGTATATTGTTATTGGGTCGATGCTAGAGAGAGCATGCGATGTGTATATTGATATTGGGTCGATGCTAGGGAGAGCATGCGATGTGATTATTGTCAGGATCGACGCTAATGAGAGCGTGAAATGTATTATATGTGCCTCCACTACAGAGGGAGAGTGGTGAAAATATGTTGATTTAAATTGTCCTTGTTGATTTAACATATAGTGATGATCACATGTGCAGGTGAAAGCGACCACAGAGAGAATGGATGAAGAGACATTATTGTTTTCTTTCATTTTAATGCAGTGGTGATGTAACAGCGGGGTGTGATTGACACCTATATACCTATAACATCTATAGGCAAGATGATGGTATGATTATGTGGTGGATTTTATGATGCATGTAATGTTCGAACATGCATTGATATTTGTCTTGTGATTATGATATATGGGAATAGAATACTTGCCGCTCATATGGCGAAGCGATGACTATGCCGCTGTCATATCGAAACGAGGGGTATCGATTGCGTACTGCCATTGGGCGATGAGTACTGTGTACCGCGTGGGGCGATGAGTATTACCGCCGTAGTGAAATGAGTATTGTTATACTGCTAGTGTGTTAGCAATGTATATTGATTATGTGGATTGCAGATAACAGTGTACGTTGTGTTGTACCAACCATATTATTGTTTCTTGGACACATGAGCTGTAGGCTCAAGAGAATATTGGAATGTTCCAGGGGAACGAGGAATTGAGGTAAACCAATTCGTTTGGTTTAACCTGTTTGATATATGTGGATTGTGAATTATCGAGATTGATTTATGTGGTTTATGATAATCAATTTAAATATGAGGAAGAATTAAGAACGAAATTGAAATGACATATAGTATTGATATGTTCATTGATTATTGTTGCAGAAACGAGATAACAGTGGGGTAATGATGGTTAGATTGATGATCTATTAATCATGTTATGTTGAGTTAAATGTAACCATGTTGGAATGAGATTACTGAATAGGTCATGAGATAACATGGAGCGTCACAGGATGACGTGAGATCACTATGACTGTGTGGACGTGTGATCATCGTGAACGTTGCGGGTCGCCATAGAATTATTACGAATGTCATGAATTAAGTATGAGATTATGATATTATTCTCCGATATATAATGACAATAATGGTAAATAATCATGTGATGATTAATGATGAGTTACACACAATGTGACAGACAATATAATAATGTTATTATGAGAATACATGCGATATATGAACATTCACGATTAAATGATTGATCATTTTTGAGATTGTGTTAAGAGACTGGAAGACATGTAAATGATGACATATACACATAGTAATTACTAATGAATGTTCTAGTAAGTACTTGACTTCAAGTGTTGGTTAGATGATAATATGCGATGAAACTGGTGTCCAAGAATTCATGCAAAAGTGCAATAACGTTGAATATAGAATTGAAATGAGCCACGTTGTTGAAATATGAAATTGATCTCGCAATAATGTAATCACATAGTCATGAGATGGTATGTTGTAGCATGAGATATTCAGGTATGCATGAAACTTTTGACGCAGGGATATTCATGTTTAATGACTGAGGCACAATGAATATCAATAGTGCGTAAATGACAGGCGCGTGATGATGTTATTTGTGTATGCGAAGTACTATGATATTGTTCTGGTACTTATTTACACCTGATGATAGCTGGGTGATGAAATGCGGAAAGTTTGATGCTTAAGAGCATGTGAGTACTATGATGAGCATGATACTATTATGCTATTGTACATTGTAGATGTTTTCACCTACTAAGGTATGAGATTAATTATTCGATGTTGATGTTGATGCATTGTTTTAAATTGTTTATATACAAGTGATTTGTAAGGGGCGAGGGATAGTACAAGATAACTTATCCAAGTAGATAAGAATAAATGACGGGTTATGAGATAAATTTGAGGGAAGAATAATATTATGATGCTAATGTATGTATAATCGTGACGTAAGAATATTCGTGTTAGACCATTCATTATGATTTGGCTCTGATGATCTGTGGTTGTTGATGCTTATAATGTTGATATACATATGTGATAATTACTAATGTGCTTTCTAGTAATTACTTTGTGCCAGATAATAACCAGAAAATGATATATAAGAGGATGATGTTTAAGGACTCAAGAATACCGGTATTTCATATAGACTAAGGTGGTATGTGATATGACGATGTTGGTGTAAATTGCATACTTTTTGCAACCACCCAGGTATGTGGTTATTTATACAATATAAGTGTTGATGTATCGTCATAAATTTTGATATACACATGATGTGCATGTAATGCATGATTTAGTAATTATATAATGTGTTCTATGAATAAGGTAAAATATGACGGATTAAGATTTTGGTGCAAGTAATTGTACCAATGCGAGTACACAAGTAGAAAGTATGACAAATGAGTGCTTGATGATTAAACACTGTATAATTGTTAGCATGTATTACTAATCTCGGATGATGAATAATACTTGCATATGAGTAATGATAATTTGTAATGTCGTAGTAAGAACTTGATTTACATCGAGGATGACTTGATTTACATCGTCGACTTTAAGGTACGTCATGCATGATGTTAATTACATACTATGATTCATATATATATATATATATATATATATATATATATATATATATATATATATTGAAATTGGATATATGAATAAGTAGTGAATGGAGAATCATGATAGGATTTTAGAAATTATAGTATGTAATGAGTTTTGATAGAATGATGAAATATTATGATGCCGTGGCTAATGAGCGTACGATGATTATAGTGTCGCCGCTGTTGAGCATGCGAGGGATTATAGTGTTAGTGCTATTGAGCGAGCGATGAGATATAATGATATGTGACTAGGAAATGGGTGACTGAGATGTTATTGATTTCAATAAATCATTGTTGTAATGCCTTAGTCATTATTGAATTGTAATTGTTTATGGATATCAGTACTATAAATCATGGTGGTGATGATTTATTTGATTTTTAAGTTGACGGTCTTGGATATTGTGAGAACAGGAACATCGTGGGAACTCTCACACGGTTATGGTATATACGTAGAGGGAGTAGTCTTATATTCTGTAAATTGTTAACTTTTTAGTTGATGATATTGAGACCATGTTGTTGGTATGCTCACCTCGTTGGGGGCTGTTTCTGTTGAAACCGGTAAAACATGTATGACATTGGTCTGAAGTGAGTACGAGCTATTTGAGTGGAATACTAACAGGGGCATGGTATCAATATTGGTAAATGAGAGAATATGATATATGCGAGTAAATTTATATCCATTTATTCACCGCTTATCTGTAAGCATTTTAATGCATGTATATGGTCCGTATAAGAGTGTTGAATGTTGCAGAGCTCCACCTTTACTTAGTTGCTTTATTTTGGTGGATGTTATTACTTATTAGTACTGGATATTTGTGATGCTGTTGAGGATGTTTATTATGGTGCAAAAATACTGTTTAAAATAATAGTGATCAAAGACTTATATGCTAACACAACGTCTTTAAAGCTAATTCCACTTCGAATCTCATTCCAAGAATCTAACTTCGAATCTCATTCCAAGAATCTAACGATTTTGGGACATAGGCGCCTGACCTGGTAAGAACACTGGACTTGTGAAAGCGAGCGATGTTGGCTCGTAGCTAGTACGAGCCTATCCAAATTTGATTTAGCTTCGAATCCACCACCTCAATAGATTGCACGCCTTTGATTCTGACTAACCCAAATCGTTTCCCAGTCTTAGATCTTTTAGCTGGAATGAAAATGTTCCAAATCAACCCAAATCTGTTGAACTCAAAACGCCTCTCAGAATACGACCACTCCTCTGGAAAGTTAGTGAAAAAGAAGGAAGTGGTGTTCTCCTTCAACTTCTTAAGATAGTTGTGGCCCAATATTGTGTCGACCGGCGGCTGCCTCCAATCAAACTTCGCTTTGCATCCTGCCCCTCTAGAATCTTGAAGGTTTCGATTCGGATATAGATTCGAGTTAAGAGGAGCTGATCTGGCTTAAAGTAACGATTAGGGTACTGGGGATTGAGCGACTAGGATGATAGTGATTCGAGGGCTGAAAAGAGGGGTTATTGGGGGTGTCGCACGACCTGATGCTAGTGGGAGGAATGGGTTAGATGCTGATTAACGGGAGGGACGATGGGTATGCCCGGCCGGCGGCCTGATGAACGGGGATGGTGTTGGGGGAACCTTTCTCACTCTGTCCAACTCTCTCTCTCCCACTCTCCATCTTGATATCCAATGCTTGACACATCTTTAGCAACCGTTCCACCGACATGAATGATAATTAATTCGATATAATAAAATGCCTTCAAATGTATTTTAATTTATTAATCCAATCACAGCTTTTAAATTTTAAACGCAATTTACCAAGTATTAGATGCTTAAGTGTTTTTTTTAAAGGTAAAGATTTATTGATAATTAGAGTACATGGGGTACTCAATCCCGATATACAAAATACTAAAACAAAAACAGCACATCAATTACATAGATTTAAGGCATAAAACTGGTTCCCTAAATCAACCACTTAGGGAGAAATTAAACGACTCTTTGTGCATTGCCTTGATCCACATCCAACTTTTTACCACAATCTCTTCTACCAATGAAATAACACTAGCCTCTTCAAAAATCATTTTGTTTCTTTCCCGCCAAATACACCATACCGTACAAACCTATGGCATAGTCCACAATTTTTTATGGACCCCATGGAGCCGATGCTCCGCGTGCATAACCAGATGCGTTACTGGTTCTTCATGACCCACCGAGAAAATAGACAACCGACCATAAAATTCGGAATAAACGTTGTCAGAAAACTTGCATTGACAAAAGAGATATTTGTGGTCTTCTTCACCAATAGCACATGACACAATCTGTTTGCTTTAGCTCAATTCCCCTTCTAACCAAGTTTGTTTGTGTAGCTAGTTTATTCTGAATGAGTTTCCAACCTACAATGATCGTTGGTAGCGCTTATCGTGTACGCCCAAATTAACCCCACTCAATCCTCAAGATTGATAACAATAATGTAGTAGCGTGAGTAGGGATCGATCCCACGAGGAGGTGTGAATCTTTGTGTTAATGAAAATCAAAACAAAAGAATAATAAAGGATGGGGTTGTTAGGTTGAATTATACTAATTAAAATTAAAACTAAAGATTAACTAATGAAAGCGATTCTTGGTATCGGTCGACTCTACCTTGGATATTATCATCTATTTCATCGATTCACAAAAGACTCAATTTTACTTGAATATTCATCAATTGGAAATCTAATTCCTCCCTCACCTTATTCATAGTCAATTAGTCCAAGCGTTCTAATTTAACTTTCACCAATCAATCAATCTCTATATGCATATTCAAGATTAAAATCATGACACCATTCAAAACTAGTGAGCGATGAATCTAAATCATATAAACACAAGCGGTTCATATAAATTTAGTCAATTGTTTTTCCCTAAGAATTTAATAACACCAACAACAGGCAATTATCAATCTTAGTTGCTTCGTAAATTTGATTAATCAAACAATTATCAAATTTAGCATTAGATTACATGCAAGTTATTAGGTTGTCAATCCAATAAACAAACATCAATCATATCAACAAAATCAGAAAAACAATGAATTCAATAAAATCGATAAACAAAAGCGTATGAATCTCCCCAAGATAAATAAATCCAAGGTTTTGTCTTCCTCAACCAAGAATTAAGACTAGCTACACATAATTAAAACAAAACTATAAATAAAAACAAGGGAAAGAAAACTAATCCGATCTCCGCTCGTCGAGGTGTCAATCCCGCCTTCGCTTCGATCTTCGTAGCCGTTCTTCAACAAAATTGAAAAGAAAAAATAAAACTAGTCTAAAATTATTCTACCCTAACTATCTAGATGGTTCAAAGGTCTGAATTTCGAGTATATATGTATTGGGAGGCTGATGGAGTAGGTTAGAATCCATGTGGGAAGGAAAGAAATCAAGAATTTTAACTTTCCAAAATCCTATTGGCGTAATTACGCCTAAAATGGCGTAACTACGCCTAAATTCCCGTAGCACTTGTGTAGGTACGCCTGAAATGGCGTCTTTACGCCTGATTTTCCATTTTTCTGGCGAGTTTCGTATTTTGGCCTTAACTTTCTCGTACGAACTCCGAATTTGATGAATCAGCTGTCCACGCGAAGATAACTCAAAGTTCTACAACTTGTATATGGACCACATTTCCAAAACATGGCTCGAACATATAGAAATTTGAGGAGAAAGGAGCAACATGTGTCTTGGATTCTGGTTTTTTCCTCTTTTCTTCAACTTTAGTCATCTTTCATCATTTTAGCTTGATTTCTTCACATTTCCCTACATTTACACAAATATAAGATTAGGTAGTATATGTATCAATTTATCAATCAAAATATACCAAATCATAGATAATTAAGCGCAATAGATGTGTCTATTTCTAGTCACATCAAACACCCCCATACTTAATCTTTACTCGACCTCGAGTAAATCAGACAAAACTACAATTTTTTTTTTTTTTGCTTGGCTCATAGCATCATAACAAACTAACTTGTCCTCACTTTTATGCCTCAACAATTTAAAACATGCATAGTAATGAAAGACGGTGAAAAGTTAATAATGGAACAAGTTCAATCCCTAAACAATTCGTACCCAACAAAGTAGTGAACGTGTGTGTGTGGTCATAAACAAGTGTCATGTACAAATTATAGATCCAATAGAAGCAAATCCACAATAGTTCAAGTCATACACTAACACAAGTATAAGCTCACTTGCACATTCTTCTCCACTATCTTAGCCTACTTTGCAAACATAAATCAAGTAGGTCTTTAATAGCTTGTAGTGTGGCCTAGGTATTGGCTTATGAAAGAAAGGTAAGGATATATCAAGTAAGAGAGTATGATGATATGCACACTAAAAGCTTATCTTCTTGCTTGAATTTTTCAACTTTTGTTTCAACATTTTTCTTCTTTTGTGCCTTGGCTCCCCTTGGAGTCATATTTTTATCTATTTTCTCAAGGCATCCCTTTTCTTTCATGCATTTCATTCTTTTCCTTATGAAGCTCACAGACATTTTAATCATTGAATACTTAAGTGCATGTGAATGAAACACATCATACTCCCTTCAAAGGTATGGATAGAACTCATATTTAGGCTCATTAGGGAAGGATAATAAGCTAGTCAAAGAATGTCGAATGGTGGTCTTTAGTATGCTTAGCATACTACCATTCTTTTGCATTAAGGCTCAAAGAAGGGTACTATAGATTGATTTTGTTTACATGGTAGGCTTGAAAGGCACAAACGCATCAAAGATCGCCTATATCACTTTCATGTTCGCAAGTAGTCTAGACATACGCCTCAAAGAGCATGTAGTTAAGTTCTAGCATGTATTAGAGACTTCTTAAGACTATCACAAACTTCACATAATCTTCACTAAGTTATGCACACTTCACAAGTCATGACAAAATCGTGCTCAAAATATTCAACTACTAAGTCAAAGCAAAATTTGCATTAGAGTTCAAAGTGTTCCAAGGTTAACAATTCACCTATGTTCAAAAGCATGCATGATATCAATCAGGTTTCATCATGGGCTAGTGACTCTAAGCATGTGTTCATTACTAACTATGAGCTCAAAATTTTCAAAATTTTTGATTTTTTTGTATTTTTGTAATAGAAAAGCAATAACACACGACTAATCCCTCCCCCATACTTATATCTTACATTGTCCCCAATGTAAGGCAAAAATACAAGAAAAGAGAATCTAACTACTAAAGCAAAAAAATAAATAAAAGGGAGAAATGAAACTAACTCCCCTTGGGTTGCCTCCCAAGCAGCGCCTCTGTTTAACGTCGGTGGCCCGACGCCAACCTTCTCGCTTAAGACGATGCCTATTTGCCTTGAACCTCTTGGAGGGTTTTTGTCTTTTCACTATGTCGCCTTCCTCCAAAGAAGTCAGTTGAGGTCGATAAAGATCTACCTCATGGCATCCTTTAACTTGTTGTCCCCTATGCTCGCCTTTGGGAATCTCATTCTGGTGAGATTCCTTGTTATCCATCTCGATCTCTGTTTGTTGTTCAAGTATTGATGGCCTCAGTACCATCGTTGCTGGAGTTTCTACCTCTTTGCCACTGTCCAAGGTGATGTTGTCTTCGAAAAAATAGTCCCAATGATCCATTTCATCACAGTATTCTTTCGCCGACTCCTCTTCCACAGTACATGAGTCATCTAAGTAAGCAACATAGTTCTCAGTTGGAAACATACCATTCGGAGTTGTAGGATGTACAAGCTCCTTTTCTTCTATTGGCACATGTGTCTCCTCTTCTAGATCGGGTGGCATCAGTACCACCTTCTCCATAGTTTCCTCTTCTTCATCACTCCATGATTCGTCCATATATGTATTGGGAGGCTGATGGAGTAGGTTAGAATCCATGTGGGAAGGAAAGAAATCAAGAATTTTAACTTTCCAAAATCCTATTGGCGTAATTACGCCTAAAATGGCGTAACTACGCCTAAATTCCCGTAGCACTGGCGTAGGTACGCCTGAAATGGCGTCTTTACGCCTGATTTTCTATTTTTCTGGCGAGTTTCGTATTTTGGCCGTAACTTTCTCGTACAAACTCCTAATTTGATGAATCAGCTATCCACGCGAAGATAACTCAAAGTTCTACAACTTGTATATGGACCACATTTCCAAAACATGGCTCGAACATATAGAAATTTGAGGAGAAAGGAAGCAACATGTGTCTTGGATTCTGGTTTTTTCCTCTTTTCTTCAACTTTAGTCATCTTTCATCATTTTAGCTTGATTTCTTCACATTTCCCTACATTTACACAAATATAAGATTAGGTAGCATATGTATCAATTTATCAATCAAAATATACCAAATCATAGATAATTAAGCGCAATAGATGTGTCTATTTCTAGTCACATCAATCGTCTTAGAAGAAACCACTTTACACCACAAAGAATTGAAAAGATGTTTATTGAGGTTGTCGCATGGTACTGTCCCAACCAAAACACAACGTCTTATTATAAGCTCATTATATAATGAATCAAAATATTTCTCTTCAAGCGTCAAGAAAGTATATACAAGGTAATAATATTTTTTTTCTAATATAGAACGAAAAGCTTCTTGTTTTATAAAAAAAATATAATTAATAGTAACAATACAATTTAAATTTTTTAAATCATATAATAATATAAATACCACATTTCTATCATTTTCTTCACGATAACAATTATATAACATACAATAAATGATGGGTTGGGTAATCAATCTTGTACTTGAGCATTGTAACATACAACAATGTTATTATATATATAGTTGGCATCCGGTCTGAAGATATTTTTAATCTTTAGAAAATTATAACTAGATATTGATTTAATTTGTAAGTAATGAGTTATTTTCATCCTTGATAGCATGCATTATTTATAAGTGATACTGTCCAAAATTTTTTCCTAAACCTAAGTTTAATTTTCTCTTTATTTTCTACATAAAATTTCTTCAAAGATTTCTACCCATTTTCATCTTTACATTTCTAATTACTCCATGGACTGAGAATTTTTGTAAAATATACCAAATTACCCTTTTAAGATTTTTGCATGTTCTGCTTATTCAAAGCACATTTTGCGTATTTTAAGATCCTTAAAATGATATCAGAGCGTATATTTTTTCTCGAAATACTAAAATAATATTTTGAATATTAATATTATCTTTTATGGAAGAGACAATACACTAGAATATGGATCCGAATGAATGTTTGCAGTGATACTCATACAGGTGGAACTTCCAAAAATTGGAATAACTAAATCAAAAACATCTAGCCGAAGCTAAACGCTTGAACAAGAAATGGAAAATACTACAAGAAGTCGGTGCTAGCCCAGCTAGCATTGACCAGTAGCAACAACTGGAGAAGATAGTGAGGAACCTTTACATAATGAACTTCAAACTTCAGTTCGAGTTATCTGAGGCCCGGGATGAAGATCATTCTGAACACAACAACATGATTTTAGATCCAACCAACCCAACAAGATCAGGAACATACAAATAGGATGGGAGAACCAACCTTCAAGAAATAGAGCCGGATACTTCTAAGATATCCCAAGATCTTAGAGAGTGACCAACCTTTTCATTGACCGGCCCGTCAAGATAGCAAATACTAGCACTGCTCGATCCTTGGTAACCAAGACTGCGTGAGTAGATGGCAAGACTCGATGCGAAATGAAAGTGAACCAAATGTCGGCCTCTGATGTCAACTTTGTCATTTTGAAATGTTTTACTTTACCGTCACTAGTCAGTGTCCATTCCGCACCCTCACCACACAGGATTTCGATGATTTCATTGTAGTCTATATGGTGTTGCACATAATTAGAGTACTCGTCCGCTTCGATATGTGGCATCCCATAGACGCGATTAATTCGGGCACTATCAAACTAGAATCGCTTCCTCCGAATAGTGATATACGGTAATTCTACAGAGACCCTGTAGTTGGCATAAAATTCTTTTACAATTCGGATCACGGCATGGCAAGGGGATCTCACAAAGACCAACCAATTTCGTCGCTCTACCTCTCAAGTATCACGGAGTTGGGTGTGTCCACTCCATTCCACGCTCTCTTATCAAGAGCCTATCACACCATTTCTCAAAGAAATCAGTGGCCGCTTGGTTAGCAAATCGTGTAGTGTCATAAGTAGGGGCGGAGGAGGAAGATGCAACTCCTGCTCTTGGCTTCTTCTTTGGTGCCATTACGAGTATACAACTTCCCAAACAAAACCAAATCACCAACAAAATTCGAAAAAATTCTAGCAAATCCCAAACCAATTTCAATGATCCACAACTAGCCCAAAATTCCCCCAAACTTATCAATAATGTAATCCTTGTTCACCACAGTTCATAAAAATCATATATTCCAACTAGTTAACCATAATTCATCAAAATCCAATCTTTCCACTTATCCCAACAATGTGGATTCTAAGCATGAAAATTCATGAAAGTGCAAGCCAATTTACCTCAAGAATTTCGAAATTATGATGGTGTGTGGTCCTTGGCTTGGAGAAATCTTCACCTTGCAATTTGCGTGCCAAACCCTAGCCTTGAATCTGTAGAAAAGTTAGGACAAAAATAAGATGAGGGCCCTAGATAGGAGAGGAGATCTCTTCCATGTAAATCTGGGGGAATTATTGAGTGAATTTGTGAAAAATTTCACAAAAAAGGGAATTGGGAAAGAATTTAGGGAAGAAATATGATATTTTTGTGTTTGTGATAAGTGTGTTAGTGTTTACAGATTTCTGTTTTAAAAAAACAAAATTTATCGCGAGTATGTTTTAAGTATATTTTTTTCGTTGGATGCGATCGATCGCGATGTTGTAAGCGATCGATCGCCTAGGATCGGTAAAATTGGGATAAATTTTTTTTTCTTCTTTTTTTTTTTTTTCAGGAGATCGATCTCTTAATGGTGTGAGATCGATCTCCTAGGGATAGTGAACTCTAAATTAGTTTTCAACGAGAGAGGCGATCGATCGCCTCTTGTGAAGAAATCGATCTCCTGGTTGCAGTGGGCACATTGAATTTTTTTCATAATTTGAGAGTTGCATCTTCCTTGGCACACAAATTTCCTACAAATAAGAATTCAAGGAGTCAATAACCAAGCTCAAATTATTAAACTACCTACTAAATAAATAAAAAACACGAAGGAAAGGAAGAATAGTTCATGATTTATAGTCCCAAGCTGGACTTTCTACTGCAGTCACTTCATTCAACAAAATGGACGGTTGCACAGCGGTTCACTGAAGTCGTGCCCATGGTAGTGCTTTGATCTTTGAGCATTCACCGTGAAGGTTCCCTTGTTTGGATCATATAGCTCGATTGCACCAGGGGGAACACCTTGGAAATTCTAAATGGTCCAGACCAACGAGATTTCCTGGAAACAATCGTAGTATGGAGTTAAACAATAACACCATATCGTCTTTTTTGAAATCAAGTTGACTGAGCCTTCCATCATGCCACTTTTTTTGTTTTGTCTTTATAGATCTTGGAGTTCTCATAGGCTTGGTTCCGAGACTCTTCCATTTCATTTAGGTGCAGAAGCTGTTTATCAGCTCCAACAGTTAAATCAAAGTTTAGATTCTTGATTGCCAAATATACCTTGTGTTCAAGTTCAACTGGAAGATGACATGCTTTTCCAACAAACTAACATATAAGGTGTTGTGCGAATAGGTGTTTTAAATGCAGGTCTATATGCCGATAAAGCATCATCTAACCTTAAAGACCAATCCTTTCGAGACACATTGACATTTTTTTCTAAGATCCGCTTCATAATGAGTGGTACCATCTTCCCCGCTTCATTATTTCATAACAAGCGGTACATGCTTCCCCGCTAGCGGTACCTTCTTCCCCGCTCTTCATACTAGCGGTACCTTCTTCCCCGCTTAGTATGGTATACCCCGCCTCCATTTGCAAGCCTTACTCCACATTTTTAGCGGTATAAGCGTAAGCATTAAAATCATCACTGGGATAACCCTGACTCGTGGAATACACACTCTTATTTCCACAACATAAACATGCAACAACAATGCATGACAACATGTATCATACTCTTAATGCACAACTTTGCATCTATCATGTGTCAAATAGACAAACATAAAATACATGTTACCGTTGGGATGCCCGTATGTCGCTTACGTACCTTTCAAAAGATAGAGGAGTCAACAGGCTTTATCTCCTCGTCTGTGTTGGTACCTGAGATGGTTCTACATCACCACATAACACAACATTAGGCACCTCATTATGATTCAATATCATAAACTTGACATAATAAATCAAAATCACATTTTTCATACTTCTGCCTCGACCGATCGATCGAAAAGACCTCACCGCTTGATCGAGGACTTTAGGCGATCGATCGAGAAAACCACCGATCGATCGACCCCTTTTGTTTAAAACTTCCTGCCTCGCCCGATCGATCGAAAATCACCACCGATCGATCGAGCTGCCCTGCAAAAATGCGATTTTCCAGAATTGTCGAGCACCTCATTTCATGCTATCAAAACTACAACATATAACATAAAACATGCTCGAGGAATTATGTTAGGAACATCACAAAACTTCTATGCACGTAACCACATCAACGGTTTGATCAAAACCTAGCTAACATGCATAATAACACCTTCATAAAGTTCACTCCCATTCAATCTTTTCCAGAAAAACAGGGCATTTACTCTACCTAGATTTTTCGAACACTACATTTCACAAGATTGAATCCTTCACATATCACACGCAAAATGCTCCGGGAAAAGTACTGGGAGCTTCATAACAACACCATGCAAGCCCGTAAATCGAAGGTTTAAAGAAACCTAAGCTAGCATGCTTCATAACCTCATGATAAAACCCTTACTCAACTTAAAACAGGGCACTTCCTTTACCCAGATTTTCGAGGAACACTTTTCACAAACGAAAATCTAACACATAAAGCATGTAAGTTGCTTAACCAAACATGCTAGAGGCTTCATAAATATCACATGCAATTAAGCATAACAAGATTTCATCGAACCTTAAAGTAGCATGCCAAATCTGCTATAATGAACATACATACTTAAAAACTGAAATCTGGAAAAAATATATGATTCCTCACCACTTTTTGGCTCGACTTTCCTTCAAGAAAAAGAGCAATAAAAAGTGATCTTCTTCTTCCTACCTGTTGTCTGAGTGTGGTTCGAGTTTTAGGAGAGAATGAGGAGACTTTGGAGGAGGAGAAAGTGATCAAATCAGATAGACAAAAGGCATGATTGGACAAGACAGCTTTCCAGAAAACAGGGGAGGGGCGTGGGTTGCAGGCAAGTGGGGGGGGGCGGGGGGGGGGGGGGGTGGTGTGT
Organism: Haberlea rhodopensis; assembly: GCA_907163345.1. Lineage (NCBI taxonomy): Eukaryota > Viridiplantae > Streptophyta > Magnoliopsida > Lamiales > Gesneriaceae > Haberlea > Haberlea rhodopensis. The sequence continues at coordinate 3,730,087 of CAJQUN010000046.1, forward strand.
TTGGGTGGCCTTGCGGTGTTTAATTGTGTCCCGGTATTTCATACGATGTATTAAAATCTTTCTCCTTGATATTTTATAATTTTACCACATCAATACATCATCAAAAACACCTAACATGCCTCCTAAACCATATCATTAAAATAAATATAACACCAACCACATACATTAATTCCCCAACTTAATTACATGCTTTTATCACATAAAGCATAACCCATAAACCCCAAATTAAATCATGCCTTTAACACATAATAAAATTAGCACATCAAAGCATGTTTACACATAATCCTTTCGGGGATATCACACATATCGTGTCTTCTAGAAATATTACCCGTCCTTTGACATTTATCACACGCATGAACATACTTGTATGCATCCTTAATAAATATAGGCCAATAAAAGCCAGATTCGAGTACCTTCGTAACAGTTTTGGTTGGACCCATGTGTCCACCTATCTCGCGATCATGACAGTGGCTCATGACTGATGCCATCTCCTCCTCTAGAACGCACCTCCTAATCATATTGTCTGCACAAACCTTGATAAAAAATGTCTCCTCCCACATGTAGTGCTTAACATCAGACAAAAATTTCTTCTTTTGATAAAAAGTAATTTGTGGGAGGATACCGCTAGCAAGATAATTCGCAAAATCAGCGTACCAAGGTAGTGCAAGAACTTGAAACAGTTGTTCATCAGGAAATTTCTCATTTATTTCTTCTACTTCAGTATCATGCCCCTCAATCACATTATCAATCCTAGATTAGTGATCTGCCACTACGGTTTCTACCCCTTTCTTATCTCTAATTTCTAAGTCAAACTCTTGTAACAAGAGAATCCATCGAATTAGACGCGGCTTAGCATCTTTCTTAGCAAGGAGATATTTAAGTGCAGAGTGATCAGTGTAGACAATTACTTTAGACAGACATAGATATGAATGAAACTTATCAAAAGCAAATACTACTGCTAGGAGTTCCTTTTCAGTGGTGGCATAATTCTGTCGTGCCTCATTTAAAGTACGACTAGCATAGTAAATGGTGTGAAATACCTTATTTCTCCACTGTCCCAATACTACCCCACTGCAGTGTCACTAGCATCAGACATCAGTTTAAATGGAAGATCCCAGTCGGGTGCTACCAGAACAGGTGTTGTGCCCATCATCCCTCGTGTCTAAGTCAGGCGACAACATGTGTTACTACAGTTGCTACCTAAACTGCATGTCATCGTCGTGCCCATTGTCCCCATGACACTACAGATCTCATCAATATCAAATGGAATCAAAGGAACGGTAGGATCAATATAATATGTCCAATGTCCATGCATCCATGTATCATGTCATCTCATGTGATGCAACTCAATATATCATGCATCACTGTCTCACGTGATCTCATATGATGCAACTCAATATATCATCTCATAGCAATACAACTCATATGATGCAGTTCAATGTATCATATTATCACATATACTGCAATTCAACATGTCATATAATCACATAAGAATCAAATAATGACAAATAAATCATATACCGGGTACATCACATGTCTTTGTCAGACATCGTGATAGAACCGGTTTTCTACGTACCTCCACCAGTGAAACAAATATCGAGAATTTACGTACTCCTCAAATGACCTCGGGCTATAATAACCTGGCCAAATATTATTCAAATAGACCAAGATTATCAACATCATTATTCTAAAGATCATGTTCCAAGCCTACTCTAAATTTCAGCAACATGCATCCAGTGATAAACCCATAATTCTTTCAAAACTTAATCAAATGACATGGGTCTAATTTAACTTTAAAGCTAACCCAAAATATGACATTTCATATGTTCGACACTTCCCCAAATTCGTTCATTTACCTAAGGCAAATTGGGTCTAAACATTATTTATGCACAACATGGAAAATTCTAAATTCCAGCTTGACCGCTTTTCGTAGAAACTTCATAAATAATTCATACAACTTCCAAATGACTTGATTCTAGTGGGAGAATTTAGATAACTTATAATCCTACAATACATATCTTATGATAACTCTTATTAGGACGAAAAACTTCAAATTCGTAGCCATTTATTCCCAGAAATTCGAAGAACACACTACATTGGCATGCATGAGCATCCAGAGTCAAGAATGTGCACCCTCTAGTAAAATCAACATTACTTTTTTATATGATCTCTAAATTGCATGCTTCGTTTTTAAAACGCATAAAAGTTAAATATCTACAACTTTGATCAGAGGCAACTTCTTCAAATTCAAACAATATCTAAACGTAATAGTCGAAGTAATATATTACATGAATACTGAAATCAGCAGACTCATTTTGACAGCAACTCTTTCCATGAACAAACACAAAAATTCGAACTTAATCATAAATTAAAGTTGATAAAGCTTAAACATGATGTTATACCTTCCTATATCTTTAAGGTTTGAGCACCAAACCATCACCATAGCTCATTCCTAGCTTTCCAAGAGCTTTCACCTCCACAAACGCCTCACATTACAAAATTGCTTGAGGGTTCTTGCTCATCTCCTCAATGCCTATTCAAAATATGATTGCATGTGACATGCATTTACAAATTCACAAGAATTGTGAGATGAAAGGCTGGAAATTTCGAAAATATGAAGAGAGATGGAGGAGTGTTTGTGTTTTAGTGGGAAGAGAGAGATGTGGATTAAAGAGTGATGGCTGGATTTTTAAGTCTTAAATGCAAGATTTTTTAATTCTTTGATGTATAGTGGACTCCATGTGTCAATGAATCAATATCTTGTAAGATTAATGGATCCAAAATCATGTATTAAACATGATTAGTTAATTATGGCATATGTTCTTCAAGTGCCATGTGATCTTGCAGATGTTCATGTACTAAAAACATGTTCCACTAGGTCATTGATTCATCGTAATTCGGAACACTTTAATTCAAAGTCTGTACTTTTAATTATCCGGGTTTGCCTAACCATCGTTAATCAAATTAATTAACATTGAGGCCTTACAAAAGCAAACAATAATGAAGCATCAAGTAAGCTAGACTGGCTGATGCCCAATCTATCAAGTCTCTGAGTGGAAAAAAACAAAGAGTATGTTATTTTAGTTTTATTGTCGAAGAAATTAAGTGATCATGGGAGAGGCATGTGATACTAAAGTATTTCAGTCTTTCAAAATTTTGGCTGATGGTCATGATGATAGTAAAATGTGGAATTAGAACCAAATTGCTTGGATATAGTTTTAATTCTGTTTCTCGGTTGCCGTCTGAACCTATTTGAACTAAAATTTATTATTTTCAATTCTTACAGACAGGAAATAACGATAAACTTGTAAAGCAATCAAACAAATTAAGATTTAAGTATTTAACAATTAAAGTATCACATATTATAAATAAGTGATTTTTTATTTTAAAAATAACGGCTAAATTTAAATTATAACTAAGTATTTTAATTATAAAACTATGAATATGAAATCAAACTCAAGTAAAGTCATCTTTTGTTTAAAAAAAAACACTGAAGTAAATTATTGATCTCGATTCTGGTTTTTGAATAAAAAGTTAGGGTAGGTATAGGTAATCGGATAACTGAGATTGGGTATTTGTGATTCGTCTATCCCAAAAAAATTATACCTGATCACGAACCCAACTAATTCAAGTACTCGAAACCCAAATTATATTTTTTTTAAAAGCTTGAAATCAATTAAATTGGAACACAAATATATGCTTAGAATGTGAATCATGTCGAATAATTGTGTATTCGGGCATACGGGATCGGGTATTAATACTATACATTTAGGGTGTGTTTGCAAATGCTTATTTAAAACACTTCTAAGTTGATTTTGCTTAAAGTTGAAAAAAATTGTTTTTAACCAAAAAATCATTGCATGTTTGTTATTAAAATACAAAAGCAACTTAATAAACTTCAATTAATTACAAAATTATCACCGAATAATTTAAAGCAGTCAAAAGTATGTAATGACCTGCTTCTCAACTCCTGCTTACTTTTAAAGAAGCAATAGCTCTCTAAGTAGTTTGCAAAAGTATTTGCAAACACACATTTACTGTAAATGAAATGTGTGTGTATATATATATATATATAATTTGGAAAATTAGTTACACGTAGGTGGTAACCAATGATCAAAGCTTCAAACAGCAAACATAACCACCACATAAACAGCGGGACTTTGGAAAATCAGTTTGGGGACCAATCATTAAATTTATTTCATCTCTTCTATTAAAATACAAATAATAATTTCTCAAAACCTCGAAAGCTGAAATTTTGACCTGAATGTTGCCCAAATTTCTCTGCAAATCTTGGTTTCAGACTTTCAGGTATATCTTGTAATATAATTTTCTTGGCAGCGGTATGATACTATGATAGTTATTTAATTCTTTATTGCTTTTAAAAGACAACAATTTATGCATTTTGAACCCTTTTGCATGTAATTATGTTCATGGTTTTATCTCTTTATTATATTCATTTTTTCTGCATGCAATTAATTTATAAACGCCTTCTTGTAGCCTTAATGTTTGTAGGATAGAACACTTAAGCTAATCTCGATTATCATATACGATAATATTAAACGCATGATTTTATAGTGGATTGATTTTGCTTTGGAGCCTTCTGTTCTTGCTATTGAATATATTTTTATCATGAAAGATAGGTTAAATATTTGTTATTAGCGGGGGGTGGTGATAAATTTTTATCAACAAATTCCCTTATTTTCTTTCATCTCGAAGAAATTTATTGGTTGAAAAATAGGAGATTTTAAGAAACAGTAGTTTTGATAACTTCGACGTGAAATTTAATTAGTTTATTATGTTTTATTTAAAAAATATTCCGAACAAACTTATTTTTGCAGAAATAATAATAATACAGAAAATGGAAGAATCAGTGTTTAGTCCCAGTTTGGAAGGTATAAAGCATGTGAAATCTGAAGAAGGGGATTTGCTAACCAAGCCTTTCTTGGATGTGTGCAAACTCATATTGCCTTTTTTCGGTAATTTAGTTTCTCCTCTAAAAATTTAATTTATGATATTATATTGTTTATATGTAAATTGTGGGATCAATCGTTTGCCGCTGTACTAAAAGTTATAGTTGATAATTGTACAACTTAGATCTTTTAAGTCATACATCTGTTCAAATGTATGTCGAGCAACAATCTCCTTCCCAATAATAGCATTCCTTGTAATCCATGTGAATCATACATATGTCATTTACTCTAATACCAATTGTATGATTAACCGTTTGCCATTGTACCAAAAACTATAGGTAGTGGTAACGGTGCAACTCAAATCTTTAAAATCGTACAACAAATCAAGCGTCGCATATCAATCGTTCTCCTAGAACGAACAATTATTGTACCCCCAACATAAATTGTTATTTCCCTTGATGAAGTTTGGAAAGTTCGATTTTCCATGTTTTTCTTATCGATTTTCAAACCGTTTTAAGCATAAATTTTGTATTTTGTTGAATTGATTTTTCTCCGATTTTCAGAAAACCACATTCATATATTATTTTTCGAAAAAAATCAAACAAAGCGATAATTATAAAGATATTTTGCATATCTGTATTACATTTAAATCTCTTGCTTGTGAATATTCTATGATTCATCTTCATTCTTGCAATTTCTAGTATGCATTTCTTGGTCTTTAAATTTTCCTTTTATCTAGTGTTTTATTTGAATTTATTTACATTTAATTTGACTTTTTAAATTTCTTTTGAAATACAGATAAATTCGGGGCGGCTATGACTATAGTAAAATTAGATATCTGTAGCAACATATCGGTAAGATTTTATCTAGTAAGAAATTTTATTTAAATAGTATTTTAGTTTATTTTGCAGTGATAAAGCCTTTATTTTTATGAAATAATAAATCAAATTTAATTTTTTTATTCTGAAAGAATAATAATCCTTACCCTACAATTAATTTTATGAAATAAATACAAATATTACATTTTTTCAGAGACTGGAATCAAAGTACAATTCAAATCCATCAAGATTTAACTACTTGTACAGCTTGGTACAAGCTGAAGTCGAAACAAAGACTGCCAAGACATCCTCTAGCTGCACTAATGCACTTCTCTGGTTGATAAGGTGCGTCATAAATTAAAACAGCCATATCGTCACGTCCAGAGCTCAGGCTCACTGCACGATCGTGCATAGTAGACCGCTAATAATTCCTCTATTTTCATCTTCGCTATATAAAAATGGTTTTAACCCAAATTGCTACAAAAGTCTAATAAAACTCCTTATAGATCAGTTTAAACGCGTCTTTACAATTGATCTAATACCTCGTAAGGGATTTAAATTGTTGAGATTATACATTTTGATCACATGAAATCCCTTACGAGGTATAACTTTGTTTATTATTATTATTATTATTTAGTTTTTGCTCTATATATTCATACATGACATATTCTTTATTTTGTGGCCAAATAATTGATTTTCACATATTCTTTATTTTGTTGCAGGGCGATTGATTTTCTAGTCGAGCTATTGAGTAATCTAGAGCAACATCAAGATTGGCCAATGTCACAAGTTTACAATGATTCATACACCAAGACCTTGAAGAAATGGCATGGTTGGCTTGGTACTTCAAGTTCTATGGTAATACTTGATATCAAATTCATCCATTATTGGCCGATGGTTTGTGACACATCTGGCACCAGTCGCAATTGCAACCCATTGGTCTCGTGTTTGAGTATCCGTCACGCCACCTCAAGTGGTTCTAATAGTTGCCCAAAAAAAGAAAAAAAATCATCCATTATTGATTATATGATAAATGTCTCTCCATATATATATGTATTTGAAGTAATTTTGAATTATATGGTGGGAAAATAAGGTTGCAATTAAGCTAGCACCGGATAAGAAGAAGTTCATGGAGGTGATAGGAACACAAGGTGACATCCATGGCGACATACAAAAGTTCTGCACAGATTTCTCACCAATCCTCTTAGGCATTCATAAGTTTCTTGTAAGATCTCTTCTCTTTTCCATGTAAAATCGAATTCTACATATAGCTAGCTATGTTCCTTACCGTTATCCTGTAATCCGTTCGATCAGTATAGAAGAGATTAGCATTTCATATCAATGTTGATGCATATTGTTTGGTTGCAGGCCAGTGTTGGATTGGACAATATGAAAACATCATGACAGAAATATGAGAGACTGGAAATTTTTTTGATCGATGTATTATGATAGCTCTTTTATATTTCATGTTCTCTCTCTCTTCACCTTTTTACTGATATTTTAAACATTTACATGACTCGGACACTATGTTAAATTATAATCTAATCTTTCGAGTAGTTAGACATGTGTTTGTCCAACATGGTACTCTTGCATACATGTGGAACTTCATGTGTCTATGCTGCTCAGGTCTCAAGCAAAGTTACAGCAAAACCAGTTTAGTTATCAGCTCACTTTTGCAAAGAATCTTGTTTCACTCCCTTTTCAAGCCATTCCAAATCAAGAAACACAGGGAAAATAAAAATAGTCAAAGCTTACCCCGTGAACGAGAATATCGTAAGGGCAGAAACCCTGGGATTTTTGGGCTCATTGCACATCCGGAGCCTCCATGCCCTGCAAGTCTTCTCTTTTAAGCATTTCAGCCAGCCACCTGTTGCTGCTTAAACATACTTTGTTCCATTCCATTTGTCTCCTGTGGAATAAGGTTTATGAATAAATGATGATGTCTAAAAAAAAATAAAAATCCTTGTAGCTTTTAACTTGTATACTAATTAAAAAAAAATTATATCCAAATGCAATGCTTTACAAGAAAGTTAAATGGCCTTGGTACCATTTCTCAATATATTTTTGTAGCTCTACACAAATCTTGCACATGAAAGAAGATGAACAAAAAGGGAATCAATCAATAGCAATGAAAATATACATGATTTCAGGCCCTTCAAAACTTATGAGATATCAAAAACCCTGAGATCTTCTCCATCTCCTCGAGTGATACGTTCATCTGAGTCGAGGTACGTAAAATGAAATTCACCAATTCCGATATTGGATGGAGGCCGTAATGCACCTGGAAAACGGGGAATATCCAACGGTGGTAGTTGTGATAAGTTCCCGGTTGCTTTCACTGTTGTTTTCTCGAAACTTATCTTGATCATGTTAGTTCCTGGTCATATACAATATGCAATTTTTTGAATGGAAGAATAATAGTCGAGTTTTAATAAACACTATGAGAAAATGTAAGTGTCGATAGGTTAGCACAAATCAAGAGAATGAATATGTTGATATGATTTGCTTTTATTAAGATTAGAAGATATGATTTGATTAGGATGATTTCGTTATTTGTAAAGATTAGATTTGATTTGATTTTGCAATTCTCAGTCTATTTAAACCTTTTTTGTTGTTATTAGTTGGTATGGAACAATTATAATAAAAGTTTTAAGAATTTTACTCCTCTGCTCTCCACCATAAGTGCCGATATCTAAATTAACATGGAATCAGAGACATCTCGATCATGGACTTCAAAGCAGCTGCGATGGTCGGCGCTGGGTCGACTTCATCTGGGTCGACTGCCGGTAGCAACCCATCACAATCCGAAGGTGGCGGCCATCACCACAACCCAAATATTTCCGATAATTCCATCCTAATCACCATACACAAACTCCACGGCAAAAATTACCTTGAATGGGCTCAATTCGTGCATTTGGTAATTGAAGATAAAGGAAAACTAGGATACTTGAATGGCGATGTGAAACCATAAGTGTTAAATGATCCAAAATTCAGCCAATGGAGGTCAGAAATTTATTGGCAACAAGTTGGCCAATCAATTCAATGGAACCAACAACTGGTAAGCCTTTTATGTTCTTACCCACAGCCCATGATGCCTGAGACATCCGAGAATCTTATTTGGATTTGGAATTTTTTTCTAAATCATTCGAATAGAATACTCGCATGTGGTGGATACAGCAGGGAAATCATTGTGTCACAGCTTATTACAATGAATTGATGATAATATGGCAGGAACTAGATCTTTTCGAAGAGGAGAAGTGGGAAAATTCCAATGACATGACTGTGTTCGCTACAAGAATAAATAGAAATGAGTCGTGTGTTCGTGTTTCTTGTAGGCTTAAACAAGGAGCTTCATAAAGTCGGGGGACGCTTGTTTCGCAGGAAACCTCTCCCCACCATGAAGGGAACTGACGAACCAAAGATGATGGAAAGTAAGGGGTCACCCATGTTACAAAAATGAACAATTTTGATGAAGCACGGCCAAAGATTTACTGTGAAACATGTAAAAAACCTTGGCACACAGTGGATAAATGTTGGCGGATCCATGGCAAACCAAAAAACCTTATAAGGAAATCGGGCAGCAACTTTAAATCAAGAGTCTTCCTACCATAACATGTGTTGGGTTTGGCCCATTACCTTATTATTGCATTGGGCTTTGACCCCTCTTTACTTGCCTTAACCGAGCCCCCATTTACATCTCAGCCTCTTCACCCTTCATCTCCCCCATTTGTCCAGAAGCTTCCAGCTCCTCCGCGTACGCCTCTTCGGCTGGACCAATTCCTTGGGACTTGTTCCCCTCCTCTTCGTCTCCCTCGGTGCTATTAAGTTGGCTTGGTTCCATGATGAGAAAACTCACTCTGATAACCAAAAATCCTTAGTGTATTTTCGTCCTCCCCTTTCCTTTCGTGTCCCTGTTTAAGTGGTGGTTGGCCGTGAGTTTTGTGCTCCGGTTGTGAGTGGTTCAGACGCTGACCGTGTGTTAAGCTTGGTGCTTTTGTGGCTGTGTGCTTCGGACAGTGGTTCGGGCAGTGTCTTCGGGCAGTGTCTTCGGGCATTCTGTGTGTCTCCACCTTTTGGATTCGATACCTTGGTTCCCCGGTGACGACGTTGAAAGGAAACCCAGCTCGACCTGAGCCCTAATTCCCTACTCTTGTTTTGCATTTCAGTTTATAGTTTTCTTAGAAATTGTATACTGTGATTGCTTTTGTTTCTTGATTGCAGGTTATCAATCGAGACTAAAGCGGAACGTACACCTTATAGTGGTATCAGAGCGTTCCGTGCCTGGTGGAGTGCTCGGTTGACCTCGGGCAGTGCTCATTTGGTCTCGGGCAGTGCTCGGTGGACTTCGGGCAGCAGCAGGAGTGCTCGGGCAGACCATGGGCAGCGACTGGAGTGCTCGGTGGTCTCGGGCAGTGCTTGGTAGGGCTTCGGGCAGCGGCTGGAGAGCTCGGGCAGCTACTGGAATCTCGGGCAGATTTCGGGCAAAGCACTTCGGTGCTTCGGGCAGTGTGGTTTCGTCACCCCAGAGCTTTGTCTCTGGGTAGTAAGTGATTATTTCAACCTTTAATCATTTTACTATTTTGTTTCTAGGTGTTTGTGTCCCTTACCCGTAGGAAAATCCCTATCTGAAGCCCCATGCTCGTACACCGTTGAGTGTATTGTGATCTTGTGGGTGATAGCGATTTTTCCTTCCCTTAGCTTGGTTAATTCTTTCATTTTGTGTTTTGTGCCTTGTGGTCCTTGCTTCTGCTGATTGGATGTTAAAATTGTGTATGCCTCCCTGCTTATTTGTGATGGCTTCAATTTCTGGATATAACCTAGAACCTTTTAATGGAAAATCTGATTTTTCTATATGGCAACAAAAGATGAAAGGAATTTTAATACAACAAAAAGTATTTAAAGCTATTGACGGTAATTGGGCTGAGAACATTACAACTGCTAAGAAACTTGAAGATGACGAATATGCTTATTCTTCTATTATCTTGAACTTATCTGACTCAGTGCTCAGGAAGTGTGGTAAACTATCATCTGCTAGAGAACTTTGGGAAAAATTAGAAGAAATGTTTACTGAAAAATCTTTGCCTAGTAAACTTTTCTTGTTGGAAAAATTTTTCAGATTCAAGCTAGACTTGAACAAAGACGTAGATGAGAATTTGGATGTGTTTACTAAGTTAATTCAAGATATTAAATTGACAGGAGATAAGAACATTGACGACTATTCACCTATTGTTCTCTTAAATGCTATTCCTAAATTATAGTGATGTAAAATCCGCCATTAAGTACGGTAGAGATTCTATTACATTGGATACTGTAATGAACGGCTTGAAAAGCAAGGAATTAGATTTAAAAGTTAACAAAGGTAATAGACAATCCTCTGGTGAAGTTATGCACGTTCGTGGTAGATCACAACATAGGCATAATAACAATAACCAATATCAAAAAGGTGATAAAAGAGGAAAGAGTAAGGCTAGATCGAAATCTAGGCCTAGTAAGAGAAAATGTTACAATTGTGGGGACCCAAATCATTTCATAAAAGATTGCCCTAAAAAGAAAAACCAGAATAAAAATGGAAATCAGACAAGTGAACAAGCGAACATTGCTTCTACCTCTGGGGAAAACATGGGGGATATTTTTATGGTGACTGAATTATGTGATTCTGTGAATTCTGTGCTTTCATTGCCTGTGTGTGAAAATGAATGGCTTATTGATTCAGGTTGCACTTATCACATGACACCACTTAAAAATTTGTTTTCTAGCTACAGAGAAATTGAGCATGCTTCTGTTTCTATGGCCAATGAGAAATTGTGTAAAGTTTCTGGTATTGGTGATATTTGTCTGAAATTTGAATCTGGTTATTCTGTGACTTTGAAAGATGTTAGACATGTTCCTGCTTTGTGCAATAACTTGATGTCTTGTGCTGCTTTAGAGTCTGATGGTTATGAGGGTAAATGGGGAAATGGTTGCATGAAAATTATGCGGGGGTCTTTGGTAGCTTTTAAAGCTGAGAATAGGAGGAATTTGTATGTTTGCAAAACAGTCTGTGATAAAATCTGTGCTAATTCTGTGTCAGATGATTTAACTGATTTATGGCATAAAAGGTTAGGTCATATGAGTTTTAAAGGATTAGAGATTTTACACAAAGATGGTTGTTTTGGTAATGATAAATTGTCTTGCATGACTTTTTGTGATTCCTGTGTATTAGGCAAACAGCAAAGAGTTAAATTCTCTATCTCCCCTTCCCCCAATGTGACTAAATGTTCTGATATACTTGAATACCTGCATGCTGATGTTTGGGGACCTTCACATGTCCCAACTCAAGGTGGTAATAGGTATTTTTTGTCTATCATTGATGATTACTCTAGAAAAGTGTGGATTTTTCTAATGAAGAATAAATCTGATGTTTTTGATAAGTTTAAAAACTGGAAGATTTTAATTGAAAACCAAACTGGAAAAAAGATTAAACGGCTTAGGACAGATAATGGAATGGAATTCTGTAATATCTTGTTTGATGACTTGTGCTGTGAATCTGGGATTCTGAGACACAAGATTGTGCCCTATACTCCCCAGCAAAATGGTGTTGCTGAGAGGATGAACAGAACTTTACTCGAGAGAGTTAGAAGTATGCTTGCATCTTCTGGACTCTCAAAGAAGTTCTGGGGCGAAGCTGTCGTGACAGCTTCTTATTTGATAAATAGATCCCCTTCCGTGCCTTTGAATGGTAAGTGTCCCGAAAGTGTTTTTTCTGGTAAGCAATTAGATTTTTCAAATCTTAAAGTGTTTGGTTGTTCTGCATTTGTGCATAGGAAAGGAGACAAACTTGAACCTAGGTCAGTTAAGTGCGTCTTTCTTGGTTATCCTGAGGGTGTAAAAGGATATAGGCTTTGGTTAAGATGTGAACCTGGTTTTAAAACTATTATAAGTAGGGATGTCATTTTTAATGAATCTGAAATGCCTTGCTTACTTCCATCTTTGCCTGAATATGACTGTGTGTCTGAGACTACACCGAGCAAGGTGGAGTCTGTGCCTATTGTTACCCCTGTTATTGAAAACGATGTGCTCCCTAATATGAATCATGAGAACTTGCCTGTTAATGAACCTGATTTGCATGAAAATGTTGACGAACATGTGCATAATGAATCGGTTGCTAATGAACATGAAGATCTGCATGATTATATGTTGACTAGGGATAGAGTTAAAAGAAATGTGAAACAACCTGCTAGGTTTAATGATTTTCACCTCACATCGCATGTTTTCAATATGTTTGAGTCTATTGATAATTGTGAGCCTAAGACCTATAATGAAGCTTTGAAATCTAAAAATGCTGTGCATTGGCTTAGTGCCATGAAAGATGAAATGCATTCTTTAGTTGTGAATCATACATGGACTCTTGTACCTAAACCTGTTAATTGCTCTTTGGTAGATTGCAAATGGTTATTTAAGGTAAAGAATGAAGTTGATTCTGTTAGATATAAAGCTAGGCTAGTTGCAAAAGGTTTTACTCAAAGAGAGGGTATTGACTATACTGAAATCTTTGCTCCTGTTGTTAAGTTTACTACTGTGAGAATTTTATTATCACTTGTTGCTCACTTTAATTGGGAACTTAAACAGATGGATGTTAAAACCGCTTTTTTGCATGGTGACTTAGATGAAAAGATTTTCATGAAACAACCTGATGGTTTTGTTGACTCAAAGAACCCTAATCATGTTTGTTTGCTTAATAAATCTTTGTATGGCCTAAAGCAGTCACCTAGGCAATGGAATAAGAAGTTTGGTGAATGCATGCTTACCTTAAAATTTAAAAGAAGCTCTTTTGATCATTGCTTGTATTTTAAGGATAAAATGCCAGTGCCTGTTTTCTTGTTGATTTATGTGGATGACATGTTGATTGCTAGTCCTTGTCTGAAATCCATTGAGCATATTAAGAACTGTCTAAGTGATAAATTTGATATGAAGTTCTTAGGAAATGCTAGTAGAATCCTAGGCATGGACATTGTTAGAGATAGAAAGGAATCTACTCTCTGGTTAAAACAAACTTCTTATGTAGGAAAATTTTAAAGAAATTTTCCATGTTTGATGCAAAACCTGTTAACGTGCCCTTAGCTGCTCATTTTGTGCTAAGTAAAGATCAAAGTCCAAAAACTGATGTTGACTTTGATGCAATGAAAAATGTACCGTATTCAAATGCAATTGGTTCTATAATGTATTTGATGGTTAGCCTGACATTGCTTATGTTGTTAGCTGCTTAAGTAGATACATGTCTTATCCTGGTGTGGTACATTGGAATGCCGTTAAGTGGTTGTTGCGATATTTGAAAAATACTATGCATTATGGCTTATGTTTTTCTAAATATGCTGATGGTGTTAAGTTGAATGGTTATGTGGATTCTAATTATGCTAATGATAAGGACAATAGAAAATCTACTACTTCTTATGTTTTTACTTTGTGTGGAGCATGTATAAGTTGGAAATCGCAGCTGCAGCATATCGTTGCCTTGTCGACAACGGAATCAGAATATGTTGCTGTTACAGAAGCTTTGAAGGAAGCTGTCTGGCTGAAAGGTTTGATCTCTGAACTTAGCTTGCTTGAAGGTAAGGTAGAGGTATTTTCTGATTCTCAGTCTGGTATTCAATTGTGTAAGAATCCTGTTTTTCATGATCGCACTAAGCATATTGATGTTAGATTTCATTACATTAGGGATGTAGTGGCTAAAGGATTAGTTAATCTTGAAAAGATTCCTTCTGAATATAATCCTGCTGATATGGGAACTAAGTGTTTACCTATTTCTAAACTACAATCATGTCTTAAAATTTTGAATTTTGATACAGGTGATTGATTACTGGTGTTAACTATTTTGATAGTATATAACTACTGTGTGCGTGTTATAGAATTGTTACCCCGGTTATTGACTTTAACCTCCTTTGTGTTGGTTATTGTCTGTGTTCTTTGTCTGTGCTGTGTACTATGACAAGAACTTGGTCCACACAATGCTTTGTGTGTTGTGGGGACCCTTTGGGCGATGATGACTCATCTATTGGGTTTTTTCCTTACGACGAGGTGGAGCCGGTATTGTGCCAAGGTGGAGATTTGTTGGGTTTGGCCCATTACCTTATTATTGCATTGGGCTTTGGCCCCTCTTTACTTGCCTTAACCGAGCCCCCATTTACATCTCAGCCTCTTCACCCTTCATCTCCCCCATTTGTCCAGAAGCTTCCAGCTCCTCCGCGTACGCCTCTTCGGCTGGACCAATTCCTTGGGAGTTGTTCCCCTCCTCTTCGTCTCCCTCGGTGCTATTAAGTTGGCTTGGTTCCATGATGAGAAAACTCACTCTGATAACCGAAAATCCTTAGTGTATTTTCGTCCTCCCCTTTCCTTTCGTGTCCCTGTTTAAGTGGTGGTTGGCCGTGAGTTTTGTGCTCCGGTTGTGAGTGGTTCAGACGCTGACCGTGTGTTAAGCTTGGTGCTTTTGTGGCTGTGTGCTTCGGACAGTGGTTCGGGCAGTGTCTTTGGGCATTCTGTGTGTCTCCACCTTTTGCATTCGATACCTTGGTTCCCCGGTGACGACGTTGAAAGGAAACCCAGCTCGACCTGAGCCCTAATTCCCTACTCTTGTTTTGCATTTCAGTTTATAGTTTTCTTAGAAATTGTATACTGTGATTGCTTTTGTTTCTTGATTGCAGGTTATCAATCGAGACTAAAGCGGAACGTACACCTTACAACATGTATGCATAGATATATATATTTGTGATTTAGTTTGTTATGTGCCAAGTTATTATGATTGTTTTGAATGTATAATTCTTATTATTTTAATTATACATGCAATATTGGGTTAAATAATTTAGTACATTAAAAAAAATTAAAACCTGGTGTTCATATTGCTTATGATTTTGTACAATTTATATGAACATATTTTGTGGATTAATATTGTGTAATCCATATAATTTTAATTAATTAAGGAATAGCCATATATTAAGTGTTTAAGGTTCACATTATAACATTAATTGTGGTTAGTCATATTGAATATAATAAATTTTTCCACAGGAATTTTTATTATATTTGTATGATTAAGGATGGAATGTCAAATTATATTTCCTATTTACCCACATGAATTAGGAAAATGAACATTATTTGATAGTTTTGTCATATAGTTATTATAAATCTAATTGATTAAGACATTAGCTCATATGCAAGTTTCATGTCACAAGATTCATATATTTTTAAGCATGATTTTACATTGGTAAAGCATGATTTATGTTAATTAGTCTCAATTTTGGATTATAAGCATGTACGATAATTTTTTTATGCAGTTATTTAATCTGCGAATTTTTCTGATGTTAAGTGTGATATTTCTAAACTAAAGGGTGATAACTATACAGTCTGAAAGGAGAGAATTCGTTTTCATTTAGGGTGGATGAACATTGATTATGCCATAAGGAAAGACAAACCACCCCCGATTAATGAAATCAGCATGTCGGATGTGAGGCCCCGGTGCTAATCTTACGTTTAATTATCATACAATGATTTGTTTTATGTACACATCGGAAGATTTATTTAGATTATCAATTCGTGACCCGAATTTTTTCGATAATATACATATAATGTTAATATTCAAAATACGTATTTTCAATTCGCATGTCACACACGATCATCAATAAAGTTTATAAAGTACGATAATATGTAGGCATACAAAATACTCGGGGCATACCCCGGGGAATAAACTTAGGTTTTTAAAATTTATCAGTAATAGTCTGGGAACAGACTCGACAACAAGAGCTCGTGCTCATGGAGCTCTAGCACTCCTAGATGCTTCATCCTGAGCATCTGGCATCAATCCACCTGCAATACCTGCCATGTCCATCCAACAAAGACATGACAGCCCCCCGCGAAGGGGTTCAGAACCCCAGTATGAGAAACAAGTAATATCATAAGGAACGACAAAATATCATGCGATGTATGCCGTGCATGAATGCAAATGCATATGAAGGGTCTCAAATATCAATATCTCCGGAGTCCAAAGGAAGATCATCAATCAAATCATCATGCTCGAGCAGGGCGTCGACACGCTCGTCGCTACGACATCTCTCTCAGTCGAGCCATCGGCGGTCCATCATCCCTCGTGTCTGGGCGACGTCGGCACACTCGTCGCTATGGCATCACTCAGCTCACTCTCTCCGCCGACCCATCGGCGTGCCCATCATCCCCAGACACGCATCACAGATACAAATGGAAAAGTATGGGTATCAACGAAAGAATCGGTTGAATCAACATGATATGTTCAATGTCCATGCATGTCAATGCATCATGCAATATCATAATCTCATGTGATGCATCATCAATAAATCATCCAGTTCAAGTATCACGTAATTCACATACTGCAGTTCAACATGTCATATAGTCACATAATTAGCAAGTAATGACAAGTAAATCATACACCGAGAACATCACATGTCTTTGTCAGACATCGTGATAAGACCGATTTTTTACGTACCTCAGACCAGAACTAACTTTACCGAGTGCTCCTCAACAACCCCGGGATTATTAAACCTGGTCATACATACTACAAAATTATCACTAAGTGTTTAAGTAGGCACAAAATCTAACTCAAGTTTTAAGGATGATTCCTAATGTTTTCCTTCAAATTTCAGACTGACCCATCTTTTTACAAAATTCATATGATGTCCAAATGACTCGATTCCAGTGCCCAAAGTTCAAAAATTCAAAGTACTTCATTTCGTATTTGATGATGTCAAGCTGGTTCCTACATTTAAAAATAGTTTAAACACTAAAAACTTCGAACATGAAATTCTGTTTTCCAGCTTGTTTCTTACTGTGGTGGATGGTGAAATATATGGACCAAGTGGAAGAATGTTAGTAACTGATGGAATTAATGTCCATTTAGTGCTCCATTAATTCTATTTCAGATTTAATTCATTTCTCTTTAATGTTCCATAACCGATGGAAGATCAATGCTCTTGATGGTATGAGCCTAGTCTATATATAACACATATTGGGTCCCTAAACAATCAATCTCATTCAGTATCATATACACCATCTAAGAGAGATTATTAAGGTTTAGAAGACACAATAAAAAAGAAAAGAAAAGTATTCTGAAGTAAGAAGAGCAATGGCTAGAGGTATAAATTTAATCCATTTTAATCCGCATTTGATCTAACAAAACATGTTTAGACCATATAGAAATTACTTACATGACGTTCCTCCTTTTGGGGGAGCGTCTCTTTCTATACTTATCTCTGGCGGGTGAAGGCTCCTCTATTTTTAGAAGCTTCTTCTCGACGTTTTTTAAGCCTTGGCGGTGTCAACGACGGCTATTGGGGTGTGAGTTGTGCTCATGGCCGCAGCTTTTGTTAGCACTTCGAGGGTTTGCTCTCACGCCTGAAGTTGTGCATGGTTTGCTCTTGGTTCACGGATTGTTTTGCTCTCGTGGGTGTTGCTGGAGCTTGGTTGTCACGGTTTTGTTCTCGCGGCTCGTAGTGGCTTGACGTTGTACTGCCATCGGATTGCCAGGTTTATTGTGTTCATGGGCTAGCGACTGTTGCGCTTGCGGCTCATGGATGTTGTTGCTCGTGGCTCGCTCGGATCTGCTTGGGTCTGCGCTTTTGGACATGTGGTTAAGGATGTAAGTTGCTCATTCCCTTGTAAACCTCAGTGATTACTTCGAGTATAATATTTTTGCTTATAAAAAAGACACCAGTTGTCATAAATGTTTTTAAATTTAATGTTTTCTTAATAGTTGATTCAGCATTATCTCAATCACTGATTAGTTTAGATTTACAAAGAAGCATCAATCACAATTTAGAGAGGCTAAAAATATTAAATAAGTTGATAAGTATAAGTGATATACTGATTCTGGAATTTGACACTTTTCATTGTACTGGTTACTCCCTTTAATAGGGTTTACAATAGTATACAAAATCACAAAAGATTACAAAGAAAAGGGAAAGATATCTACAGAAATATTTGGAGGATATGATATTATCATGGCAAGATATGATAATATCATTCCTTAATACGCCCCTGCAAAATTGAGGTGCCATCAGCAACAGAGATTTTGGAGGGTAAGGTTTCAAAGCGAGTTCTATGCAGAGGCTTTGTGAGAAGATCTGCTAGTTGGTCATCTGTGTTGACATAAGCGACAGATAGAACTCCTTTGCTTGAAAGATCCCGAACAAAATGAACATCAACAGTGATGTGTTTCATACGGGAGTGCATGACCGGATTTAATGCGAGGCGGGTTGCACCAATGTTGTCGCATAGAATCTTGGGAGGTTCCCGTAGAGAAATACCAAGATCACGGAATAGATGTGTAATCTAGCAGACCTCAGCAGTAGCAGAGGCGAGTGATCGATATTCAGCCTCAGTAGAGGACCGAGCAACACCGTTTTGTTTCCGAGAGCGCCAAGAGATAGGATTTGACCCCAAGAAAACAATGTAGGCCGAAACAGATTTGCTGTCGCGATGATCACCGGCATGATCAGAGCCAGAATAAGCAGTTAAACGTAGGTCCAATGTGTCACGGAGTAGAAGACCATGATGAATTGAACCTTTGAGATATCGAAAAAGACGTTTGACTGCAGCCCAGTCGATGTCGGAAGGCGTAGCCATGGACTGAGCAAGTCGGTTAACAGTGAAAGCAATGTCCGGGCGAGTAAGGGTGAGATATTGTAAACCACCAATTGCCTGTCGAAACTCAGTGGGAGTCACTGTGGAGGAAGTAGATGGCGAAGAGTTGGGAGCCATGGGAGTGCCCAGTGGTTTAGCACCATCCATCTTATGTCGTCGAAGTAAGTCCAATGTGTATTTGTGCTGAGAAAGAAACAGACCTTCTTTGCAGTTGGTAACTTCAACACCAAGGAAGTAAGAGAGTGGGCCAAGATCCTTGACAGCGAATTGGGATCGGAGATGAGATGTTACTGCATCGATGTGAGAGAGGCTGGATCCAGTAAGGATAATATCATCCACATAAACCAAGAGGAAGATATGAACATCATGTCGATGAAATGTGAATAAGGATGTGTCAGAACGTGAGTGGACGAACCCAAACGTGGTCAGGGCATTGCTGAGTGCTTGGTACCAAGCCCGAGGTGCTTGCCGTAGGCCATAAAGAAATTTTCGCAGATGACACACATGTTTAGGATACATGGTACCGACAAACCCCGGTGATTGAGACATATAAACAGCTTCAGAGGTGAAGAGGTATCAGACAAGGTGTGGGTGGAGTCACTGGACATGATGAGGGAAGGCGGCTAGGGTAGATGCTGACGGTGGGTGGGGAAAAAAAAAAAGAAAATGGATCAATGTGGTTCTTTTTTAGAGAGACCTGCTCTGATACCATATAAGTGATATACTGATTCTGGAATTTGACACTTTTCATTGTACTGGTTACTCCCTTTAATAGGGTTTACAATGGTATACAAAATCACAAAAGATTACAAAGAAAAGGGAAAGATATCTACAGAAATATTTGAAGGATATGATATTATCATGGCAAGATATGATAATATCATTCCTTAATAATAAGTAATACTTTTCTATGTATAACTTTATTTGTATACATTAATTGGATTGTAATGATCAAAATATTATTTTCATGTTTTTCAAACTTAATTGCTATGAAATATATCATGAACAGAGATTTGAATATTTTTGAATTGTACATTGTTGTCTTATTTTTAGTTTTATTTTCCTAGTATTTTTTTATTTTTAAATTTTTATTAAGATTTTTTTTTTTTTGTAATCATTTTTTAAACTTTTTATGCAAATATTAAAACTTTTATTATGTGTGGAATCCATGTCAATTCCTATATTTATATATTTTTAAATTATTAATTATTTTTAAAAATTCATTTTCGCCTCCCCTCCCCCAAACTAAATTTTCTGGATTTGCCTGCAATGTTCGTCCCTGGTAATCGAGAGGGCAGGACATGGACGATTGTCTATTAAACACCAAAAAAAAAAAACATTTTAACTAAACTATTAAATTGAAATTTTATTTCCATGCACGTCAATTTTTTATCCATTGGTGCAACTAAAGCTGATAACTACTAAATTCAACGTGGCAACAGCAAGGGCGGATACCGGATTTTCGGGAATCAGTGGCAAAAAAAATATTAACACATAATTTAAGGAGGCAAAAGTAATTTGATGGGTAAAAATGTAATTTTTAGAGGATAAAATTCAATTTTTTTTAAAAAAAAAATTTGTATGTTAATAAAAAAAACTTTTTTGGACAAGAGGGTCACTTGCCCAAACATCTGTTCCGTCTATGGTAATAGCTACTAGCAAATTTATGCCCGTCAACTAATTATCTATACTCCCACTTAAAATAATTATTCATAACATCATTGGATGACGTGTGTCTTTTATATTTTTATTGAAATTCACACCATGTATTGAGATCCAAAGGCTATGATTTGACTATATTATATGATGAGAAATATTTAAGGTGGAGCCGAGAAAAAGCCTAGGTTTTTTTTATTAATGAAAACCAGTGGATTTTTAATTAATTAAATATATTTTTTTCATCATAACAATAAATCATTTACTTAACTCAAAGTAATTTCTGAATCAAAACACTAAACCAACCAGGAATGTGAACCTTTCCAAAATAACGTGGGGTCGGTACATATTGATTGTTGTTATGATATCGACAGAGCAATTATTATTGATGTCAGAATAATTTTTATGTTAAATTCTTGAAAATTGTACGGGTAGTAATAATAATTGTTATGACAATAATATTTACATATTGATTGAGCCATGAAGATCAGATCATCTTGTTTTTGTGTGGGAGATCAAGTCATTTCATGATGTAGTTTGGAAAGTGTCCCTGCTACAATTTTTTTTTTAAAAAGATGACATCCACAGGTGTTATTCTATAACACTTGGGAGATCATCTTAAAAAAATAAAATAAAATAAGCCATTTCTCAAAATTTATCCTCATTTAATAATCTTCTGATGGAACCAAACATGTTAAATGAATTAATTATATTTTAAAAAATAAATGGGAGGAGTCGAATTTTATGAGTTGGTGATTTAACTTTAATTTATATTTGGAAAAATTTGTGCCAATCGAACCAATTTTTCATAATACATTAGCTAGGCATTTTAATACTCCAAATTTTGATTCTTCAAAAACTTGGGGTTTTTAATAATGTAGTTGAGGCTAGGGTTATCTTAACTGTTTTGGCTTCTAAAATTTTGGGCTATTTGAGGAATTAGGGCATTTTGATTTTACGTATATGAGAGTGAACCAAGAAGCTACCCGGCTTCAACCCACTTTTGCCCTCAACATAAGTCTGCCCCAGTTTTTGTAAAATGACAATCATTGACTTTACAATTGCTATTAGATTCAATATCACATGTTCGATTTTCTTTGATTACGACCTATTGCAGTTATCTGAGAGTAACAATGGACCTCGTCAGCAGCTTAGCGCAGCAATCAATATATGGTGCAAGGAATACTGCACGGCTTATGATAATTGAGTTATGCATTAGCACAAACTACAACTTTTATTAAAGACAAACACTGTAGAAAATAATAATTTGAGATACGAGAACACTAATTTTACATACGTGCACGATATTCAATCCTGGTTAATACATTTACTGCTGAAAACTTAAATACTATTTAAGTTAAATCATCTTAATTATGAAAACTTAGTTAATACATTTACATTTAGTTAAATCAATTTCACATACGTGCACGATACCAATTTTTGGGAAAAAAAAAAGAGTTAAATCATCTTAATTATGAAAACTTAGTTAATACATTTACTGCTGAAACGACATGAATACAATTTAACTTACTTAAAATATCTTTATTATTTGAGCTCGTGGGCTTAATTCATATGGTTATAGCTTATCTCCCTCTTTGGGAGCAACTCGAGTTCGAGTCCCGTCGAGCGAGGAGAAAAATATTTGCCCCTCCATCACAAAAAAAAAATCTTTTATTTTATTTCATTACACTCGTTAAGGTTGATCATCTAATTAGCCAAAATTAAGTGACATATGAAGAAAATGGTAAATGTGAAACCCATGCCCATTTGGATCTTCCACCAGTAGCCTCAGCCCAAGCCCAATATAAGGTTACTTTCTAGGGAAAATTGCGGGTCGGTACCCTTTCCTGAAACTTAATTCATCCTAGTCTAGTTAAAAAACCTTAGCTTCACTTAGGTCCATTCTTGGTTGAAATGACTATAAAACCCCCATGTGGTCCATGTGGTCCAAGTGGTCCACATGTTCCATCAAACTCTTAATAAAATTGCATTATTAACCCTAAGAAAATGTTTAAAGAACAAATAAGCATCTATATACTATTTATCATCTTCTTTATCCAATTATTCATGAAACAGTAGCATTTATGAACATGAGATCCTTCAGTGTCTGTCATCTCGGGTGAACCCAAGAGCATACTTTTGCAAAGGACTCACAGTTCATATAACGTTCTTCTAATTATAATTCAAAACCCGATTGAAGATCATGTTAAAAATAAATAAAAGGCCCAACATGCTTCCGTATTACAATAAAATTTTAGCAAACTGAAATATACCATTTTGACCATAACGCCACCGGGTGAGGTGGGTCGCAACTTCCACCAGTCGAAAACTTACTGCCTCCAGACTGTTTTACGAATGGCTCCTCACCATCCAACCTCAGCTCACGGGCGAGGTTAGTCTGCCAGTTATCCGACTCCTCCAGAAACCGCACAGCACAGCCCTAATTCGTTTCCTACCTTAGGGCATAAGGTATCTTCAAGATATAAAAAGAATTTAAAGAAATCTGGGAGATAGCTGGGCAAAAGCCTTATTTTTATTCTGGAATACTTATAATATCTATTACATTAAAACGTCTCCTTTGGGAGGAGACGGACTTGTTTAGCCTCTCATAAAGATGAGGCTTGACTCAAGAACACATAACTAGCAATAAACAGAACAATATTACAGACAATTACAAAAGAAAGAAAAGAAAGAAAGAAAGATTACCAAGCTACGAAAGTTGAAATATTACAAAGCTTGGAGACTCTAAATTTATTTCTCAGAAAACTATGGAGAATTTTCGATGTCCTTAGCTTCCTGAATGAGTGCCCTTATATAGGCATGAATCCGGACTTCAAATGCGGATTCCAAATCTTGATAATTGTTGAGTGCGCCTGTGAGTGCGCCTTAACTTTCACGTGGTCTGGCATCTTTGTCTGATTGTGCCAACTTTTCTCGTGAGTGGTCCATTATTTTTGTCTGAGTGCGTTGAACAGTATCCGCACTAACTTCTAATGGTCCACCTCTTTTCCTTTGTCGGGGAATCTTTACATTAGTGGTTTTTGTGGTCCCTGGGCTTTAGGAAAACAGGCTCTCTTGTCAGCAGCTCTTTTATCTTTTCCTGCTTCTGGTCTATCGGGTTTGGATCGGAATCCTTTCCCAAACTCTGGTTCTTTCTGCTCCGGGCATGCTTGGCAGATATGATCAATCCATCGGCCAATGTGTGCCATGTTGCAGAATTTTCGGTAGGTCTCATTTCCTGCCGGAATCTTGTTCTCCCAAAGAGTTCTTCTCTTTGTTTCAAAGAGTTCTTCGGCAAATCTCGTGGAGGTTCCTGTCATGGAATTCAGCAAGAAAGTTCCGTTGGCTGAATTCTGAAAGAACTTGAATGTGTATTTGACTTTGTCCATTTCTGTTAGACAAACCCAAATACCCCATGCACGTCTAGTTGAAACATCATCATCAGTGATAGTTCCAGCCAAAATTGGAATTCCTTCCGGTAGCGCCATTTTTATATTTTTCAGGGCGTTTCCATCTGGTCTTCTCAGCTTGATAAAATGAAAAGCTTCAATGAAGCCTTTCTTCGCCGGTTCTGGAGCAGCATTGAAAAAATACAACTCCAAGATATCGCCTCTGGCCAAATGTGGATTATTGGCCCAAGTCTCGTATACCGCTTCTCTGATCCATTTTGCTAATTTCGAAATTTCAGAGAAGGCTGGTGCCACAGTATAAACCGAAGCCAGAGCTCCGAAATTATACCATTCCTGAACATCGTTTGGATGGCTGCCTGGTTTCATCCAAATTCTCGGATATTTTCCGGAGATATCAACTATTGATTTTTCTGGGTTGATACCTCGCCTGGTGATTAGTTTCTTCCAAGTGCGTTGGTAATCCTGCATAGGTGAAGAAACTAAATCAACATTAGTTTGAACCTTAGACTTGCCAGTCATTGGCCTAATATTCAACTCTCCCTCTTTTACCCTAGAGGTGTTGGGTTGACTTGAAGGTTCAGATTGTGATGACACCTGATCTTCAACATTCGCTTCAGCTTGTACATCCTCAAGGAATGCATCATCTGAAGCACTCGTGACATGGGTACTTGAATCCCTTGCCTCCGGGTTAGATGAGCCCCGTTCTCTAAACACTTCTTTTTGCATCGTTGAAGGTGCTGCCTGAAGAATAGGCCCTTTCAAGACTTCAAACAAACGTTCGTGGTCCCGAAAGCATGCTCGTATATGATCAGTAACAAGTTCCTGATCTGCTCGTTGAAGTCGTCCCGCGACCTCTGCATTGAGACAAAGAGTCCCAAAATCTCGTTCCAGGATCTCCAGGTTTTCCCTGAGATTCCTAACTCGCTTGAGGGTATCGCTAGCAATGTGTCCCTCCATCTCGTGTTAAGAAATCTGCAAGAATATTTTTATCAGATTTCACAATGACAATATCATAATCATAATATTGACACTCAGCCTGCCATCGTAAAAGTCTAGCCTTTTATGGTTTTGATTCAATTTTATTTTTCAGAAAAGACTTAACACTTGTATTATCTATTTTTAAGATAAATTTCTTTGCAAGTAAAAATAATGGCCATTTTTTAAAAGCCTTTCGAACTGCAAATAACTCATTCTCGTTGATGTGCCATTTGATAACTTCGTTGTTATCAAATAATCCACTGCAATATCTGCATGGCACTTCTCCTTCTGGTGTAACTTTCATGAGGACAGCAGCCCACCAATGATCACTGGCATCTGTGTATAACACCAGTTCATCCTCGTCATTTGGTATTGCAAGTTTTGGTGGTTGCCTGCAAACCTCCTTCAGCTGTTTAACAGCTTGTCTGTGATCTTCATTCCACTCAAATTTAACATCATTTTTGAGTAGTGGACTGAACACCTTCCTGTGGTTTTGCTAGATTGTTGATAAACATCCCAGCAAAATTAACAACTCCTAAAAAACTCTGAAGTTGTTTTAAATCCTTAAGGTCATCCGGATATCCTTGTACTTTTTCAACAATATGATTCTGCAGGATGATTCCAGATTCGTCGATCTCAATTCCAAGGAACTCGATCTGCCTTGTAGCAATCACTGTTTTCTTTTCAGAAAGCACTAATCCTTCTTTGTAACAAACGTCTGAAAAGATTTCCAGATGTTTAAGATGTTCGTTCATGTTTTTTGATGCTATGGGGATGTCGTCAATATAAACGAACATGAAGCTGAAGTAATCCTTGAACAGATTATCCATCTTTCTTTGATATATCTGGGGAGCATTTGCCAATCCCATTGGCATAACATTCCAGATATAATGTCCTTGTGGGGTGGAGAATGCTGTGAACTTTCTGCTTGCTTCCTCCATTTTAATCTGGTAGAACCCAGACTTACAATCGAACTTAGAAAACACTTTGGCACTCTTGATGCTATTTACCAAATGTTCTCTGCTCGGGATAAAATATCCATCGAAATCCAAGATTTCGTTGATCCCTTTATAGTTGATCACCAATCTCGGCTTTCCTCGTTTAATTTCTCCATGATTCCGTACAAGAAATCCTGGGCTGCTGTATGGAGAAATACCTGCTGAGATTAACTTAAGGTCAAGATGCTCCTTAAGTATGATCTGCATATCCTTCCGATCTTCCTGGTTCATGGGGATCGGCCTGTACCTAACAAACTCATTTTCTTTTCCAGTTTTCACCTTCAAAGTAGCTCTGAGCTCATTTTTGTTCCACCATGCCAGTGGATCCTCGTTGTAGTTCCTACGAATCTTCCTTTTAACATCCTCTAGAGTGATTCGCTCTTTGAGGTAGATTCCGGTTGTGGAACTTCTTCTCGTAAAGCATTTTTCAGTAGCAACAGGGTTTCTGGAGTTACTCTTTCCTCATCC
Organism: Haberlea rhodopensis; assembly: GCA_907163345.1. Lineage (NCBI taxonomy): Eukaryota > Viridiplantae > Streptophyta > Magnoliopsida > Lamiales > Gesneriaceae > Haberlea > Haberlea rhodopensis. The sequence continues at coordinate 3,756,963 of CAJQUN010000046.1, forward strand.
CGCTCTCTGAAAGACATGATGTTAATCCAATCAAAAGTTTACGAATCCCTTTCACTAGGACCTTGTTGACGGAACTGAAGAATTACTTCTCCAAATTTCCGCTGATCTTTCATCTGGGTGTCGAAGTTTTCCTTCATCACCACGCTTGTTGCGAAAATTAATATGGAATTTTCTGTGAAACGCCTCCCGTAGTCTCTGCACCATAATCTTATGATCACAAAGGGTTGTGAAAATAAGTCTCCTAGTCTCGTTCTCCTGTGTGAACCGCTTGAATGTCTGTAGGAAATTGTTTCCTAACAGTATGTCCGCACCGGTATCATGGAAATATATAGGTGGAGTTTTGACTTTGTATCATGGGGTACCGCCTGCTCCTCCGATTATTATTTCCGCTCCCCGGACTCCTTCATTAAGGATAAGGATCCGTTTGGAAAAGTCTCTTCCGGCAATGGCTGGTAATTTCTCACCAACTTCTTTGGGAAAGATTTCTCGTCTGGCAGTGCAGATTCCAGCTCCTGAGTCAATGTATGCTGCAAAATATTCTGCCCGGTACTTATCATATAACATCCCAACGGAGATGTATATTGAGAATGGACTAGTGGTCATCGAATTCGATATCTCTTTCCGTCGACCGTGAACTCCATTCCATCTTGCAATCGTTCCCAAGGTTTATGTTCCTCGAGAAATTCAATCCCTAGAATAAGCTGCTCTGGGATCCTTCCGGCCATTCCTTCAATTGTGAGATCAATTTCACCAATTTGAAGGTTTCCTTGAAACTTGTCAACTGTAGGTTGTTGCAAATAATATAGGACATCGCAAGGGAAGATGTTGTTCTTCTCGGTGATGTCAAAAACTATCTGCACTTCTCTCCAGCCTTCTGGGCATTTCAGTTTTCCTATTGTTGTGAATACATCAGGAATTTTCTGAATTCTGCTTGAGGCTGCCTTCTGTTTTTCCCCCGGATAGTTGCTGATTAACCTATCCTGTTGGAAAGACATCCTTCTTGGTTCGATCATAAGGCTCCTGCTTCTGTTTAGAACAGGTTGATCTTGTATCCTCATGTCGATCTCTGATATTGTCGGAGTATCAATGATATCCGGCAATACGGCTTTAGCGAAGTCTTCGAAGATTCTGGGTACTTCGATGATTTCCTTTCTCAAGAATACCTCGGAATGATGAGTATTCGAGAGTGCGTATGACACCTTGTAGGTGATCGAGTAAGGCATGTTCCCTTCTTTCATCAAATCTTCTCTTTTAAAATCTTGATGAAGAGTGAGAACTTTGTTGAAGTCTCGATCGCCTAAATTGTATGCAATCCTTGGATAGATGTTGAAGGCCATCTTTCCTGCATACAGATTTCCTGCCACTGCTCCCAAACAAGAATCTTTTAGGTTCGGGATTCTCTTGTCAAAGATCGCCAGGTTGAGGGGCGATTCAATTCCTTCTTTAAAAGTTGCTTTGATGATGACTCGAATGGCTCCAATATGAATCAATGAGAGTGTGTTAGCAACTTCTCTTTTGACCTTGTTCTTAATCTCCTGGATTTCTCTGTAGGGGATTAGCTGCATCTCAATTTGGTTTCCCGTGAATTCCATCGGGATCGCAAATTCACCTGTTGTTACCCTATGGATAATCTGATGCTTTCTGCTACGAAGACCAATCATATCCATGGCTTTTTCCATTGCTCCAATTGTAAACACATCATACATCTGAAGCTTTGGTTCTTCTTTCATGATCCTCATAAGGGTTTTATGAGAAACAGTAGTATGCGAGAAAAACCCCGATGGCTCTTCTCTAATCACGTGCTGAAGGAACTCCCCTTCACTCTGATTCTGAGCTAGATTCACCTCCATCGTCAGAATAGATCTCTTATTCGTAGATGCTTTCATCTGAGAGAATATCCTCAAATTGATACACCTGTACCAAATCCTGAAAATAGACAGCATCTCAAATTCCTTGGTATGCTCGAACTGTCTTATTCCTCGGCTTTGGTTTTCTGGACACTCTGTAGAGATATGTCCTTTTTGCTCCGCATGTCCAGCAGTTACAATCTCTGAAACTTTCACTTGCACGAGAAGGTGTGCGTCTGAAAGTCATCTTCGTTGGTGCTCTGCTAGAACTAGCTTGATTAGAACCTGTCGACGAGATTCTACTCCTTGTTGGTCCTGCTCTTTGCCCCGATCTGTAGCTTCGGGCTTTCTGCTTTGACCAGAACTTTCTAGGTCTCCATGATGACCTATTTCTTCTTGAACTTCCTCCTCGGGCATATGGATGACTTCTGTGTTTCTTCATCTTACGCCTTTGTGGATAGTTCCCAATGATTGTAGGGATATCATTTCCCGTACAACAAAGAGGAGCCATTTTGTTGATTCCTCTAAGCTTCTTGAAATTTTTCTGGAGCTTTGCTTGGTAGCACCACTCCGCCAGCTTTACTTTGAGAAATGACATTCTCCTGGACACCGTCTCGATTGCATGCAGTGTATACTCCTGTATAAGCATTTCTCTCCATGGGCTCGGGATTTTGGCAAAGAACAGCTCTGCTGCATCCTTTTCCGCTATCTTTGACTTCCATCGATACTCCGTAAAGAGTTTGATGTATTCGTCTACATATCAGATGTCATGTAGTTCTAGGCTAATTAGAGCTTGTCTGTATTTCTTAGCCTTCTCTTCCTCCATTCATTCGAAGTAGCTTATACCGATTAAACAGATTTGAAGAATCTCGCCATCTTCCTTGGTTCCTGGATCTCCAAGATCCCAGGAAATCTTGACTGATCCTTCCAGACTCATTTTTAGAAGTAAAATGAATCCTTCTTTGCCTAAGTCAAGTGTTCCTGCTGCTATTCTCGTTGCTGAAGCCCATTCATCAATAAAAATTTCTCTATTTTTGAAATCCAGAATATCCATGTTGAGCATAAGTCCATATGGATGGATTGGATCTAGCTGCGATTTCCCGTAGGGCGTCTGATGAATATCTGGCCTTCGGGAACGGTTTCTTGTTCCAACTGGGGGATCCAAAGTTGCTGAGGTGAAATCATCTCTGTGTGGCATACTTTGGTCTCCTTCGGGTGGATTGTGTGACCCGAAGCTCTCTTGTGGTGGAGGTCTTTGTACAAGCTCTTCTGTCTTGATTTCTACGATATTTAATCCCGCAAATGAATCAGCAAGATCATGAAGATCTTCCAGGTTGATTCTTTCCATTACTTTGTGGGATGTAATGGTTCTCCTCGTAGGACTGTAATCATTTTTTCAGTCTCCGTCATAGGCCGTCGGACCTCCTCTGCTTTCCCTTTTTGGTGTAAAAGGGGTTCTGTTCCGTAAGATGGTGGCAACCATCCTCCGTTTCTTCTTCCTGTAGGACTGGGCCTTGACTCCAACTCCTTTACTCGGGATTGAACATCTTGAAGGTTGTCAAGAATCTCCTTCTGATGTTTAATCATGGTCTCCATCTGACTCTGGATCTGATGGATTTGTGCCGGGACATGGTATTGAAGATATCCATAGCGCTGCACTGTCTTCTGGATCTCTCTAAGATCTTGGGAAATCTTAGAAGAATCTGGCTCGATTTCTCGAAAGGTTGGCTCACCCATCTTAATCATCCGGTCCGGACCCTGTTGGATCATTGGGGTCTGGTACAACGTCCTTGTGCTCAGGATGATCGTCCTCCTGAAGTTCGGCTAACGGGAACTGAAGTCTGAGGTTCACTTGATGAAGCCTCTTAGCCATCATTTCCAATTTCTTGTAATGATTTATGCCTGGAGTGCATAAACCCGTTCCTCGTAATTGTTTCCACTTATGGTTGAAGCGTTGAGCTTCTGCCATATGTTTTTGATTTAGTTTTTCCAATTTTTGGAAATACCACATGTAAGAATGACACTTCGAACATACGTCCGGGTCCATATTTTTCTTGAATCGTCTCCTCCGTATAGGTTACAAATTAATATTCAAGATATTATTATAGTATTTCCAGAATAAACCTAGGCTCTGATACCATTTTGTGCCAAGGATCGCAAAAACGGGGACTTGTAAAAAGAAGATATTAAATGCCACTTTTTTATAAATATAAGGATATAAAAGATAATTAAATTTTATATAGAGACCATTTTGTATGCTAAACAAAAGCCTAGGGAATAGAATGCAATCTCACCTAACCATTGAGGGGTAAAAGAGTCAAATAAAACACCCAATTGATTTGAAAATTTGAAAATTGGACTTATTTGAATAGAAGTTTCTCCAACTTGGATTTTCTTGCACTAAAGTTTTTTTCCCAAGACTTAAGTGATTAAAATTTCCCAAAAGAGCACTTCCTTGCAATTTCCCCTACTTTCTAACCTAAATTGCCAAATTTAAATCTGCAAGATATTGGGAAATATAAGACAGATTTTATGTGAAACTAAACTACATAGAATCATTAAAATATGGAAGGAGGATTTTCACCCTCAAAATACTTCATCTATAAATACCTAGAGAACTTGATAAAAAAAAAAAAAAAAATTAAATACCTAGAGAAGTAATAATCAAGAGTTTTACAAATAAAAGTTTTGTGCCAAACTTTGTCAAATCGGTGTCGGGTGAGACATTTGAGGCGAAGAAAAATCGAGTTTTTTTGCTACCAAAGTTCATCCCAAACTTCTTAGCAATCAATGATAAGTGGAACATGCATTTTGTTTTTTTGTTTTTTTATTACAAGTGTGGGAGGGGATAACCAATGCTACAATATGGGTTTTAACCCAAGACCATTCCCAAAGTGGGAGGGTAGGTGCCATCAAGCCATGGCCGGTGGTTGGAATTCCGCCGGCTATGCAAATGTTTACCATGGTTTACCGACACGGTCGCGGAGACTGATGTTCCAGTTACATTGACATTTCGCGGAACAGGTTATTATCGCGGAATTTTTTTAAATAAAAAATAATTATATAATTTGGACAATTTTTAATGAAAAATAAAAAAATTTAAAAAATAGGGTAATAATCTCAAAATGTCGATATATTTGGAATCAAAGGAATCATAATCAACAATATCAAGCTCGAGATAGGAAGTCGACGCACTCTTCGCTACGACATCCCTTTCTCTCTCCAACCATCGGTGGTCCATCACCCCTCGTGTCTGGGCGACGTTGGTACCCTCGTCGCTACAGTTACTCCCTAAACTGAGTCATCGATGTGCTCATCATCCTCACGACCACGTACCATAGATATCAAGAGAAATGATACAGATATCAAAGAATCGCTAGGATCAACATGATATGTACAATGTCAATGCATCTTAATGTATCGTGTAATCACACATGGTGCAACTCAATGTATCATGTAATCGTATACCATGCAGTTCTATGTATCATATAATCACATACAACATTTCAATATGTCATCTAATCACATATGAAATCAAATAATGACAAATAAATCATACACCGAGAACATCACATGTATTTGTCAAACATCGTGATAGAACCGGTTTTCTACGTACTGGGGTTGCTGACCCCCGTTGTAGGGGCTGACATATCTTTGTTGTGTGGGCATGACAGATATTACATGTGGACATCCTACGGATGCTCGAGATGAAGCATCTAGGAGTTCCAGAGCTTCGTGACAGTGACCTCAGGTTATTTTATCGAGTATTGTATCCCAGTTTTATGTGAAAGAATTTTTAATAAAATTTTACTCGATTTTTTTAAAAAAATAATTCAAAAAAAAATTATTTTCAAAAATACTTCGAAAATAAAAATGTTGCAAATATACCCAACAGCGGCTGAAGATGAATGATGGGCCGCTTCACGTTGAAGCGGCCCCTACAATGTTGAGGAGCCGCCCTTACAAAGGTCGGCTCCTCTTTTTTTTTTTAAATTATATATATATATATATATTATTAATATAATATATTATTATTATTATATATATTATATACATACATATATATATATTATATATTATTATTATTATTATTATTATTAAATATATATGTATATATATTATGATTATTATTATTATGGCAAATTCTTAAATCTTTAAAGACAATCTAAAATTGATCATCAGTCTCTGTGTAAGAAAACTTTTGACGTCAGTCCACATGTCATAAATTGCATTAGTTCTAACTCCCTATTCACCTGAAATTACTAAAATACCATCGCTTCTCACACGTAAAGTTGGTATGAAACATATACAATTTTGGTATTCAGTATACATAAAATTAGTATGAAACCTATACAACTTCGGTATTAAGTATACATAAAATTGGTATGAAACCTATAATAATTTTGGTACTAAATATACATAAAATTGGTAAGAAACATACATGGTAAGAAAAAATTGATAACTTCCACCCAATCCCAACGAGTGGGCGGTTGCTAAATGATTTAAGGGCTATGAAACTCATTTTTATACCAAATAATAATATAATATTAATTATATAAAATTATTATAATAAATTAATATTATTAGTTATAATATATTATAATAAAAAATTGAGTGGCCGCCTCTTCTAGACGCGGCCGCTCAATTTTTTATTATAATATATATTATAATATATAATTATATTATATTATTATTAATTTAATAAATAATATTTATTATATTAATTATAATATATATATATATAAATAACATAATAATATTAATTTATTATAATAATTTTAAATAATTAATATTATATTATTATTTGGTATAAAAATGAGTTTCAAAAATATTATGTAGCGGCCCTTAAATCATTTAGCAGTCGCCTACTCGTTGGGCGGCCGCTATCAATTTTTTCTTACTGTAATTTTCTTATCAATTTTATATATACTTAGTACCAAAATTATTATAGGTTTCATATCAATTTTATGTACTTAGTACCGAAGTTGTACATGTGTCATACCAATTTTATATATACTGAATACCAAAATTGTATAGGTTTCATACCAACTTTGCCTGTGAGAAAGCAAGGGTATTTTAGTATTTTTAGGTGAATAGGGAGTTAGAACTAATGCAATTTATGACATGTGGACTGATATAAAAAAATATCTTACACCGAGACTGATGATCAATTTTAGATTACCTTTGAATATTTAAGAATTTGCCCTAATAATAATAATCATAATATATATACATATATATTTAATAATAATAATGATAATATATATATATATATGTACGTATATAATATATATAATAATAATAATATATATATATATATAATTAAAAAAAAGAGGCGCCTTACAAAGGGCAGCTCCTCAACTTGTAGGGGCCGCTTCAACGTGAAGCGGCGTTGAAGCGGCCCCTCATTCATCTTCAGCCGCTGTTTCGGACAACGGTTTGAGGTATATTTGTAACATATTTATTTTCGAAGTATTTTTGAAAATAATTTTTTTTTGAATTATTTTTTTAAAAAAACAAATTTTACTCACTTGGTTATTGCTTGAGTAGATGTATTTTGAATATTTATTCTTAATTTCGCATTTGATGAATTATGTGTATGGAGATGAAAGTCGTCTTTCATATTTTCAGGATTAACTATTGAGTTATGGATATATGTCGAAAATTTTTGGGCCACGTGTTGATAAATTTAAATAATATTCCGATGTTTACATTAAAATAATCATTGTGCGATAATTAAATGCATGATTAGGATCGGGCCATCCAAGATGGACGTGAAATCGACATTTTGTTCCGTGAAGGGCGTGAAATCGCCGTTTTATTTACACATTCGTTTTAGCCTGGAACTTTACCCCAACGGCTGCCGTTCTCGTTACAAAACGCCCATTACGCTACTGGTATTGATATTGAGAACCATGTGTTGGGTTTCCTTTCCCCGGCGCCAGATTCACCACGCCGAGGAAAAATAAACATAGTAAACAGGTCTGACCCGGGGACGGACGATAGCCCTAGATTCAAATATAGATTTGCCAAATATAAAAAATAAATGCAAGAAAAAGAATACCATTCACCGACATAGATATGAAAGTGGTGATCCCTCGAGTCCAAACAACCTGACCAGATCCACGATCTCAATGCCAGTGCTAATTTGGTGTTAGTCTTTCTACGACGATAATTATGTGTCTAAGTGTTTAAGAATTGTCTTCCTTTGTGTAAGGACATAGACTTATATTTATAGGTGCTAATGAGCCACTAATGGGCTTGGGTGTATAAAACCCAACATGCCAACTTTTGGCTTGTAAGACACATATGCTAACAATCTCACGCTTGCCCAAAAGCCAACACACGAGCACTAAACTCATAATGCAAGTAGCTCAATTCAATTGAATAACTTGAAGTACAATTGTTGCACATAATTATGAGACATAAATATATCAAACACTTTAATTTTAGAACTTTCTATAGTTGAAACATTTTCAAATATAGAAACTCCAACAAAGTGAGGAGGTTTCAAAAATAAAACTCATCCCTTAAACAGCAATGCACTTAACATTTAAGTATCAATTATCATCAGCAGAGCAGTCGGTTACCGATCGTGGGTAGCGCCTAGCATCTGCACTTCACGAAGACCTAGATACAAATTACTAGCATCGTACGAGAACATGTCAGCCATAGTAATTTTGCAGTATATTCCTTTCACTCATATGTCCCGATTGAATCTAGGACATTGGTTGATCGAGGCTCATACGATTTCAATAACTATGTATTTGTTTCACATGATATGATTCATTGTGTGCGTATATGAAAAACTCTTTTTTCACAAGCACTACCCACTTTGGCCAGAGGTTCTTTGAATCATATACAGAAAACACATAGGACATCGTGGTTCATCAAGACCAGTGGTGAATCCCCAACGACAGTCATATGCCTCTGACAGCATCATTTAATACCCAAAATAACAACTTTATGACCCTCATGTGATCAGTCATTAAATCAAAGTATACAACTATGTGTCAAGACCTCAATGACGCCTCGGGTCATGAGGAGCAATGGTGCACAACTATGACTATGAATTCTATACTCGACAAATGGTAACCACGTATAGAATTCTGAGTAGGGTCGTCTCATTCCTAATGAGCACCTATTCATGTGTGCTGACTTCTCCAAGCCAACGTCGATGAAACGCGACGCACAACACTGGACACATCATGAATACCAGTCTATATTGAACATATATCGATATCCGATTCTTGAAGGCTAATCGACAAGGAACATTTAGATATCGCAGTCGAGAATGTATTTCATGGTCACCATCATATGCGTAACCACATTCTATGGACTATAGCAATCTCAAGGACTTCATTAATGCATCAAGATGCATGAGTAAACAGATGAAGAAGTGCCATATATATTAATATTCAAAAAAAAATTTGTCATAAAAAAATTACAAGTACAATCAATCAACTATTGATTTACTTAACTTACATATGTCAACTATATCTTTCACTTTCCCAAAGCCAACTACTCATGTGTCTCAAAACCATCTTCCCAAGATGTCTGACAAACATTAATCATTGTAAAGGCTTTGTCAATGGATCTGCTACATTTTTTATTGAAGTAATTCTCGATAATAATGTCGCCTCTACCGTCTATCTTATTAGATGATATTTTCCCAATAATATGTTTGGATCCTGATGAGATCTTGGCTATTCATAATAGCTCCACTGTTGTCACAGCATACAGAGATTGTGTCAATTACACTAGAAATTACTCCCAACTCTTGGATGAAATTTCTTATCCAAACTGCATATTCGCTGCATCATATGCTGCAATGTATTCAGCTTCAGTGGTGGAATCCATTGTGGTGTCTTACTTGGAACTTTTCCAAGAGACGACACCACCATTAAGCTTAAATACAAATCCAAACATCAATTAGGAGTCATCTACATCCGACTGAAACTAGGATCAACTTAGGTTTCAACTTTTATTTCTCCACTACAGATCCAAAAATCATGAACATATCTTAAGTTCTTCATAAGTACTTGAGGATTATTTTAATAATTTTCTAGTGACCTTCACGGGGATCTGTCTGATGACTACTCATTACACCAAGAGCATACTTCACATCAGGCCGAGTACAAACCATATTATACATTATGCTACTGGTAGTCTAAACATAATGTATCAATGTCATCTTTTCTCTTTCCTCATCAATCTAAATGCACATTGACATCAGAGATGGACACTATGACATATTGGGAGGTTACCCCTTTTCGACTATTCCATGCTAAACCCTTTAGCACGATGTTTATGTACGTAGATCGAGAGAGCTCAAGCATATTCATAGATCCATCCCTATAGATCTTTATGTTAAGCATATAAGATACTTCTCTCAAATATTTCATGGAGAAATTAGTAGATTACTATGCTTTAATCGATTAATCCTATATCACTAACAATGAGTAGAATATCATCGACTTAAAACACTACAAATATAACCGCCCCTTTTGTACACACGTGATACTTCCGGATTGTCAACAAAACCAAACACTTTAATAATGTTATCAAAACGGAATTTCTAACTTCGAGACGCCTTCTTAGGCCTATAAATGGACATCTGGAGTTTGCAAACATTTTGCTCATTCCCAGTAGTTGTGAACACATCTGGCTGCTATATTTCTACATCAATGTCACCATTGAGAAATGTTGTTTTCACATCCATTTGTCATATCTCATATTTATAATATGCATATATAGCTAATAAAATCCGAATAGACTTTAGAACCACAACCGATGAAAAGTTTCTCACAGCCAACTCTTTGCCTATGAGAATAACATTTTCCCACCAGTCTAGCTTTGAAGGTTGCAACCTTCCCATCTACATCAAGCTTTTGCTTATGGATTCATTTGCAGCTGTTGTGAACAATTCCCTCAAAAGGATCTACGAAGGTCCATACCTTATTAGAGTGCATGGAGTCCATTTCGAATCTTATGGCATCTTGCCAATGTCCCGAATCGATGTCCAACATCGTCTCCTTGAAAGTCCTAGGATCACATCCATGGTCAAAATCATTATGATTACTTTCTAGGAATAAATTCAATCTATCAGGAGTTCTTGAAACACTTTCAGATCTCATTGGTATGTGTACTTTAAAGGTCATGATTGACTCAAGTAATTTCGTTCTTTTCACATTTCCAGTGGTTTGTGCTTCTTGAACCCTTTCAAGTTATATTATCTTGTCATTCATTTCTAATAGAAACATTTTCTCTAGAAAGACTACACTCGTGGAAACAAACATGATGTCTCCGATTGATAATATAAAGTCCACAAAATAGCATAAGATGGATCAAATATTCAACTCATCTCCCACTAGCTGTTTTACATAAACAAAACATTCTCAAATCTATATTTGGATTGTCTTTCAGTCCATATCGTATATGGAGTTTTGGTCACTGCATTGGTATGAATTATGTTCAACAAATGTGTAACTTTAGAGAGTTCCTGTGAGAGAATCACATTCTCTTTAAGATAATTTAACATCCCCTTGCACTAACATTTAGTGCTTCACATATATCCATAAGAATCAAATTCGAAAGACCATTAGCACATGACAAATATATGTGGGGTTTAAGTTATCATTACTTTTTCTATTCTTTGTACATAATCATACTAATCGTTCATAAGTTCACCAGATTCAATAAAACATGCATTCTTAAAAATACTGCAAATCACATTCGCAAATTTAAAAGAATATTATTCTCTAGCAAAAGAGGAACAATATTTATGATTAAATCTAGAACAAATAAACAATTGCTCAACCCAGTTCCCAACCAGTTCAAGATTTTATATTAAATAAATCTTTCAAACAGCCTTTACAACAACTCTTGCTACAATGTTTAGCCTCAGGTAGGTGCCACCTTCCTAAGGCTCTCTACTTCTTCTCAACATCTGCAACTCTTTGCAAAGATGTGAGCACAATTGGTAACATATACCAAAGAAGTAGAAGCAATAGAAACATTAATTTTAATATAAAACATATCCTTTATAGAACGCTTCTAGTATTGGTATTTCTTGCAGCAGTGAAAACATAGTTGATTCTCCTTTTTAGTTGCTACTATATCCATTTTCGTCTTTTGAATTTGGGAACCATTTCTCTTCCTCTACTTTATCCTTGAATCCTTCCCACAAATTGTAGAAGATTCAGCAAGAAGAACACGTTTCTCCTTTGAATCAAGGACTCATGAGTTTCCAACATTTTGGCTATAAGATCAAATCTACAGCCAGTTAATGAGGTATTGTCACATTCAGATTTTTCAATTTCTCAAGAAGAGATAGTTTTCTTACACCATGCTCATAGACCGAAGCCCCATCTTGCAGGTGAAATGAAAATACATCTTTTGAAGCTCGAGTCTCAGTAATCGCTTTCTTTCACCTAACAACATTTGCAGGTGTTGGAAAATATCAGCAGTGTGAGCAAATTCCTCATATCCATGTTGAAACTCATTTGACATTGATGTTGTCATATAACACATAGTCTCAAAATCATCGTCCCACCACTTCACAAGTGTAGTGATTTCTTCATTAGAAGTATTAGGGAACATGTGATGCCCGGGAATTATTGATATTAATCCCGGAGTGATAATGATCCTTTATGGATTTTAATTGTGGCAGTTATGAATTAATTGCGGTATTGGGACTCCCGGAGATTTTAAATCCGGTATTTGGAGTCTTTGGATCCAAGGGATGAGATTGTATTCTCATCGTGGTGAAAAACCTTGGAATTTGGTTTTTGGTGGGATTTGGGGTCCGGAGTACTTTGTACTGGGGCTGGTAATGGAATTTGAGTTGGAGAGATAATTATGGAAAACATATGATTTTTAATGAATCATGATGTATTTGTGGAGGTATTGATATTTTGGAGTTTTGGTACTATATATACCAAGTGGACTCGATGTTCGACCATTTTGGATCTCATTTCTCTCACTCTCACCAGCGCTCCCCCTTCCCCAAACCCATTTCCCTTCCCTCTTTACTCCCTTGATGAAAAGTCGATGGAGGCTCGATGATAGGCTTAGATTTTGAGTGTTTTTAACTGTAATTTCTTCCCATTTTCCGTACTTTTTCCTGGATGATATTATGCTTTTTGGTGTTTATTCATCTGTTTCAGGAAATTAGATCGGAAGTGGAAGAAATGAGCTTATATGAAGAACGGGCGAAATCGAGGCAAGAAAGGGTTGAAATGAAGAAGTGAGAATTTTGAAATCTCGATCGATCGAGATTATGTCTCGATCGATCGAGACAGAGTGCGCTGAGAAGATATGAATTTCAAGTCTCGATCGATCGGAACAAATTTCCGATCGATCGAGCGAGGCAGTGACTCCAGAGCAAATTTTATTAAAGTCTCGATCGATTGGTGGAAAATCTCGATCGATTGAGCGAGACAGTGAGTTTCAAAAGCTGGCATGAACAGTGCACCGATCGATCGGTAGCAAATCTCGATCGATCGATACGCAAAATCTGCAGATTTTATTTTCCATGTTTATCGTGATCTGTGGGGGGTTTAAAAGAAAGAAAATCATTCCATTCGAGAGGGGACGATACCAGACGATTTTTCTGGACAAAAGAAGAACCCTAGCCGCCGCCAAGGAGATCCGTTCTTCCGGTTCTTCGTCCGAGCCAAAGCCAATCAATTCCGGAGTGCAAGGAAGGAGCAAGAGAAGAGATTTCGGTGCTACGCACGGATTCATTCCGCCGTTATCGTATTTCTAGACTTTAATCTATTTCATATTCATTTTCAATTGATGTTTTTGAGGTCGAGAGACGATTAAACTTCTTTTGTATTTGATTTGAAACAATTCTAGTTTATTTTATTGAGATTAAGTATCATTGTGTTTGATATTTTGATTCAATTGTGTTTGAGTGTATTGATGTCTATTGTTCATGAATTAATCGATTGTTAAGATCAAAGCCTAGCTAACTTTGATTGATTCTGAGAGTTATAACCGAGATCGAGAGATAACGTTGTAACACGCTCTTTTAATTCATGAAGTATGTTATGATTGAGATCGAGAGATGATATCGCATACGTGAGAACTTGGAATCGAGAGATTTAGAGTTATAAGGTTTTGATAATTTATGCAACTTTGAATTACTAAATAGGTGCACGAGAGTGACTTATTCTAATTTATTGTTAGTTTCTTTACAGCTCGAGAGAGTGTATTGAATAATAGCGAAAACCTTTCACCTTTAGAATCAATTGGTTGATAATTTGCTTATTCAAATGAATCATTAAAGATAACACAGTTGAACGAAGAGCTTGATAAATTTCTTGAGCAACTTACCTTCGCATATCCGGAACCATTCATTTTATTGTTTCTTGTTTGAGTTTCATTTCTTAGTTTAAGTTTGCTTTAGATAATCACATTTGTTAATCGTAGGCTAAATATAATCTTATTTGGTATTTATACGTTAGTCCCTGTGGATTCGACAACCCGTACTTAATTTTCACTATACTAAAACTTGACAACCGTGCACTTGCGGTAGAATCGCTTCACACTAATCTTTGAAATAAATCTTTTGTTTAAAACTAAAGCGGTCAAGTTTTTGGCGCCGTTGCCGGGGACTAATCTGTATAATATCATACGAGATTAGTTAATTGTAATTTAGCCAATTTTATTATTGCGTTTTTGTTTTCTTTTTCTTTTTGTTATTTTCGTAAAAAAAAAAAATTTATTTTATTTAAGTATGTTATTTGTTTTTCTTGCGAGGTACTTGTGATGATTCATCAACAAGTCTTCACAAGATTTGCCCAACAATTTTCAGAGCTGTTTTATTCGGCGTGGGAGAGATTCAATGAACTGGCATACACATTCATGTATCACAACTTTTCGAACTATACTCTTCTGCAACATTTCTTCAAAGGTTTGGATACACAGACACGAGGAGGAGCATTGGTGACTGGGAGTCCCCTGGTTGATAGAGATAAGGACAGTGTATTACACCTGTTCAATGATATGGCGGATTTCGATTACCACTGGCATTGTGATCCTTCCGTGCAAGGTTGGAGTCACCAATACCCACCAGAGACCCACTACCCTAATGATACGCACCAAACCTTTGAGCATCATGGCGAGAAGAAAGATAGTTTTGTAGAAGGAACGACTCAATCAGAGAATATGTTATTTAGACTCATGGCATCAACTGAGCAACGTTTAGAGAACCAGACCAATTATATACGTCATCTAGAGCAGCAATTTGCAATTCTAGTGGAAACCATCTCAATGAGCTGCCAAGAGGAGGAGACGAGATCTACAAATCAGGCCTGGTTACATGATGATGATCACTCAACCAATCAAGTTTGGGGGAGTGATCCGACTCATGGAGAAGAATCAAGGGAAGTTGAGCCTATGGAAGTGATTGAGCCTACAGTGGAGGCATCTGAGGAGATCCTATGGGACAACGAGCCAAGAGTGAAGTTGGATGATGAGATTTTCGAGAAATTTGATATCCACCCATCGATGAAGGCATGTTATGGGCCATATGTGGATACGTATTCCTCATCGATGCCACCAACTTCACCGCACTACGCCATCCATGAGATGAAGCCAATTCAAGAATCATTCTCCCATGCTCACTATGTCATGAAGAAAGTTGTTGGAGCAACGAGCTTACACCGTTACACTCTTGCCAAGCTTGAGGGCATACTATATGAAGACCCATTAGTAGTATCATACGATACTTACTATAGGCGGCAACCGCTCTTTGATGGTTGCTTCTGATGGTCAAGCCGACGACTAGAAATCACCGCTTCTTGGGAGGCAACCCAAGCGTATCCTTTTGCATTTAGCTTTGTTTTATTTTCAATTTTGCATTTAGTTTGTTTTTCTCTCTTGACGATTTTTTTTTCTAGCATCCTTCTTTTGCGAGGTACTCAAGTGGAGCGATGAACCCCTACAGCAGTGGAGCTTTCAAAAGCCAAACTTCCTCAACCCTCATGCAAGCGTCTTGATCAGGGGAGTTTACTTTTTCCCTTTTGATTCTTTTAAACATTGAGGACAATGTTTCAGTTAAGTTTGGGGGAGTGGCTTGCGTGTTTAATTTTTTTTATCCACATGTTGTGTGCTTAATTGTCACTTGATTCGTCCTTGAGAACTATACACAATTTTTTTTTATTGATTGAGTTATTCTTGAGAATTGATGAATTAGATTTGCAACGGTAATACATGATGAAATTAATCCTCATCTAGATAGGAGTCATGGAAATGTTTAACTTGTTTGTATATATCCTTTGATAACTATATGTCAAAACTGAGGAATAATTTGAGCACTTATTGAGTCATGATTGAGTGAAGTATGTATTGATTAAATTGAAAATTTGTGTTAACTGTGATGAGTCTTGAGTATCTTAGATAACTCTACAGTTTAGTTGAAAGCACTTAGAGGCGAAATTTATAATTAGGAACTAGACTTGGAGATGATTTAGGCAATTTTTGGACCGTTTGAGCCTTTCAAGCCTATCTGGTATACATTATTCCTTAGTGTCCCCTTTTGAGCCGTATTGAAAAAGAATGGTATATGCATTGCATATGATTAGACCCCCATTCGGCATTCTTGGAAAACTCATTATACCCACCTTGGTTTGAGCCTAAAAGAACAATTTTATCCATCCCTAGGAGAGTATAATGAATCTCATTCATTGCACAGAATTGTTATATACAAATGAGTTCAAAAAGGACGAAAGAATGAGCAAAGAAAAAGAAAAGTTGAAGAGAAAGCCTTGAAAAGAAAATTTAAATAAGACCCAAAGTGGCCAAGGCTAGAAAATGTGAAGAGAAGCTCAATGATTATGTGAGAAAATAGTTGAACTGATTTTATTATACTCTCTTCTTTGAATTCATCCTACCTTTTCTTTGAAGCCGACACCAAAAGGCCTAACGTTATAAGCTTTTAAGACCTTTTGATCCAAGTCTAGGGAATAATTACATTAGTGGAGAAGTGCTGGATAGTAAATTTGTAGAGTAATTCAAAGTAATCTTGACTAGGAGTTGATATGGCACATGTTGATCTTAAAGATATATATGTAACTCATGTTTGACAATAGCACACACGCACGTTCCGACGTTGCGATGTATTGTTTAACTTAGGAGGAATTGCTTCTTGTTAAATGTTGAATGACTTCTATTGATGTGTAAGTAGGATTTCTGAGTTTTTACGTATGTTGCAAAGATGATTCATGCTTAGTATCGAGTTTAACTTTTCTTTTTGAGCTTATTGCTTGCTCGAGGACGATCAAGTCTAAGTTTGGGGGAGTTGATAGGCTTAGATTTTGAGTGTTTTTAACTGTAATTTCTTCCCATTTTCCGTACTTTTTCCTAGATGATATTATGCTTTTTCGTGTTTATTCATCTCTTTCAGGAAATTAGATCGGAAGTGGAAGAAATGAGCTTATATGAAGATAACGAGCGAAATCGAGGCAAGAAAGGGTTGAAATGAAGAAGTGAGAATTTCGAAATCTCGATCGATCGAGATTATGTCTCGATCGATCGAGACAGACAGTGCGCTGAGAAGATATGAATTTCAAGTCTCGATCGATCGGAACAAATTTCCGATCGATCGAGCGAGGCAGTGACTCCAGAGCAAATTTTATTAAAGTCTCGATCGATCGGTGGAAAATCTCGATCGATCGAGCAAGACAGTGAGTTTCAAAAGCTGGCATGAACAGTGCACCGATCGATCGGTAGCAAATCTCGATCGATCGAGACGCGAAATCCTGAAGATTTTATTTTCCTTTTTTATCGTGATTTTGGAGGGTTTTAAGCGGGGGTTGATTCATTCCAAAAGAAGGGACGATATCAGACGATTTTTCTGGACAAAAGAAGAACCCTAGCCGCCGCCAAGGAGATCCGTTCTTCCGGTTCTTCGTCCGAGCCAAAGCCAATCAATTCCGGAGTGCAAGGAAGGAGTAAGAGAAGAGATTTCGGTGCTACGCACGGATTCATTCCGCCGTTTATCGTATTTCTAGACTTTAATCTATTTCATATTAATTTTCAATTGATGTTTTTGAGGTCGAGAGACGATTAAACTTCTTTTGTATTTGATTTGAAACAATTCTAGTTTATTTTATTGAGATTTAGTATCATTGTGTTTGCTATATTGATTCAATTGTGTTTGAGTGTATTGATGTCTATTGTTCATGATTTAATCGATTGTTAAGATCAAAGCCTAGCTAACTTTGATTGATTCTGAGAGTTATAACCGAGATCGAGAGATAACGTTGTAACACGCTCTTTTAATTCATGAAGTATGTTATGATTGAGATCGAGAGATGATATTGCATACGTGAGAACTTGGAATCGAGAGATTTAGAGTTATAAGGTTTTGATAATTTATGCAACTTTGAATTAGTAAATAGGTGCACGAGAGTGACTTATTCTAATTTATTGTTAGTTTCTTTACAGCTCGAGAGAGTGTATTGAATAATAGCGAAAACCTTTCACCCTTAGAGACAATTGGTTGATAATTTGCTTATTCAAATGAATCATTAAAGATAACACAGTTGAACGAAGAGCTTGATAAATTTCTTGAGCAACTTACCTTCGCATATCCGGAACCATTCATTTTATTGTTTCTTGTTTAAGTTTCATTTCTTAGTTTAAGTTTGCTTTAGATAATCACACTTTGTTAATCGTAGGCTAAATATAATTTTATTAACCTTATTTGGTACTTATACGTTAATCCCTGTGGATTCGACAACCCGTACTTAATTTTCACTATACTAAAACTTGACAACAGTGCACTTGCGGTAGAATCGCTTCACACTAATCTTTGAAATAATTTTTTTTTAAAAATAAAGCGATCAAGTGACCGCTTTAGTTTTAAACAAAAGATTTATTTCAAAGATTAGTGTGAAGCGATTCTACCGCAAGTGCACGGTTGTCAAGTTTTAGTATAGTGAAAATTAAGTACGGGTTGTCGAATCCACAGGGACTAACGTATAAATACCAAATAAGATTAATAAGATTATATTTAGCCTACGATTAACAAATGTGATTATCTAAAGCAAACTTAAACTAAGAAATGAAACTCGAACAAGAAACAATAAAATGAATGGTTCCGGATATGCGAAGGTAAGTTGCTCAAGAAATTTATCAAGCTCTTCGTTCAACTGTGTTATCTTTAATGATTCATTTGAATAAGCAAATTATCAACCAATTGATTCTAAAGGTGAAAGGTTTTCGCTATTATTCAATACACTCTCTCGAGCTGTAAAGAAACTAACAATAAATTAGAATAAGTCACTCTCGTGCACCTATTTACTAATTCAAAGTTGCATAAATTATCAAAACCTTATAACTCTAAATCTCTCGATTCCAAGTTCTCACGTATGCGATATCATCTCTCGATCTCAATCATAACATACTTCATGAATTAAAAGAGCGTGTTACAACGTTATCTCTCGATCTCGGTTATAACTCTCAGAATCAATCAAAGTTAGCTAGGCTTTGATCTTAACAATCGATTAATTCATGAACAATAGACATCAATACACTCAAACACAATTGAATCAAAATATCAAACACAATGATACTTAATCTCAATAAAATAAACTAGAATTGTTTCAAATCAAATACAAAAGAAGTTTAATCGTCTCTCGACCTCAAAAACATCAATTGAAAATGAATATGAAATAGATTAAAGTCTAGAAATACGATAAACGACGGAATGAATCCGTGCGTAGCACCGAAATCTCTTCTCTTGCTCCTTCCTTGCACTCCGGAATTGATTGGCTTTGGCTCGGACGAAGAACCGGAAGAACGGATCACCTTGGCGGCGGCTAGGGTTCTTCTTTTGTCCAGAAAAATCGTCTGGTATCGTCCCCTCTCGAATGGAATGATTTTCTTTCTTTTAAACCCGCCACAGATCACGATAAACATGGAAAATAAAATCTGCAGATTTTGCGTATCGATCGATCGGAAGGTTTTCTCGATCGATCGGTGCACTGTTCATGTCAGCCTTTGAAGTTACTGCCTCGCTCGATCGATCGAGAATTTGTACCGATCGATCGAGACTTGAAATTCTTTGATGCTCAACTTTCTGCCTGGCTCGATCGATCGAGATTCCGAAAATCTCATTTCCTCAATTTTTGTTCTTTCTCGCCTCGATTTCGCCCGTTATCTTCATATTAGCTCATTTCTTCCACTTCCGATCTATTTTCCTGAAACAAACGAATAAACACCAAAAAGCATAATATCATTCAGGAAAAAATATGGAAAGTAGGAAGAAATTACAGTTAAAAACACTCAAAATCTAAGCCTATCAACTCCCCCAAACTTAGACTTGATCGTCCTCGAGCAAGCAATAAGCTCAAAAAGAAAAGTTAAACTCGATACTAAGCATGAATCATCTTTACAACATACGTAAAAACTTAGAAATCCTACTTACACATCAATAGAAGTCATTCAACACTTAACAAGAAGCAATTTCTCCTAAGTTAAACAATACATCGCAACATTGGAACGTGCGTGTGTGCTATTGTCAAACATGAGTAATGTACATATCTTTAAGATCAAAATGTGCCATATCAACTCCTAGTCAAGATTACTTTGAATTACTCTACAAATTTACTATCCCGCACTTCTCCACTAATGTAATTATTCCCTAGACTTGGATCAACAGGACTTTAAAAGCTTATAACGTTAGGCCTTTTGGTGTCGGCTCCAAAGAAAAGGTAGAATAGAATCAAAGAAGAGAGTATAATAGAATCAGTTCAAAATCTTCTCACATAATCATTGAGCTTCTCTTCACATTTTCTAGCCTTGGCCACTTTGGGTCTTATTTAAATTTTCTTTTCAAGGCTTTTTCTCTACATCTTTTCTTTTTCTTTGCTCATTCTTTTGTTCATTTCATTTTTTTCACAATGAACTTATCAACATATAACAATTTAATGCAATGAATGAGATTCATTATACTCCCCTAGGGGTGGGTAAAAATTTTCTTTTAGGCTCAATCCAAGGTAGGTATAATGAGGTCGTCAAGAATGTTGAATGGGGGTCTAATCATATGCAATGCATATACCATTCTTTTTCAATCAGGCACAAGAGGGGATACTAAGGAATAATGTATACCAGGTAGGCTTGAAAGGCACAAACGGTCCAAAGATTGCCTAAATCATCTCCAAGTCTAGTTCCTAATTATAAATTTCGCCTCAAAGTGCTTTCAACTAAACTGTAGAGTTATCTAAGATACTCAAGACTCATCATAGTTAACACAAATTTTCAATTTAATCAATACATACTTCACTCAATCATGACTCAATAAGTGCTCAAATTATTCCTCAGTTTTGACATATAGTTAACAAAGGATATATACAAACAAGTTAAACATTTCCATGACTCCTATCTAGATGAGGATTAATTTCATCATGTATTACCGTTGCAATTCCAACTCATCAATTCTCAAGAATAACTCAATAAAATTTTTTTTTTGTTGGTAATGCTCAAGGACGATTCAAATGACAATTAAGCACACAACATGTGGATAAAACAAGTTAAACATGCAAACCACTCCCCCAAACTTAACTGGAACATTGTCCTCAATGTTTAAAAGAATCAAAAGGGAAAAAGTAAACTCCCCTGACCAAGACGCTTGCATGAGGATTGAGGAAGTTTGGCTTTTGAAAGCTCCACTGCTGTAGGGGTTCATCGCTCCACTTGAGTACCTCGCAAAAGAAGGATGCTAAAAAAAAAAATATCAACAAGAGAGAAAAACATACTAAATGCAAAATTGAAAATAAAACAAAGCTAAATGCAAAAGGATACGCTTGGGTTGCCTCCCAAGAAACGCTGATTTCTAGTCGTCGGCTTGACCATCAGAAGCAACCATCAAAGAGCGGTTGCCGCCCATAGTAAGTATCGTATGATACCACTAATGGGTTTTCATTCAGTATGCCCTCAAGATTGGCAAGAGTGTAACGGTGTAAGCTCGTTGCTCCAACAACTTTCTTCATGACATAGTGAGCATGGGAGAATGATTCTTGAATTGGCTTCATCTCATGGATGGCGTAGTGCGGTGAAGTTGGTGGCATCGATGAGGAATACGTATCCACATATGGCCCATAACATGCCTCCATCGATGGGCGGATATCAAATTTCTCGAAAATCTCATCATCCAACTTCACTCTTGGCTCGTTGTCCCATAGGATCTCCTCAGATGCCTTTTCCACTGTAGGCTCAATCACTTCCATAGGCTCAACTTCCCTTGATTCTTCCCCATGAGTCGGATCACTCCCCCAAACTTGATTGGTTGAGTGATCATCATCATGTAACCAGGCCTGATTTGTAGATCTCGTCTCCTCCTCTTGGCAGCTCATTGAGATGGTTTCCACTAGAGTTGCAAATTGCTGCTCTAGATGACGTATATAATTGGTCTGGTTCTCTAAACGTTGCTCAGTTGATGCCATGAGTCTAAACAACATATTCTCTGATTGAGTCGTTCCTTCTACAAAACTATCTTTCTTCTCGCCATGATGCTCAAAGGTTTGGTGCGTATCATCAGGGTAGTGAGGCTCTGGTGGGTATTGGTGACTCCAACCTTGCAAGGAAGGATCAAAATGCCAGTGGTAATCGAAGTCCGCCATATCATTGAACAGGTGTAATACACTGTCCTCAACTCTATCAACCAGGGGACTCCCAGTCACCAGTGCTCCTCTGAATACCCATCCTCGTGTCTGTGCATCCAAACCTTTTAAGAAATGTTGCAGAAGAGTATAGTTCGAAAAGTTGTGATACCTGAATGTGTCTGCCAGTTCATTGAATCTCTCCCACGCCGAATAAAACGGCTCTGAAAATTGTTGGGCAAATCTTGTGAAGACTTGTTGATGAAGCATCACAAGTACCTCGCAAGAAAAACAAATAACATACTTAAATAATTTTTTTTTTTTCGAAAATAACAAAAAGAAAAAGAAAACAAAAACGCAAAAATAAAATTGGCTAAATTACAATTAACTAATCTCGTATGATATTATACAAATTAGTCCCCGGCAACGGCGCCAAAAACTTGACCGCTTTATTTTTAAACAAAAGATTTATTTCAAAGATTAGTGTGAAGCGATTCTACCGCAAGTGCACGGTTGTCAAGTTTTAGTATAGTGAAAATTAAGTACGGGTTGTCGAATCCACAGGGACTAACGTATAAGTACCAAATAAGATTAATAAAATTATATTTAGCCTACGATTAACAAAGTGTGATTATCTAAAGTAAACTTAAACTAAGAAATGAAACTTAAACAAGAAACAATAAAATGAATGGTTCCGGATATGCGAAGGTAAGTTGCTCAAGAAATTTATCAAGCTCTTCGTTCAACTGTGTTATCTTTAATGATTCATTTGAATAAGCAAATTATCAACCAATTGATTCTAAGGGTGAAAGGTTTTCGCTATTATTCAATACACTCTCTCGAGCTGTAAAGAAACTAACAATAAATTAGAATAAGTCACTCTCGTGCACCTATTTACTAATTCAAAGTTGCATAAATTATCAAAACCTTATAACTCTAAATCTCTCGATTCCAAGTTCTCACGTATGCGATATCATCTCTCGATCTCAATCATAACATACTTCATGAATTAAAAGAGCGTGTTACAACGTTATCTCTCGATCTCGGTTATAACTCTCAGAATCAATCAAAGTTAGCTAGGCTTTGATCTTAACAATCGATTAAATCATGAACAATAGACATCAATACACTCAAACACAATTGAATCAATATATCAAACACAATGATACTAAATCTCAATAAAATAAACTAGAATTGTTTCAAATCAAATACAAAAGAAGTTTAATCGTCTCTCGACCTCAAAAACATCAATTGAAAATTAATATGAAATAGATTAAAGTCTAGAAATACGATAAACGGCGGAATGAATCCGTGCGTAGCACCGAAATCTCTTCTCTTGCTCCTTCCTTGCACTCCGGAATTGATTGGCTTTGGCTCGGACGAAGAACCGGAAGAACGGATCTCCTTGGCGGCGGCTAGGGTTCTTCTTTTGTCCAGAAAAATCGTCTGATATCGTCCCTTCTTTTGGAATGAATCAACCCCCGCTTAAAACCCTCCAAAATCACGATAAAAAAGGAAAATAAAATCTTCAGGATTTCGCGTCTCGATCGATCGAGATTTGCTACCGATCGATCGGTGCACTGTTCATGCCAGCTTTTGAAACTCACTGTCTCGCTCGATCGATCTAGAATTTGTACCGATCGATCGAGACTTGAAATTCTTTGATGCTCAACTTTCTGCCTGGCTCGATCGATCGAGAGTAAATCTCGATCGATCGAGATTCCGAAAATCTCATTTCCTCAATTTTAGTTCTTTCTCGCCTCGATTTTGCCCGTTATCTTCATATTAGCTCATTTCTTCCACTTCCGATCTATTTTCCTGAAACAAACGAATAAACACCAAAAAGCATAATATCATCCAGGAAAAAATATGGAAAGTAGGAAGAAATTACAGTTAAAAACACTCAAAATCTAAGCCTATCACTCGACTTGGGAGCCGATTTTCTCGAAGATGATAAGGTATTATCCATCCCCTCGCATTTATCTTCGATTTGATAGTACTATTGTGGTGTTTGGAAGGATTTGAGTTGGGTTTAAGAAATTGGTTTTTTTAAAGATTTTGGGTTGTTATGTTTTGGGGTTTATTTATAGCCCCTTGTTAAGGATTTATGTTGTATGGGGTGTGAGCTTTGTTGTTGGGGTAGTTTTTGCAAGAAAAAATGCCATTTTTGGCTGTTACAGGTCGAGGCGATCGATCCCTAGGGCGGGGCGATCGATCGCCGCGACGTTGGTGAAATTTTAAGGAAGATGAACAGTGAGGCGATCGACCACCTCAAAGGAAGCGATCGATCGCCTTGAGGCAGTGGCCAAATACACTGAGAGGCGACCGATCGCCTGGAATGGAGCGATCGATCGCCCGCGCCTATTTTTGAGAGACGATCGATCGCATGAGATGAAGCGATCGATCGCCAATGCCTTTTTTGGGGAATTATTTCGTGTTGAGTTTTCGATGCATGCTTCGCCCGGGGTCTTTTAAAAAGGTTAATCATCATGGATGACGATACAATTGGGGTTTGTGAACGTGCTTGGGCACATGGTTGCGTGCTTGATTTTAATTGTGGATTATTAATCGTGTTTAGCACATAATTCATCGATTACGGGACCAAGGAAAGATTGGATTCGAGCTACGGGAATATAAGGTACGTGTGACGTACGAGCATAGCCCTTTATTATAGTTGCAATTGTTGAGTGCATGATACACTGTATTGCAATAAATGTATATGGAAATGCATGGTCTATGGTATTAGCAATAAACGGATATTGAAATACATGGTTTATGGTAATTGCTACAAATGGATATATATGCATTGGGAATTATATGGTGCCGCTTTTGAGCGAGCAATGATTGGGATGTTGTCGCCTTTGAGCGAACATCGGTTATGACGCCACTGCTGTTGAGCATGCGTGAGAATGAAATGCCGCTATTGTAGAGCGAGCAATGAAATAGAACTATGGAACCATAAGTGAGATATATGGAATATTTGTAATCATTGTTTAATGATTTGATATTATTGATTATGATATCGGTATGTGGCAAATGGATTTGTTAATCAATGTAATGGTTAACTGGCATTTGGGAATTTGATGGTTTCAGTTATTTTGAGAACAGGGACAGTGTAGGGAATCCCGGATGAGGATGATACCATCCAGGGAGCATTTTTTATATTTCATAGCATTTACATTTTTATAACTTAGGAATTGTATTATTGTGATTATTGGTTTGGTGGTATTGGTATGCTTACCCCGTGTGGGGGCTGTCTCTGTTGGGGCAGATGATTAGGTACATCGATGGCTTTGGAGTTGAGCTCGAGCTATGGAATGGAGGTGCTTCCAGGGATCGAAGTACCAGTGACGGTATTGAGCACCATGTTTTGTACATTTGATACACACATACTTATTTGATGCTCGCATATGAGCACTATTATGTGTATAAGAAGGCAAGGGCCTTTCTCTCTTCATTTATGAGTTGCATGCAATTATTTATTGAATTGCTAAATGAACTGAGACATGTTAGTGTATTATAATGGTGCATGATATGTATGTGGACTTGGTTGGGGGAAACTAGACATTATATGGAATAATGTAAAGAATTTTATTATTGGCATTATTTGCTATGGTGACAAGTGTGTTTTCCCCCTACATATATGATTACTTGCACTAAATGCTTGGATTAATACACTAATAACGGGTTAAGGGCACGGGGGTCCTTACATTAGTGGTATCGGAGCAGTGGTTTGCTCTTTGGGGCTGTTGAGGGCCTAGGATCCTATTGATGGAAATGAGTAGCACATAATTATGCATGATGGTAGTTAGTGTTGTGTGACACAACTATTTTACTTATGTGCGTTTATGATATGAGATCATAGTGGAACAATTATATGTCATGAAATCTATGGAATCATAATATAATCTGTTGATTATGATTGTGAGTTGTGGCACAGGGACAACCAAAGGGAGCATTTTATGCATTTACTCATTATAATCATATTGTGGTGAATATGGATTATTATATGCTCATGGTTTGGGATTGTTCCTGTAGGGACGCTATGACATGAAGGGCTAAGGCCAGGGTTGAAAGACACAAAACGGTAACCTGCATTTTATATACATCATGGATTATGCATTGTGGTTGCATATATATTGGAGTGATGATTTTAATGCTTTGCCGCTAAATGTTGAAGCGAGGGTATTGCCGCATGTCACATTTGAGCGAGGTGCATTAAAATACACACATTGTGGTTGTATATATTGGAGTGATGATTTTAATGCTTTGCCGCTAAATGTTGAAGCGAGGGTATTGCCGCATGTCACATTTGAGCGAGGTGCATTAAAATACACTCATTGTGGTTATATATATTGGAGTGATGATTTTAATGCTTTGCCGCTAAATGTTGAAGCGAGGGTATTGCCGCATGTCACATTTGAGCGAGGTGCATTAAAATACACTCATTGTGGTTGTATATATTGGAGTGATGATTTTAATGCTTTGCCGCTAAATGTTGAAGCGAGGGTATTGCCGCATGTCACATTTGAAGCAAGGTGCATTAAAATACACTCATGGTGATGTATATTGGGATATAGAATATGCATTGTGTTGCAGCTATAGATGAAATGCTTGGTGAATATCCCATGAGTCGTTGTTATGGATGAGTGATGATTTTAAATGCTTTGCCGCTGTCACTTGACGCGATGATAGAATACTTGCCGCTGTCATATCGTAGCGAGGAAAGAATATTTGCCGCCAAATGTTGAAACGAGGGTATTTCCGCATGTCGCATTTGAGCGAGGATATTCGATGCCGCTGATATGTCGAAGTGAGGGGTATTAGTGCCGCGGTCATGACAAGTGAGGTGCATTAAATTACACTACTATAACAAGACTAGGGTTCGGCTATTCTATTGGCGATGGTTTATGCCGCCGGGTATTCATAGCGATGGTTCATTCCGCTACTCTATTGGCGATGGTTTATGCTGCCGGGTATTCATAGCGATGGTTCATTCCGCTATTCTATTAGCGATGGTTTATGCCACCGGGTACTCATAGCGATGGTTCATTCCGCTATTCTATTGGCAATGGTTTATGCCGCCGGGTATTCATAGCGATGGTACATTCCGCTACATCTATTGGCGATGGTTCATGCCGCCGGGTATTATATAACGACGGGTCATTCCGCTACATCTATGGCGATGGTTCACACCGCCGGATATCTACAACGATGTTTTATGCCGCTGACACTATGGTGAGGGATCATGCCGTTGATTCTATAGCGATGGGTTATACCGCCATGTACGTAGCACTGGATTATGCCACCTACGAGCGATGGGTGCTGATTGCGTACCATTGTTGGGCGACGGAGATAGGTATGCCGCTATCTTATTAGCGATGAGTTATAGTAAATTGTTGTTTTATTGGCATTATTGTGGATGACGTGCGTTGATATACATATACCGTCACGTGTTTGACGATGAGATTATTGGTAGCGTTTATCGCGTACGCCCAAATTAACCCTCTCAAGTTAATAACAGTAAATATGTAGTAGCGTGAGTAGGGATCGATCCCACATGGAAGTGAATACTTTTGTGATAACAATTATCAAACTGGGGGGTTATCAAATTTCTTTAGCTATGACTAAATTAAACGAAAGCAAACAATTAACTAGTTTATCAAGATTAAAAAGCGATTCTTGGTTTTCGGTCAACTTTACTTTTGGAAATCATTCACTTGATCATCAAATTACTAAACATATGAATTCATTCAATTATTCATCAATTGAAAACTTAATTCCTTACTTACCTAAATCGTGGTCAAAAAGAAAACAGCATTCAATTCGACTCTTATCAAATCTTTAATCAAAACTACAGCCGTTAAGATTTAATCAATGATCGTTTCAAAACTAGTAAGTTGATGAATCTAATCAATAAAAACTACAACCGTTAGAATTAATCATCCAATCGTTTTTCCTAAGAATTTAATAACACCAACAGCAGGTAATTATCAATCTTAGTTGCTTCTCAATTAGCATTAGAAAGTGTAAGTGATTACTAGGTGATCAATCTATCAATCAAATACAACAATCATAAGAATCATAATCTGAAAGACAAATTGAAATTGAATTGAAAATTCAACAATCAAACCAAAATTTTCACAAGTTTTTCTATTCCAAAGGCAAGTATCCCTCAACCAAGAATCAAGGTGTTTAGCCTTGCATAATTAAATCTAAAACTAACAAACATTGTATTAAAAACATCAAACAATCAATGGAAAAGAAAGTTACTAAAGCGAAGCATGATTTCGGCTTGTTGATTCCGTCTTCGTTCTTCGAGCGTCTTTACAAAAATCGAAAGAAAAATTATTCTAAAATTTCATAAAACTATTCTAAGGTCTGAATTATCTCCTAAAGTTGATTATTTTCGAGTGTCAAGAGTTATGGAGGCTGATGGGGTTGGTTAGACCCCATGTAGGAAGGAAAAAAATCAAGAATCCAATCTTTCCAAAACACTGCTGGCGATCGATCGCCATAAGGTGGCGATCGATCGCTAGCTCTTTTTTTCGGTGATTTTCCTTAGGTGATCGATCGCCACTTCTCGCGATCGATCGCTTGGCTCCAGTGGACTTTGGCGGTCGATCGCCTAATCTTCGCGATCGATCGCTGCTTCGTGAATTTTGTTGCTCAACTTTTTGTCCATAGGCGATCGATTGCCTCCTCCATGCGGTCGATCGCCTCTACTAAAATTACATTTTTAGCCTTTTTCTTGATCTACATTGAGTCCTTATTAGCTCCAAAGCTTTTCTTGACCTTTATTCGCCTTAGTTAGCTCGATTTCTTCGATTCCACCTACAATTACACAAATATACGATTAGGTAGCATATGTATCAAATTAACCATCAAAACATACCAAATCGTAAACAATTAAACGCAATAGATGTGTCTATTTCTAGTCACATCAAACTCCCCCATACTTACTCTTTACTCGACCTCGAGTAAATCAAATAAAACTATAATATTTTTTCTTGGCTCAGAGCATCATAACAAACTAACTTGTTCTCACTTTAATGCCTCAACAATTTTAAGCATGCATAGTAATGAAAGGCGGTGAAAAGTTAATAATGGAACAAGTTCAATCCCTAAACATCTCATACTCAACAAAGTAGTGAATGTGCGTGTGTGGTCATAAACAAGTGTTGTGTACAAATTATAGATCCAAAAGATGCAAATCCACAATAGTTCAAGTCATACACTAACACAAGTATAAGCTTACTTGCACCCTCTTCTCCACTATCTTAGCCACTTTGCAAACATAAATCAAGTAGGTCTTTATTAGCTTGTAGCTTGGCCTAGGTATTGACTTATGAAAGAAAGGAAAAAGACATGTCAAACAAGAGAGTATGATGATATGCACACTAAAAGCTTCTCTTCTTGCTTGAATTTTTCAACTTTTATTTCAATATTTTTCTTCTTTTGTGCCTTGGCTCCCCTTGGAGTCATATTTTTATCTATTTTCTCAAGGCATCCCTTTTCTTTCATGCATTTCATTCTTTTCATTATGAAGCTCACAAACGTTTTAATCATTGATACTTAAGTGCATGTGAACGAAACACATCATACTCCCTTCAAAGGTATGGATAGAATTCATATTTAGGCTCATTAGGGAAGGATGATAAGCTAGTCAAAGAATGTCGAATGGGGGTCTTTTGTATGCTTAGCATACAACCATTCTTTTGCATTAAAGCTCAAAAAGGGTACTAGTGATTGATTTTATTTACATGGTAGGCTTGAAAGGCTCAAACGTATCAAAGATCGCCTATATCACTTTCATGTTTGCAAGTAGTCTAGACATACGCCTCAAAGAGCATGTAGGTTTTAGCATGTATTAGAGACTTCTTAAGACTATCACAAAATTTACACAATCTTCACTAAGCTATGCACACTTCAAAAGTCGTGGCAATAATGTGCTCAGAATATTCAACTACTATGTTAAAGCAAAATTTGCATTAGAGTTCAAAGTGTTCCAAGGTTAACAATTCACCTATGTTCAAAAGCACGCATGATATCAATTAGATTTCATCATGGGCTAGTGATTCTAAGCATGTGTTCATTACAAACTATGAGCTCAAAATTTTCAAATTTTTCGATTTTTTTTGTATTTTTATAATAAGAAAAACTATAACACGCCACTAATCCCTCCCCCATACTTAAATCTTACATTGTCCCCAATGTAAGGCAAAAATATAAGAAAAGAGAAAAGTCTAACTACTAAAGCAATAAAATTAAAAGGGAGAAAGGAAACTAACTCCCCTTGGGTTGCCTCCCAAGCAGCGCCTCTGTTTAACGTCGGTGGCCCGACGCTAATGCTCTATCAAGGTGGGTGATGCGATGTTACTCTATCTTTCCTCTTCCACCTCAATATCTTCTTAACTCCTCTAAATTTCGGTTTGTTTGCCTTTGAGTGGGCGTCTTCAGTCTTTGTGCCTCCTTCAACATCTGTGGTTTGTTGTGGTCGATCCGGAGGGTGTGTCTTTTTAATGGTATGATCCTGCAAGTGAGAAGGGAGAGGGTCAGCAGTATCATGTGTAGATAAAGCAGCAATAGTATGAACAGTATGCACAGGGCTCAAATCCATACCTCCTTTGTCATCAAGGCCATCAGTAGCATTCGCCAATTCACACAAAACATTCTTATCAAAATTCTCATGTGCCATGTACTCAGTGCTATCAATAGTGTAACTAGTGTATTCATGAGTTTGAATGGTTTCATAGATATTGAACTTCACCATCTCATCATTAAACTCCATCGTTAAAGTTCCACTATTTACATTGATTATGGATTTAAAAGTTTTTAAGAATGGTCTTCCTAATAGAATGAACTAGATGGATCACCTTTTTCCATGTCTAAGACATAGAAATCGGTGGGGAAGACCAAGTTCTCTACATGCACAAGTACATCTTCTACTATCCCCCTAGGAATAACCGTGGACCTATCAGCTAATTGAATCATAGTATTGTCTCTTTTCAAAGGTCCAGGTTTCAGTTGAGTGTAGATTGAGTAAGGCATGACATTAATGGAAGATCCAAATCTAGCATTGCCTTCTCAACTCTAGTGGTTCCTATGACACAAGGAATAGAGAACATACCGGGGTTCTTACACTTTGTGGGAATGCTTCTTTGGATGTCCGCCGAAACATTCTCACCTAACTCAATCTTGGGACACCCTTTGCCTTCCTTGTTCTTACCCACTTTCCATACCTCCTTCAAAAATCTAGCATATCGAGACACCTTCATTATGGCATCATGTAGTGGGGCGTTCTCCTCGCGGCGTTGGAAAGTGTCCCTTAAGTCCAGCTTCTCTCCTATTATCCTTCAATGCAAGGGGGAATCGGGGTTCATTTTTGTACTCATGGAGTGGAAGGGACTTACCTCGCGGTTCCTTCTCTTGTATAAGCTCCTCAACGTCCTTCATCTCTTTCACTTCTTCTCTTCCGGGTGGTGTCAGTACCACTTTCTCCTCATCTTCACCTTCGCTCATCTTCAAAGTGATGGCGCTCACATTCTCCCTTGGGTTCACAATTGGCTATGACGGTAGTCCATTTGACATGCTCGTTTCAAGCTTGTTGAGCGAAGTCGCCAATTGTCCCATTTGCGTAGTCAAACTCTGGATGCTCGCCCTCGTCTCCTGTTGAAATTGTAAGCTATTTTCATCAATAACTTTAATAATATTTTCTAACCTGTCAGAAGGAGGGTGCATTGGAGGTGGTGGAGGTCTCTGGTATGGCGGTCTATAGGGTGGAGGTTGGTGCATCTGTGGGTTCCCATATCCTTGGTTCGGATTGTCCCTCCAACCTTGATTGTAGTTGTTTGGTGGATGATCATAGCCCCTTTGTGGTGGCCGTGGGAATCCTCCCGCTGCATTCACGTGCTCAGTGGCTGTCTTTTGTAGTGAGGGACATGCATCAGTGGGATGGTTCACAGCTAGACAGATTCCACAAGGCTTCATCTTCCCCACGTTGCCTCCTACAAGATTACGCACAAGAAAAGTTAGATCAATCAGTTGTTGTTCCAAATTGGATACATTTACCTCTTTTCTTGGCGGTTGTCCATGGCGAACATGTCCAAATTGTTGGGAGTTGGCCGCCATGTTAGCTATCAAGTTCCTTGCCTCTTCCGCTGTCTTGTCAATGAAAGCTCCTCCGCTTGCCGCGTCCACTAAGTTCCTGTTACCAGAAAACCTTCATAGACATAGTGAATTAACAAGTGTTCACTTATCTGATGTTGTGGGCAGCTTGCACACAACTTCTTAAATCGTTCCCAGTATTCGTGCAGCGACTCCTCTTGGTATTGCTTCACCCCATAGATCTCCTTCCTTATGTTAGTTGCCCTTGAAGCTGGAAAGTACTTCTCTAGGAAGACTCTTTGCAAGTCCGTCCACGTGGTGATAGATCCGGAGGGTAAGTAAAATAGCCAATCTTTAGCAGCATCCTTTAGAGAGAATGGAAAGGCTCTCAGTTTGATTTGCTCCTCCTTTACTCCACTCGGCTTCATCGTAGTGCATACCACGTGGAATTCCATTAAGTGTTTGTGTGGGTTCTCACCTGCAAGACCATGAAAAGATGGCAATAAGTGAATTAGTCCAGATTTAAGTTCGAAATGTACGTTATTCGCGAGAGCAGGGAAAGTGATGCAGAGAGGTTGTTGATCAAAGTTAGGATTCGCCAACTGCCTCAAACTATGATTCGCAGCCATCATGTTCCTTGCTTCCTCTTCTTGCCTTTGGTTTTCTCTCCTTCTCTGATGTAGTGTCCTCTCGATCTCAGGATCGTAGTAAAAATTCTCTTCGTGATCAGAGGGTTCACCTGTACTCATCAACAAACCACAGTAGTATGAAACGAAATAAATAAAATAAAGTGACGTTAACACAAAAGTAATTGCCTTCCCCGGCAACGGCGCCAAAAGTTTGTAGCGTTTATCACGTACGCCCAAATTAACCCTCTCAAGTTAATAACATTAAATATGTAGTAGCGTGAGTAGAGATCGATCCCACAGGGAAGTGAATACTTTTGTGATAACAATTATCAAAATGGGGGGTTATCAAATTTCTTTAACTATGACTAAATTAAACGAAAGCAAACAATTAACTAGTTTATCAAGATTAAAAAGCGATTCTTGGTTTTCGGTCAACTTTACCTTTGGAAATCATTCACTTGATCATCAAATTACTAAACATATGAATTCATTCAATTATTCATCAATTGAAAACTTAATTCCTTACTTACCTAAATCGTGGTAAAAAAGAAAACAGCATTCAATTCGACTCTTATCAAATCTTTAATCAAAACTACAGCCGTTAAGATTTAATCAATGATCGTTTCAAAACTAGTAAGTTGATGAATCTAATCAATAAAAACTACAGCCGTTAGAATTAATCATCCAATCGTTTTTCCTAAGAATTTAATAACACAACAGCAGGTAATTATCAATCTTAGTTGCTTCTCAATTAGCATTAGAAAGTGTAAGTGATTACTAGGTGATCAATCTATCAATCAAATACAACAATCATAAGAATCATAATCTGAAAAACAAATTGAAATTGAATTGAAAATTCAACAATCAAACCAAAATTTTCACAAATTTTTCTATTCCAAAGGCAAGTATCCCTCAACCAAGAATCAAGGTTTTTAGCCTTGCATAATTAAATCTAAAACTAAAAAAATTGTATTAAAAATATCAAACAATCAATGGAAAAGAAAGTTACTAAAGCGAAGCACGATTTCGGCTTGTTGATTCCATCTTCGTTCTTCGAGCGTCTTTACAAAAATCGAAAGAAAAATTATTCTAAATTTTCATAAAACTATTCTAAGGTCTGAATTATCTCCTAAAGTTGATAATTTTCGAGTGTCAAGAGGTATGGAGGCTGATGGGGTAGGTTAGGTGGCGATCGATCGCCATAAGGTGGCGATCGATTGCTAGCTCTTTTTTTTCGACGATTTTCCTTTGGCGATCGATCGCCACTTTTCTCGCGATCGATTGCTTGGCTCCAGTGGACTTTGGCGATCGATCGCCTAATCCTCGCGATCGATTGTTGCTTCGTGAATTTTGTTGCTCAACTTTCTGTCCATAGGCGATCGATTGCCTCCTCCATGCGGTCGATCACCTCTACTAAAATTACATTTTTAGCCTTTTTCTTGATCTACATTGAGTCCTTATTAGCTCCAAAGCTTTTCTTGACCGTTATTCGCCTTAGTTATCTCGATTTCTTTGATTCCACCTACAATTACACAAATATACGATTAGGTAGCATATGTATCAAATTAACCATCAAAACATACCAAATTGTAAACAATTAAACGCAATAGATGTGTCTATTTCTAGTCACATCAATTATGCATGTCGTGTGTTGACAGATACCGTCACGGGATGATGATGGCATAGTGGATGTCTATGTAGACGCGTAGCGTCGTTTTGATGAATAATACATTTATGTATATGTATTTAGTCGTATGGTTTGAGTGCCAATGGTGAGCACATAGTAGTGTCTGGGTCACTAGTTGACGAGACCATTATGCCGAGCAGGTTGCTCGAAGAATTATTGGGTGCGCCGTATAGGAAGTGTACCGCAACACATATTTGAGGTATATATTTTACGAGTAGTAGTACCTTTGGGTATACTCGCTGGAATGGCTATGGCCAAGTGACTGGTAGTAGGAGTATTTAACGAAGAAACTACTTGCTTATACCGAGGTGACATGTGGTAGACATGATCACATCCACCCATGAGGGTGTGGAGTAAATCCTACGGGAATAGGACTGCTTTGTGGTTGAGTGAGGGCACCGGAATGTCCGTTGTGCCTTATTTTAGAGAAATGTTGGGTGATGACCCACTACTCTAATGGTTTGTACGGTATGGTGTACCGGGATGGAACGTATGATGCGTTGGTGGGTTTGATATAAACCTAAGGAGGAAGCGACTTGCTAGCCAGGTATTATTGCAGTGCTATGATGTGCCTGTGATAGCCATTATACTGCTCGTTGGATTCGAGTTTGGTGAATCGTACGGTGATACGATGAGGGTTTATGGTAGACTCTTATAGTCTCTATGTGGCATGATGACTGAGGCAGGGGATACCTCACGGGGACGTTTATACGTCAAATGTTTTGAGGGACTTGTACCGGGACAACTCAATTTTTGTTGGGAATACCGACGTGAGTGTTGATAAGCCGTTTCTAGCTCTGATTGAGCATCTTTGCATATGGAATGCAACGGGAGTCACAATTGGAATTGTGGGATATAGCTAGTGGGGTAACATTACTATATTGATTTATCTCTTGGAGAGATTTGGATTGTACTGTCATGGAGACATCTGGTATCGATCGTGAGTTGATTGTAAATCAGCCATGGTAATCATTACTGGTGTTGGACCGAGTAATGGATTTCTTACCTTTCGGTGAGACGTTTGAGGAGACGTCTCCACGGAAATGCTCGAGATTGTGTAGTACTATGACGTTAGTACAGAGCATCATTAGGATGAGTATACATGGCGTATACGAGTTTTGATTTGGTAATAGTGGCTTTGATGCACTATTCTGAACCAGTTGCGTATTTTTTGGTTCCGAGATATGTTTTGGTAAATATATCCAAGTTTCTAAACGGTGGTTCGAGGTTGGAGGGTCATGGATTCATGTCACTTTCCATAGGCGGAAAGCAACATTGATATACCTACCGATTGGGAATCTTTGGGAGATTCAATGAGTCGGTTTGTGTGGTGTTGATGTTGGAATCACACCATTGGTCGTTGGTCTGTCAATCATTATTCTCCGCGAAGTGAGAATAACTGGGGATTGACAGTTGGTGTTGGGACTTTGGGTATGATTGGAGATACCCGAGTCTATTGCATTGAGTATGCATGTTGTATTGGTGCTTAGGCATGTATACCAGTGTGTGTATATGAATGCCAACATTTATTTGGTTCTCGTTGAGCATCGAGTTAGTGTGCTTGGATGAATGAATCTCCGGTGAGAGATTGTATCACTTTGAGATTGGTAATCTCGACGGCATGATTTATTCTGAAGAATGATCGTGAGATTTGGTTGACTTCCTCCGAGGAGGACTTGTAGTACCTTGGGGTCATGGGAATTCATTTCTGGATAATTCGATAGCCTCCCTGTTTTAGGATTGTTGAATCCTAGGATAAACGAGGGATGGCCATGATTCGGATTTGTTAGGTGTCGTGGTTGACATGTGTGGCGGGAATGCAATTGATTTTCTTGCATGTCCTTTCGAGAACATAAGACCTTGTGGAGTCTCGATAGTGTGTTTGGGACCAAGATGTGATTTCTTGGAACACACGGATGTATACATCTTTGGAGATGTATTTTGTGTCGATCGGTGACCGTGAGTTGTCCGGTCCGTGTTGCAAGTGGTGCAACTACTCCTCTGTTGGATATGGATTTGGAAAAAGGGGAACCGGATGTAGTTTAGGTACACGGTTGTGTACCGGTGTTTTCCTTGGAAACGATGTAGATTTAACATCGTAGGCTAAATCGTAAAGATATCATCGAGGCGATATCTATTTTGGAATCACGAATGATTCGTTTGATTTGCAGTTAGGGTTGGCTGATTGCTTTTGAGATGGTTAGCATTGGTGTATACTGCCGTTCTATTGCGGTTGTGATGGTTTGGGAGGTTTACCCCATTCCAAGTTTTGGTGTGAGGTTGGTGTCCTCGCGGTTAATGTGTCGTTCATGACATGTTCATGATTCGACGGTGTAGATACGTTGGGATTGTGTGGTCTCGGCGTTACATGGAGTACGCCGTGCAAATTTCGAGGACGAAATTTTATTAGTGGGGGATAATTGTGATGCCCGGGAATTATTGATGTTAATCCCAGAGTGATAATGATCCTTTATGGATTTTAATTGTGGCAATTATGAATTAATTGCGGTATTGGGACTCCCGGAGATTTTAAATCTGGTATTTGGAGTCGTTGGATCCAAGGGATGAGATTGTATTCTCATCATGGTGAAAAACCTCGGAGTTTGGTTTTTGGTGGGATTTGGGGTCCGGAGTACTTTATACTGGGGCTGGTAATGGAATTTGAGTTGGAGAGATAATTATGGAAAACATATGATTTTTAATGAATCATGATGTATTTGTGGAGGTATTGGTATTTTGGAGTTTTGGTACTATATATACCAAGTGGACTCGGTGTTCGATCATTTTGGATCTCATTTCTCTCACTCTCACCAGCGCTCCCCCTTCCCCAAACCCATTTCCCTTCCCTCTTTTCTCCCTTGATGAAAAGTCGATGGAGGCTCGACTTGGGAGCCGATTTTCTCGAAGATGATAAGGTATTATCCATCCCCTCGCATTTATCTTCGATTTGATAGTACTATTGTGGTGTTTGGGAAGGATTTGAGTTGGGTTTAAGAAATTGGTTTTTTTAAAGATTTTGGGTTGTTATGTTTTGGGGTTGATTTATAGCCCCTTGTTAAGGATTTATGTTGTATGAGGTGTGAGCTTTGTTGTTCGGGAAGTTTTTGCAAGAAAAAACGCAATTTTTGGCTGTTACAGGTCGATGCGATCGATCCCTAGGGCGGGGCGATCGATCGGCGCGACGTTGGTGAAATTTTAAGGAAGATGAACAGTGAGGCGATCGATCGCCATGAGGCAGTGGCCAAATACAATGAGCGATCGATCGCCCGCGCCTTTTTTGAGAGGCGATCGATCGCCAATGCATCTTTTTGGGGAATTATTTCGTGTTGAGTTTTCGATGCATGCTTCGCCCGGGGTCTTTTAAAAAGGTTAATCGTCATGGATGACGATACAATTGGGGTTTGTGAACGTGCTTGGGCACATGGTTGCGTGCTTGATTTTAATTGTGGATTATTAATCGTGTTTAGCACATAATTCATCGGTAACGGGACCAAGACAAGATTGGATTCGAACTACGGGAATTTAAGGTACGTATGACGTACGAGCATAGCCATTTATTATAGTTGCAATTGTTGAGTGCATGATACACTGTATTGCAATAAATGTATATGGAAATGCATGGTATATGGTATTAGCAATAAACGGATATTGAAATACATGGTTTATGGTAATTGCTACAAATGGATATATATGCATTGGGAATTATATGGTGCCGCTTTTGAGCGAGCAATGATTGAGATGTTGTCGCCTTTGAGCGAACATCGGTTATGACACCACTGCTGTTGAGCATGCGTGAGAATGAAATGCCGCTATTGTAGAGCGAGCAATGAAATAGAACTATGGAACCATAAGTGAGATATATGGAATATTTGTAATCATTGTTTAATGATTTGATATTATTGATTATGATATCGGTATGTGGCAAATGGATTTGTTAATCAATGTAATGATTAACTGGCATTTGAGAATTTGATGGTTTCAGTTATTTTGAGAACAGGGACAGTACATGGAATCCCGGATGAGGATGATACCATCCAGGGAACATCTTTTATATTTCATAGCATTTGCATTTTTGTAAATTATGAATTGTATTATTGTGATTATCGGTTTGGTGGTATTGGTATGCTCACCCGTGTGGGGGCTGTCTCTATTGGGGCAGGTGATTAGGTACATCGATAGCTTTGGAGTTGAGCTCGAGCTATGGAATGGAGGTGCTTCCAGGGATCGAAGTACCAGTGACGGTATTGAGCACCGTGTTTTATACATTTGATACACACATACTTATTTGATGCTCGCATGTGAGCACTATTATGTGTATATGGCATGTATAAGAAGGAAATGGTATTTCTCTCTTCATTTTGAGTTGCATGCAATTATTTATTGAATTGCTAAATGAACTGAGAACATGTTAGTGTATTATAATGGTGCATGATATGTATGTGGACTTGGAAACTAGACATTATATGGAATAATGTAAAGAATTTTATTATTGGCATGATTTGCTATGGTGACAAGTGTGTTTTCCCCTACATATATGATTACATTCACTAAATGCTTGGATTAATACACTAATAACGAGTTAAGGGCACGGGGGTCCTTACAGAACACTTCAACAAGGGGTTTCCCAACAATGATATAAAGCAACTTTCAGAAGCAAACACTATTTTTAAAATTAATTGCCAATCAGAATAATTTGGTTCAATTCGGTTAATTTATTTGTATCGAGAATAGCTGCATTCGGATTCACTGCAATTATAATATTGAGAATAAACAGAAAATATAAGCAAATTGTATTATTAATTAATTTCAATAACTATGGACTTTAGTTATTGAATGCTCCCACTAAATTTTTCGAATTCGTCACCCTCATGACAAATGAACGAAAAATCGCATTTTCTTAGTGGGCTTGGAGTCAACTAGCTCATGATAGCCCCGAGCGAGGGTCCAGCCGACCTCATGACACTAAAGGTAGCTCACAATTGCATCATATGCAACCCCTGAGATATTCGTCTCGCGATTGGCATAACCCTACAGAGGCAGACCAATTATGCCTTCTCACGTCAACTAACCCATCCCATGGATGGCATTGTCCGCCAATAAGACCCCATGAGGTTGAGCAATATTAAAGGTTAACAAAACAGCACCCATAATTAAGTGGCAGTTAAACGCACAACTTTCTCACACCAGATGCCCCCCACGAGGGTGAGACAAGACATCATGGCACAAGTAGCATCTCATGGCTTAACTGTTGATGGGAGACAGGAAGCAACAAACCCATTTGAGCTCCGCTTATAAGTTTGATATTAAAAGTTTTGAATCATATTCAAAAGAGGGTTTAATAATTTTATAATCTTATCTAGTGCTTGTTTGTTTGTTTGCGTGATTCATGCAACTATGTTTTATTCATGCAACGTCAATCGTACTAATAAAACATACAAACAAACGTTTATCATACATCATATGCATAACAAAAATAAATATTGATGATTACAACATTTTTCCTAATTGATCAGTATGAGAAAAAACGTGGATCCTGGGTCTGTCTAGGTAATGCAGGTATGCAATGCAATCCTATTACATTTTTGCTTTCATTATACATGTCTTGATTCTTGGTGCCCCATCTTCAATCTTAATCTCCCACTAATTCTTATAATTTTACATTTATGTTATGCAAAGAAGAGAATAGGGATACATTCCGGGGTGGGATACATCAGAAAATAGATAGAGCAGGCTCGTAGGCCCGATACCAAAATCATAATTATAATGAAATAATAAAAACATAAACATTCACCTAAACACATTGGTCAAGGTCCCTAATCATCTACCATGCAATCACATCATATGTAATTAAACATTAAACTAAACAATTGCATCATATGTAATTGAACAAATCACATCACGTGTAATTAGATCACAATAATTAATTTATTCTTTCGTTTCTCACTAATCGTATCATTAATTGAAAATAAAATTAAAAATTTAAATAAAAAATTTATTTAATTCTAATTAATTAATTTTCAGTTGATTGGTAAAATCACCATTTTACCTACAAATCATAATCAAAAATAAAATTAACAAACTAAATGAAACATTTTCATTCAATTTCCAATTAATTAAATTTTCAACTAATTTTTGTATAATCTCCATTTTACACTTAATAAATCAAAAGTCATATTTTTAATAAATTAAGTTTATGATTTGTTGTTTCAAAAATTAATATCCGAACAAAACATCTAAAATGACCCAAAATTAATTTATGGACTCCAAACCATTTGGATCCAAAATTTAATTTATGTCAAATATCCAAGCCCAAAACCTTTTAAAATTCAAAATTGGCCCAAAAATGTTTAAAATTCGAATCTGGCCCAATCTAAAACCCTGGGAAATATTCATTATCTTCCACAAAAAATTAGAAATTAGGGTTAGGGTTAGGGTTACTGTAGCCGCCGCCACGCAGCACCTCAAGTCACACGCAACACCAGCCGCCTCCTCGCGCGTCGCCGTCACATTCCCCGGTGAGCTAGCCGAATATTGCGCATTGCGGATCTAGAAATCCCATTGCGAGATGTCAAGAAATCTGCCGGCAGAACCTCGCGCGAGCGCAGCCATGGTCGCGGAACCTTTCCGCCTATGTGCGCATGGTTGCAATTCCTCCAGCCCGTCGCACGTCCGGTGGATTCGTGACTCGCGATTATGTAATGCACGCATGGTTGCTTCATCCTGCACAGGTTCCTCACGGAGAACAATTCTCCGCGGCTGCGCCAACGTAAGACCCTCATCCTCGTGCGCTGGCTACTGCTGCTTCATCAGTGATGGTGATGTCGGAAACATTTTCTGGCGATGGGTTAGCTGCGCACCGGAAACGCTTTCTGATGCTGATGAATTTTGGTTTTCAATTAAAACTCCTTTTAATTGATTTCTATGTTTTTCCGGATTCCGAATTTTTTTTGAAAATCCAAACACGATTAGTATTACGTGTTGGAACCGAAGAGGAGGGTGAATGAGATTCCTTGGCTACTTTAGCGTTTTAAAGTGATTTTGCAAATAGTCGAGTTTGCACTGCGGAAGACTTGATGTCAATCGAACAATAAACAATATGAAGCAATAATGTAAATGCATAAAGTAAATAAAGCGATAAATGACACAAGTATTTGTTATAGAAGTTCGGCGATGAATCGCATACGTCTCCTCTTCCCGGCTAGAAAACGTCCAACCGAGGTTCCACTAGAACAACTTTGATCTTGACCTTAAGGGCTCCAAGTTAGCCACAACACACTCTTCCCGAGTCACACACTCTTCACGAGTCTTCTTGGTTTTAAGGGCTCCAAGGATAGCTACACACAAACTCTTCCCGAGTCACACACTCTTCACTAGTCTTCTTGGCCTTAAGGGCTCCAAGCACACGAAGAACACAAGCTCTCACACAAGAAATGAATTGCAAACTTCAATACAACACAAATGTATGAAGTTTGCAATGCTAGATAGATTTTAATTGAACAAAGCTTTCTTGTAGTTTATCCTCTTGTTTCTTGTACTCATCTTGAGCCCAAACATCCATATTTATAGTGTAGAAGGCTACCAAAGCTCATACTAGCCGTTGCTACACATAAGGCATAAAAATCACTCGGACATCGCCTCGGGTGATCACCATCGCCGCGCACCAACGGTCACAATATTGAACAGATCGCCTCAGGCGATCCCTGGATAGCCTCAGGCGATCGTCCACCAAAAATAATGTCGTAGCTTTAAATGATCAGAAATTTGTATCGCCACAAACGATGACATCCCCTCAAACGAACCATGCACCGCCTCAGGCGTTCTCTTCATCGCCTCAGGCGTTCTTCCCATGCGCGGAGTCCTCGGCGTCGCTTCAGTCGATGTGCGGGGCATTGGCTTGAAAGGCTGCCATCGCCTGGGGCGATGATCACCACCGCCTGGGGCGTTCCGTCCATTTCCTTACAGATTTGATCTCCTTTAAATGATCCACTTTTCAACCATCTTAATCTCGTTCTGGAACTTGAGGTAAAGATCAAATTTGTAGCTTATCCTCTTAGCTACGCGTGAACACCAAAATCATCGAATTCCATTGAGGTACGAAGAAGTTATGCCCAAAACACTACAGCCGCTCCAAATGACTTCTATACAAATTTTCCCATCAACGGACCATTGGTTCGTGGGTCTTCATCCCAACATAGAATATTGTTTCCATCTAACCCTGTACACTAAGTAGACGCATTAGTACAACAAATGCAAGTTTTGTTGATCATCAAAACTCATAAATAATTCGGAGATAAATTAAGCATTAAACTCAACAATACGTTTAAGGCTCAACAATCTCCCCCTTTTTGATGATCACAAAACTTGATAAACTTGTAGATTAAATATGCATGAAATATGAGTAAATAAGACCCCCCCTTAACAAATGCATAGCACATACAAGTTTTACCAAATAAAGCATAATACAACACTCTCCCCCTCGAACCATGCATGTATTAAGCTTCAAGTTTATCACAAAATTTCCCCCCTTTTTGTGATAATCAAAAAGCACAAAGTTCAAATAAACATAGCACAAATATATGTTGACACATATCCATAGTCTGACAATTAGCACATGTTTCTCATCAAGCATGTAATATCCATAACAAGCATAAGATTAAATCATTGAGAGGAAGACAAACATGCGTTTAAGACAATTAACAACAATGAATTCTAAATGTGCAAAG
Organism: Haberlea rhodopensis; assembly: GCA_907163345.1. NCBI lineage: Eukaryota > Viridiplantae > Streptophyta > Magnoliopsida > Lamiales > Gesneriaceae > Haberlea > Haberlea rhodopensis. The sequence continues at coordinate 3,800,571 of CAJQUN010000046.1, forward strand.
TGTGTATATGTTCCATAAAAATTCAAGCATTCATGCTTAATAAACATTTCTCAATGCATCATTATAGACAATTGATAAATTAATAAGGCGCATGTGATGAGAGCTAAATCATTTAGGTCATAGAAGCAATAGAGATATATGAAATTCTTAGGCCATATTTCTATGATCCAAGATAGAGCAACTAAACAATTAAAGCATGCTTAATCACATTTAATTAAGTTGTACATTGCATATTCAAAGTTAACTCAAGGCACATAAAAAGATTTTTACCATAATGAGTTAAGCATAAATCATGCATTTAAACAAATTTAAATAAGCAACATAATTCATTATCATAAGAAGATATCATTTAATTCAATCATATTGTGCAATAACAAAACATGAGCATTTAATCAAGTTATACCAATTTTAACCATCCAATAATTACTCACTTTGCAAAATTCAAGCATATAGGCACATAAGGATGATTAAACAAGAGTTCTAATACATGGAGAATATATGTCACACAAATATGCATATGCTAAGGGGAAATGCACTTTACTACCAATCAATATTGAGCTTCATAATTTATTGGTCACAATTAATTTGTGCCAATGAAATTTTTCCAATGCTATTTTAAATGCACAAGAGAAATATAATTAGCTCCCCCTAAATATGACATCATAATAATGTACTTAACTCAATTTCCCAAAGATTACCTTCAAGTAATTGAATTTCACCACATAATTATAATATACAATTCAAGGAAAATTAACCAAGCAAAATAGCTAATTATGCTATTATGATGCTCAAAATAAATTTACCTTGGATGATAAGAATGAGTTCATATCATCGGTCCTTTATCTCGCGCTTCCTCTATTGTGGTGCATTTGATGGTTTCCTCCCTTGAGGTACTAGTGTCTTCATCATCTCTCCCTTTGTTGTTCCTACAAAACAAATTTATAATAGGAGGATCTTTGGTACCCATTTGTTCTTTGGGTCCATGTTGATTAGTAACAATGGGGGATTTAGGAATCCACTTCCACCTCTTGTTTGGTTGGTATTGGTTTTTAACAAAACTACATTTATTCTTTATATGACCAACCTTACAACAATAAGTGCAAGTAGGGGAATTGTGCTTAGCTTTAGCCAACAAGCTTTATCGACGCTATATGCAAGCCAAACAATTCTTCCAATTTTAAACTACTTTCACTAAACTTGCAAAATGATTTCTTCAAAGAACTTAATTCATTTTTCAGTGAATTATTTTCTTCATTTCTCTTGGCTAACTCAAGTTTGAGCAATTTGTTACTCATCTTGGTTTTGCCAAGAACATCAATAAGATCATTATATGATTCTAATAATTCATCAAAAGAGGATACCTCATCATCGGTTTCCTCTTCCTTGTCATTTGTATCATCTTTGGCCATTAGACAAAGATTTGTTTTTTCTTCTTCATCGGAGTCATTATCACTCCATGTGGCCATTAGACCTTTCTTCTTCCCCTTATCATCATTTTTCTTCCTAGGACATTCATTAGCATAATGACCTTTATATTGACAATTATAACATGTTGCCTCTTGTTTGGAATCATATTTGGTGGCACCGGAGGTCTTTGGCTTGTTGTATTTATTGTAGAACTTCTTGAACTTTCTTGTGAACAAGATCATCTCTTCATCATTTTCATCATCGGATTGTGCTTTCTTTCCGACCAAGGCTATCCCCTTTCTTATAGATTTATCTTCCTCCTTTATTCCCTTCCGGGTTGACACTTCAAGCTCATGAGTCACCAAGAGTTCATTAAAATCATATGACGCACTATCTCCTTTGTTGGATTCAATGATAGCCGTCCTATTGGCATCCCATTCTTTTGGTAAAGCTCTAAGGGCTCTTCTTCATATTTGCTTTGGATGATACTTTTCTTGAAGTTGGGCAAGCTCATTGATGATTTGAGTGAGCCTTCTAAACATTGAGTCAACATTTTCTCCGGACTCCATTTCAAATGTTTCGTATTTGAGTTGTAGAAGATCGATCTTTGTTTCTTTCACTTGGTTTGTGCCCTCATGACAAATTTGTAATTTGTCCCAAATTTCCTTTGCGGTTGAGCACATCGAGATGCGGTTGTATTCCTTCATATCTAAAGCACAATGCAAAATATTAATAGCTTTAGCATTTTGAGAAATTAAGATCATATCTGCCCTTGTAAAATCGTCCACTTCTTTGGGAACATTCCTTCCCTCAACTTCCTTCAGAGGAATATGATGACCTTTTACAATAATCTTCCATATGTCATAATCTACGGTTTGAATATATAGAGAAATTATATTCTTCCAATATCCGTAGTTATCTCCCGTGAAGAGCGGAGATCGATTGGTCGATTGACCTTGAGCAAACTCACTTGCTAGATTAGCCATAAAAATTTTGGTTTAAAAACAAAAACCAAGTGGCTCTGATACCACTTGTTGGAACCGAAGAAGGGGGGGGGGGGGGGTGAATGAGGTTCCTTGGCTACTTTAGCGTTTTAAAGTGTTTTTGCAAATAGTCGAGTTTGCCCTACGGAAGACTTGATGTCAATTGAACAATAAACAATATGAAGCAATAATGTAAATGTGTAAAGTAAATAAAGCAATAAATGACACAAGTATTTGTTATAGAAGTTCGGCGATGAATCGCCTACGTCTCCTCTTCCCGGCTAGAAAATGTCCAACCGAGGTTCCACTAGAACAACTTTGATCTTGGCCTTAAGGGCTCCAAGTTAGCCACAACACACTCTTCCCGAGTCACACACTCTTCACGAGTCTTCTTGGCCTTAAGGGCTCCAAGGATAGCCACACACAAACTCTTCCCGAGTCACACACTTTTCACGAGTATTATTGGCCTTAAGGGCTCCAAGGACAGCCACACACAAACTCGTCCCGAGTCACACACACTTCACGAGCCTTCTTGGCCTTAAGGGCTCCAAGGATAGTGTGATGCCCAAAATTATTTATATTTAAATAATTGATTAGTCTGGTAATTATGAAATAATTTACGGAATTAAATTCTTGGAAATCGTATTTGGTCCGTAGTTGGAATAAATAATTCCGGGTAATTTTGTGATGCAAGAAAAAAATGCATGATTTAATTTGAGGAATAATTTGTCTTTTATTTTAATAAAGAAAGGAAGAAAGAGGATGAATAAAAGTTAGAGTGTTGGGTTTAATTTTTAAAAGGAAAGACTAAACCCCTTCACCCTTCAGCTCGATGTTTGCCCTTTGGAAATCGATTTTCTTGCCAAAAATTGTTGGGTATGGAGTTTCTTATCATCCTACACCATTTACCTTTCTTGTATTTGAATTTTTGGTAGAGTTTTTGTAGTTTTTGTAGTTCGAAAATCTGAGGTGTTAATGTTTGAAATTTGTGGTTGTGTTGGGGCTGAATCCTTGCTTGTTTTGGGGCTGCTTGTGTTCGAAATTATGGGCTGTTTTGGGGCTTGAGAATCATGCTTTTAAGGTGTTTGATAATATGCTTAAATGTAGTTCAACTGTTGGTCAAAAGTCTTGCTAGTTGTGTGGTGAAAAACTACTTGTATGCCTTGTAGCATTGTAGTGTTTGGTGGGCATTGGGCTATGGTTGAAGATGTTTATGTCTTCAAATAAGTATTATCTTGTGATTAGAGTAAATGGATACATGTTAATGAGTGCTTCAATGATGTTAAAGACTTGGTCAAGAACCTTGCTAATTGTATAGCAAAATATGCCCATGTGTGATTTTAAACTTTGTAGAATTCTAGATTTGGATTTAACCTTGACATGGAGGAACTTAGCAGCTGAATGTTGCTGCGTGTGCGTGTGTACACCTCGGTGAGGGTGGGTGAGTGTTGTTTGTGTGATAAATGGTGCACTAGTGAGTGCATAAGTGTGATATACACATGTATGTGTAAGGACCATAGTTCCTTAATGGTGAAATCAAGATATAAACAGGGCTAAACATGTATTAGAGACATCTTAGGGTTTTGGTTGTTATGTGAGCTCAATGTAATCACAGGCCAAAAATAAAACTTCAATAGTTAGTTAATTACATTCCCAAAATGAATGTCAAGACTAACAAAAATCCTGTATTCTATCTTCTTTCAAGTCTCCTTCAGCTCACAGTTCAACCCAACCCTTAGCCCCTTTTGTCCAAAAGCGTACCTACAGGAACAACTCACCATGAGCATATATATATCACCATTTAACACAATTCAACTTAACAAAATAATTAAGCGCATGCGACAAATAATAGATATGCTCCTTGATCACCACATTAGCACATTTCATTGTTGTTCCTGTTTCACAAATTTATGCACAAAATCATTAGTTCACGATATAACGACCGATAACGCGTTTCCAAATATATCCACAATATTCCACATTAATCACTAGAATTGTGACTGTTCCGGTCCTAATACAACAGCGGAATTTTAGGACCCCTCGCTTCGACATATAGCGGCATCATATGATATCCCTCGCTTCGACAATGACAACGGCATGTTACCTCGCTTAGACATGACAGCGGCAAATATCATACTACCATCGCTTCATATGACAGCGGCAAGTACCTCCCTCGCTCGGAGATAAAGGCTACCGGAACATTCATCAATTCTACCACAATAATCAAACACAATTGATTCCAATATCATGATATAACACTATCATTTCACATAGTCCATCACATATAAGGACACACTATTCACAATATGCATCATTAAAGTTGTAATACGATTTACCGTCCGATGCTCGTACGTCTCACTACGTACCTTAGTTTCAAAAGTGGAGAAGTTGTATAACTTTATCTCCTCGATGTTGTTGGCACCTGGGATGGTTCTACACAACCATACAAATCAATATTAGAAGTCAAATAATAGTCGAATACCAAAAATTCGTCAAAAGAAATCATTTTTCAAAATTCCACAGCTAGCGATCGATCGCTTAGCTGAGGCGATCGATCGCCTCAAATTTTTCTTCGCGGCGATCGATCGCTTCAAACATGGCGATCGATCGCCTAACCCTTGGATTGGCTACTGCCTCTCGGCGATCGGTCGCCCCATTTCAGGCGATCGATCGCCTGCCCTGCGATATGCCTACTGCCCTTAGGCGATCGGTCGCCTCTTTTCAGGCGGTCGATCGCCTCGCACAGACTCGCGATTTTCACCATTTTTGCACCAAAAATTCCTTCCAATCCATACCAACACTTAAACCATCAAACCAACAACATAAATAACAACATAAACCTTCAAAATACACCTCAAAACAAACATAAATCCAACCCTCAACCAAAACCACAACAACCCAAAACAAACCCATTTTAAAACCTTTCAAAAGCATACCAAACTTAAATAAAACCTTACAAAATCAATAATGAGGTATCCATACCTCTTGGGGACCTCAAATCTCCCAATAACAAATCAAGATTTTTGAAAGGATTCCTTTCCACCCTAAGCTCAAGAACGAAAATGGGAAAGGGTTTGTGGGAAGTGATTTGGTAAAGGTAAAGTGAAAGTGAGGTGTGGGGTTGGGGTATAAAGGGTTTAAGTTTAATTAAAATGCATTCCACAATCCCATGGTGTATAAAACACCCCAACATGATATTTTTAAAAGCATTAATCCAAAATGCACCAAAATATCAATTAAATGCATGTTTCACTAAATAAATGACTACCAACACATGTAAGCCATTGTAACACCCAAATACCCAACATGCATAGCATGCACCCTGAAATGCTCTACCAGCCCACATGACCAAGCATTTCCACATGGCAATTAATTCTAACACATAAGGCAATTACCACCATAATTAATCATATTTAAACATTTGAACACAATTAATGCCTTAAACACAATTAATCATTTCGGGGACATCACAATACTCCCCTACTTAGAAGATTTCGTCCTCGAAATCGCATGCACTTACCCCAAAAGAAACTAAACATAAACACATACCAGAGAATAGTTCCGGGTAGTGCTGCACCATATGCCGTTCCGTCTCCCACGTGGCCTCTTCGACACCCCGACGATCCCACTGAACCTTGACCATCGGTATAACCTTGCTTCGAAGTCTACGATCCTCTCGATCCAGAATTGTGACGGGCCGTTCAACATAGGACACATCTGAACTCAACTGAACCTCTGAAGGCTGCAACACATGAGACGGGCCTGGTTCATACTTCCTCAACATAGATACATGGAAGACATCATGTATACCAGACAAGGACGGCGGTAGGGCTAAACGATAAGCCAAAGTGCCGATGCGCTGCAATACCTCGTACGGCCCAACATATCTCGGAGATAACTTCCCGCGCATACCGAAATGAACTACACCTCTGAAAGGTGAGGTTTTCAGAAAGACTCTGTCTCCCACTTGGAATTCCAATGGTCGCCGTCGTTTATTAGCATAGGCCGCTTGCCTATCTTGAGCCGCTTTCATTTTCTGACGGATCACTTTGATTTTCTCTTCCATTTCACGAATCAATTCCGGTCCTCCGACCGCCTTACTAGTCAAATCTTCCCAGTACAACGGTGACCTACATCGTCGACCGTAAAGGGCCTCGAATGGAGCCATCTGAATGCTCGCCTGATAACTGTTGTTATAAGAGAATTCCACTAGTGGCACTGAATCTTGCCACGGAGTATCGAACTCCAAAACACACGCCCTCAATATGTCCTCAAGCGTCTGTATGGTACGCTCTGTCTGACCATCTGTCTAAGGGTGATAAGCGTACTCAGCCTCACTTCTGTACCCAAAGCCGATTGAAGACCCTCCCAAAAGTGCGATGTGAACCGCGGGTCTCTATCAGACACAATCGAGACTGGGATGCCATGCAATCTCACCACGTCCCGTACATACAACTGGGCCATCTTTAAGTATGTGAAAGACATACTATATGGGATGAAGTGAGCCACCTTCGTCAGTCGATCTACAATCACCCATATCGCATCGAATCCCGAGGCAGTCCTTGGCAAGTGGGTCACGAAATCCATAGAGATGTGCTCCCACTTCCACTCTGGTATCTCTAAACTCTTCAACTCGCCTCCGGGCCTCTGACTTTCTGCTTTCACTTGTTGGCAAATTAGGCACTTCTTAACGAATGACATAACGTCTCTCTTCATCCGTCTCCACCAAAATTGATCACACAAGTCCTTGTACATCTTTCTCCCACCTGGATGGATGCTAAATCTGCTACTATGAGCACGATGCAAGATTCCTTGACGCAACTCTGGTGCCCTCGGCACTACCCAACGGTTACCAAGCCTCAAGGAACCATCTTCTGCTACTCTGAACTTCGATAACTGACCCAGACGCAAATATGATAACCATCTCTGTACCTCAACGTCTGTCATCTGAGCTTTCCTGATGAGTTCAAAGATGTCCGGTTCTGCCAATAGGGTCGATACCAGCACCGGCGATGCATCTAAATCAAAGTCATATCCCAAATGACAACAAGAGGTCATCAAGGCCGATAACTGAATAACATCATCTGCCGTACACTTCACCTTCCTACTTAAGGCGTCGGCTGTCAGGTTCGCCTTCCCTGGATGGTACTCTATCTCGCAATCATAGTCCTTGAGCAAGTCCATCCACCTCCTTTGCCTCATATTCAGTTCCGCTTGGGTAAATAGGAACTTCAAGCTCTTATGATCCGTGTAAATGGTAAAAGAAGTACCATAAAGATAATGCCACCAAATTTTCAAAGCGAAAATAATGGCCGCCAGTTCCAAATCATGAACCGGGTACCTGGTCTCATGGGGCTTCAACTTCCTCGATGCATAAGCCACCACATGCTTATCCTGCATCAGTACACAACCCAATCCCTGCAGTGATGCATCCGTGTACAAAGCAAACCTTTCGTTCTACGAAGGGATCACCAGAACAGGTGCTGTAGTCAACCGGTGCTTCAACTCTTGGAAGCTTTGCTCACATGCCTCAGACCAAGAAAACGGAACACCCTTCTGAGTCAACTGCGTCAACGGCTTAGCGATCTTAGAGAATCCCTCGACGAAACGTCGGTAGTAACCCGCTAACCGAGGAAGCTACGGATCTCGGGCACAGATGTAGGCGCATACCAATCCTTCACTGCTTCCACTTTCCTGGGATCCACAGAAATCCCATCACTAGAGATCACATGCCCCAAAAATATCACGCTGCTCAGCCAAAATTCACACTTGCTCAGCTTAGCATACAACTGATTGTCCCTCAGAATCTGGAGCACTGTCCTCAAATGATTCCTATGATCTTCCTCGCTCCGAGAATAGATAAGTATATCGTCAATAAATACGATGACGAATTGATCCAAATAGGGTTGGAACACTCGATTCATCAAGATCATAAACACAGCCGGGGCGTTTGTCACTCCAAACGGCATGACCAAAAACTCATAGTGACTATAACGGGTCCGAAAGGCCGTCTTCTGCACATCATCCTCTCTAACTCGGATCTGGTGGTACCCCGACCTCAAATCAATCTTACTGTACAACCTCGTGCCCTGCAACTGATCAAACAAGTCATCGATCCGCGGAAGAGGGTATTTATTCTTCACTGTGGCCTTATTCAATTGCATGTAGTCGATGCACAATCTCATCGACCCATCTTTCTTTTTCACAAATAACACAGGCGCACCCCAAGGTGATACGCTGGGGCGTATGTAACCCTTATCAAGTAGTTCCTGTAGCTGCTCCTTCAGCTCTCTTAACTCCGCTGGTGCCATCCTGTAAGGGGCACGAGAAATAGCGGATGTCCCCGGTAATAATTCGATCCCGAACTCAACTTCCCTAACCGGCGGGAATCCGGGAATCTCCTCCGGAAATACATCGGCAAACTCGGCAACCACGGGTATATCTTCGACTCTTAACTCTTCTTTCTTGCCAGCAATGTCAATGGCATAAATAAGATAACCCTCGTGCCCACGTTCCAATAACTGAGTCATCTTTAAAGCCGATATCAACGGAATTCTTGAGCGGGAACCATCCCCATAAAAAGTCCACCGAACCCCTAAATCAGATCTGAACCGTACTGTCCTCTGACTGCAGTCCACTACTGCCTGATATCTGTTCAGTACATCAATACCAACAATGCAGTCGAAGTCCGACATCCCCAGAACAATCAAATCTGACTTCAACTCGTTGCCCTCAAAATAAATGAGGCCGTCATCAACAAACCGATCTGCAATCACACTCTTTCCAGCGGGTGTCGAAACCACAAGAGGCGTGGGTGACGGAGTCGTGCATATACGGTGCCTCTCCACAAAACTCGTCGACACAAAGGAGTGTGACGCACCTGTATCTATCAAAATATAAGCAGGGTGCGTAAATAAATAACACGTACCCGCTATCACTTCCTCTGGAGCTGCTGTAGCCTGCTCCCTGGTGAGGGCATACACTTGCCCTTGAGGTGGCCCCAACGGCTGTCCTCCCAATGGCCTCGGTGCAAATGGTGGTCTCTGCTGCGCTGGCCTGTCTGAAGGTCTCCTCATAGTATTCTGTGGCCCTCCCCGGTTAGGACAATTTCGGGCCAAGTGACCATGTTTCCCACACTCATAACAAGCAGAGCATCCTTTCACTGAATGGGGTCCCCCGCACAGAAAACACTTAACCTTCTCAAAATTGCTAGCCTGAGACTGTCCCCTATGAGACGGAGCATTACTTCCACGACCACCCCTTCCACAAGAATCTTGCCATCTACCACTGAATCTGGAAGATGATGAGTTTCCCTTTGACTTAAAATGGTCGCCCCTTGGTTTCAAGTTTTCAGGGGTCGGTCTCTGTGATGGTGCTGGAGGCGGTGCCACAGTCGGATATGCACCCACTCCTAATTCTGCCAGTTCAGCTCGTGCTAGGGCGTCATCAAAACAAGTAGGGCCATAAGTGATCACCCTATCATACAACTCCGGCCTCAAGCCTTTCATAAAGTTCCTCATCTTTGCTTGGGTGCTAGAGGCGATATGAGGCACATATCTGAGTAAGGAACAGTACTGGAGAGCATAGTCAGACACCGGCATAGTACCTTGCCTCAAGCTAGTGAATTCATCTTCTTTGGCCTGCCGTGCCGCTGCTGAGAAGTATCGGGTCAGAAATCGAGTCCTAAACAGCTTCCAGTTTATTTCCTGACCCTGAGCTTCTTGTTCAATCACTGTGGTCTTCCACCACATCAGCGCCTTTTTGGCCAATTGAAATTCTGCTAGCCGTATCCAAGCCGTCTTTGCGCACGGGGCAGCTACAAATATCTGCTCCAACCTCTCTAGCCATTCCTCAGCCTTCTCCCCTGTTTCAGTCCCTTCAAAAGTCGGGGGCCGATAAGCTAGAAATTGCGTCAAACTCAGTTCTCCCGGCAATAACTGTTGTTCGGACGGCTCTTCGCCCAAGGCTGGCGGCGATAGGGGATTTGTATGCCTAGCACTAGCATTTACACTTACTGCATCACCAACATCGACATTTGCTGCCATACTGCAACACAAGGGTTAACAACAATATACAAAACAATTCACATAATACATCGTTAGAAAACCATAAAACGTTAGCATAACAGTCACATGCTTCATATGCGCACAACATATTTAAAAGTAGACGCCTAGCCAACTTATTGCTAAGGCTACCCTTCACTCGTTCCCGGGTTCTCTAACCACTGCTCTGATACCACTAATGTAAGGACCCTAGTTCCTTAACGGTGAAATCAAGATATAAACAGGGCTAAACATGTATTAGAGACATCTTAGGGTTTTGGTTGTTATGTGAGCTCAATGTAATCACGGGCCAAAAATAAAACTTCAATAGTTAGTTAATTACATTCCCAAAATGAATGTCAAGACTAACAAAAATCATGTATTCTATCTTCTTTCAAGTCTCCTTCAGCTCACAGTTCAACCCAACCCTTAGCCCCTTTTGTCCAAAAGCGTACCTACAGGAACAACTCACCATGAGCATATATATATCACCATTTAACACAATTCAACTTAACAAAATAATTAAGCGCATGCGACAAATAATAGATATGCTCCTTGATCACCACATTAGCACATTTCATTGTTGTTCCTGTTTCACAAATTTATGCACAAAATCATTAGTTCATTTTATAACGATCGATAACGCGTTTCCAAATATATCCACAATATTCCACATTAATCACTAGAATTGTGACTGTTCCGGTCCCAATACAACAGCGGAATTTTAGGACCCCTCGCTTCGACATATATCGGCATCATATGATATCCCTCGCTTCGACAATGACAGCGGCATGTTACCTCGCTTAGACATGACAGCGGCAAATATCATACTACCATCGCTTCATATGACAGCGGCAAGTACCTCCCTCGCTCGGAGATAAAGGCTACCGGAACATTCATCAATTCTACCACAATAATCAAACACAATTGATTCCAATATCATGATACAACACTATCATTTCACATAGTCCATCACATATAAGGACACAATATTCACAATATGCATCATTAAAGTTGTAATATGATTTACCGTCCGATGCTCGTACGTCTCACTACGTACCTTAGTTTCAAAAGTGGAGAAGTTGTATAACTTTATCTCCTCGATGTTGTTGGCACCTGGGATGGTTCTACACAACCATACAAATCAATATTAGAAGCCAAATAATAGTCGAATACCAAAAATTCGTCAAAAGAAATCATTTTTCAAAATTCCACAGCTGGCAATCGATCGCTTCGCTGAGGCGATCGATCGCCTCAAATTTTTCTTCGCGGCGATCGATCGCCTAACCCTTGGATTGGCTACTGCCTCTCGGCGATCGGTCGCCCCATTTCAGGCGATCGATCGCTTGCCCTGCGATATGCCTACTGCCCTTAGGCGATCGGTCGCCTCTTTTCAGGCGGTCGATCGCCTCGCACAGACTCGCGATTTTCACCATTTTTGCACCAAAAATTCCTTCCAATCCATACCAACACTTAAACCATCAAACCAACAACATAAATAACAACATAAACCTTCAAAATACACCTCAAAACAAACATAAATCCAACCCTCAACCAAAACCACAACAACCCAAAACAAACCCATTTTAAAACCTTTCAAAAGCATACCAAACTTAAATAAAACCTTACAAAATCAATAATGAGGTATCCATACCTCTTGGGGACCTCAAATCTCCCAATAAACTCCACAAATCAAGATTTTTGAAAGGATTCCTTTCCACCCCTAAGCTCAAGAACGAAAATGGGAAAGGGTTTGTGGGAAGTGATTTGGTAAAGGTAAAGTGAAAGTGAGGTGTGGGGTTGGGGTATAAAGGGTTTAAGTTTAATTAAAATGCATTCCACAATCCCATGGTGTATAAAACACCCCAACATGATATTTTTAAAAGCATTAATCCAAAATGCACCAAAATATCAATTAAATGCATGTTTCACTAAATAAATGACTACCAACACATGTAAGCCATTGTAACATCCAAATACCCAACATGCATAGCATGCACCCTGAAATGCTCTACCAGCCCACATGACCAAGCATTTCCACATGGCAATTAATTCTACCACATAAGGCAATTACCACCATAATTAATCATATTTAAACATATGAACACAATTAATGCCTTAAACACAATTAATCATTTCGGGGACATCACAGTATGCATGTTTCCTAATATGTGTTATAACATGGAATAGAGTTTATGGTGATGTTTATGCTTGAATGGATAGCATAGCATGTATTATTGACTTATGTCACTTTATAATCTTAGTAGTGGGTTCTAAATCAAGAATTTTGGAATCCAATGCATGTTTAATTTGTTTAAGTTGAATTCATACAAATAAATGACTTTATGTTAGGATTACGGGAATTGGATTTAAATGGTAGAATCTCTTATCTACATGGATCCTTTCTTTCATGTCTTGGTTTGAATCACTTTGGTGTTTGTTTGGATGTTTGGAACATGTTAATTGGCTAAATTTAGTTTTGTTGTTGGGTGGTTGGATTATGTGATATTATGGGCATAACTTTATGAATGAATTAATATGAGATTTTGTGCATCAAATATTGGTTATGAGATAACCCTTATACCTTTAAGTTCATGTAGCCTTCTTGAGCTCTCGGACAACAAGGAGGGTGACTTGACGGTAAAAACAGATTATAAGGTACGTGGCGACGTACGAGTAGGTATAATATGAATTATTTCATATTCCAGTATTCATATATTGTTGAATTGTGATGACTGCATATAAGGGAACGAATATGTGAATAATCGTGATGACTGAATATAAGGGAACGGATTTGTGAATTGAGTTTGTTATATGTGGTATGGTAGACACGTAAATGTACGTGGTCCGGACATAGAGTTGGGTATGGATGCCTTTGGCATGACCAGTATGAGAAAGTGTTGAGTGATAGATTGATAGGGAGAAATGCATTGATATGGAATTATTTATGATTGAGCATAAATAATAGATTCTTGTTGTATTGAATTCATCGTGTGGTTGAGTATTATATTTTCAGTGACGATACTAAACTTGACATTATGAAAGCGTGTAAGCTTGAAACAGGAACATTGCGTGGAAGCTATACAGATTCAGAACTTCACAGGGAGTACATCTAATAGATTTTCGATACTCTTAAATTGTAATATCATGATCTTTATGCATTGTTATGATATGGGTAGTATGATGTTGGTATGCTCACCCTGTGTGGGGGCTGTTTCTGTTGAAATAGGTAGAACATGTACGACATGTACTACGGCGTTTTGGGATGGTAAGCTCAAACTCGTTGAACGATGCTGATCCCCGGAGTGTAGTTTGAATATGGGTTGAAGGCATACACTATTTATGCATTTAATTGGCATTCATTTATTTGTTGCTCGTATGTGAGCACTTGGAGTCGTGTATATGGACTGTATAATAGTGTTGAAGTCCACTTTTTATATCTCCTTAGTACTGTGTTTTCCTTGGCCGGGAACTTACTTATGTTCTTTTAGTATTGTGTTTTTCCCTGGCTGGGAGTTAGTTTTAGTGATGTGTTATATTTTCGGATAGCCCAATATGGGGAGGCTCAGCCCAAATTTTTATAAAAGTCATGGGGAATATGTGAAGCACGTAATAATTCTTTTAAAGAATGAAAATTTTCACATACATACGACGTCATAAATGCTTAACTGTAGTCTTTAAGAGTTGGGGTCCTACATTAGTGGTATCAGAGCAGTGATTAGCTCTTTGGGATGTTTAATGGCCTAGGGATGTGTTGATAGACATGTATATCACATACTTTTATGCATGATTGTAGTTTTCTGTCATTGTGACATGACACCTGCTATGTGCATTTTATGATATGAAGCAATGAAAATTGGTGTTATTGCTAACCATCGTGATTGCAGGATCGTATGAGATACGAAGAACATGATATTGATAAACGACCAGCAATATCGATTAACATACACAATGAGGGTGGTATGGTTGAAAAGCCTCGAGTATGGTAACTCGTTTTATTTATATCATTAGCTTGACTATGGTGAAAATGATAATGCCTTTTAAGGTGCGTGATGAATGACATCGCTGACGGTAATTAGTGTTGATGATAAGTGGACGTTGTTACTAGTAGAGGGATAAACGCGTTTTATTGAGTTGAGTTTTGTGTACATGTTATGTATATGTATGTGCAGTGTTGAGAAATCTGATTTTGCAGGAGAAATCAGAAAATGAGATATGATATCTGAGGATAGGAAATGGCAGGCAGTACTATGCTGTTGGAGTATGACAACAGATGATGTGACAATCGGGTATGTGTATGTCATTTACATGATGGTACAGGTACGTAATGATGTACAAGCATGGATGAATATATTTTCCATTGTATTATTGAAAAGCGAAGTGTCGCTTAGGTTTAGGGTCGCTTTTATGGTTGACCGACGTGTTATTATTATGTGTGGGTCGCCTTCGTGTTGAGCGACGTGTTATTATTATATGTGGGTCGTCGTGGGTACGAGCAACGTATTAATATATTTAAGGGTCACCGCCTAGTAACGAGTGATGTGGGTCACCGCGTGTAGCGAGTGATGTGTTTATTTATGGGTCGCCACTAGAGTGTGCGATGTGATTATGTGTGTGTGAATGTACAGAGGGTCACCGCTGAGGCGAGTGATGTGTTTATTTAGAGGTCGCCACTAGAATGTGCAATGTGATCATGTTGTGTGAATGTAGAGTGGGGTCACTACTGAGGCGAGTGATGTGTATATATGATTCGTGGGTCACCGTTGGTGCGTGCGATGTGTTAATATGATATATGGGTCGCCACTGATGAGTGAGCGATGTGATATTGGGTCACCACAGACGAGTGAGTGATGTGGTCGCCGCTGACGAGTTAGCGATGTGATATGGGTCGCCATTGATGAGTGAGCAATGTGATATTGGGTCACCACTGACAAGTGAGTGATGTGGTCGCCGCTGACGAGCGAGCGATGTGATATTGGGTCGCCACTGAGGAGTGAGCGATGTGATTCGGGTCACCACTGACAAGTGAGTGATGTGGTTGCCGCTGGCAAGCGAGCGACGTGTATATTTCAGGGTCAAAGAGAGAGCATGTGACGTGTATATTGATATTGAGTCGGTGCTAGGGAGAGCATGCGATGTGATTATTGTCGGGATCGACACTATTGAGAGTGTGCAATGTATTTTATGTGCCTCCACTATAGAGGGAGGGTGATGAATATACATTGATTTAAATTGACCTTGTTGATTTGACGTATTGTGATAATCAAATGTACATGTGAAAGCGATCATGGAGAGAGTGGATGAAGATACATTATTGTTTTCTTTCATTTTTATTGCAGTGGATGCAATAGCAGGGTGTGATTGATACCGATATATTGATGACATTTATTGGCGAGATGATAGTATGATTATATTGTGATATTTGAGATTTATATTATTTACCGCTATCATATCGAAGCGATGGAAATATTGTGAATGCCGCTGATATGTCGAGGCAATGAATATTTTTGGACGGTCATGTTATTGATGATGAGTATATCAATTGTGTATTGATATGAAATTATATTTTGTGGAATATTTATGTTGAGAACAGGGGCAGTTTAAAGGATCGAGTGTGGATCCACTGTGTACAGTAAGTGTTATTACATCTTATTGTTTTAAGAATGTAATTTTATTCATTGTGATTATGGATATTATATGGATACCAGTAGTGGCGATGATATTCTGCATGCCTGTAGTGGCGATGAGATTATGCATGCCAGTGTTGGCGATGAGTATTGATATATTGCTATTGTGTTAGCAATGAATATTAGGGTGCCGTCATTGGGTGATGAATATTGATGTGCTGCTATTATGTTAGCATGAGTATCCGTGTACTGTTATTGTGCTAGCTATGTATATTGATGATGTGTTCATTTCAGATAGCTGTGGACATTGTGTTGAACAATTTTCACAGGTAAGGACGTTTTTTTATTTTTTTGATAAATTTCGATTTTGTGCGAATATCGAGTATATGTTTCGTAAAAAAATTCAATTTGTGGAATCTAACATCAAGTCTTGAGTACATAATTTCTTGGTTGGAAGAAGTTTTTGAGAGATTTTCACAATTTACGTAAGTTTTTTGATTTTTTGATAAATTTCTATTTCGTGCGAGTATTCGAGTATCTTGTTTGAGTACATCATTTTCTTGGTTGTAACAAATTTTTGAGCAATTTTCACAGGTAATGGTGTTTTTTTTTTTTGATAAATTTTGATTTTGTACGAATATTCGAGTATATGTTTTCGTAATCAAAATTAATTTGTAGAATCTAACATCAAGTCTTAAGTACATCATTTTCTTGGTTGAAAGAAGTTTTTGAGAAATTTTCATAGTTTACGCAAGTTTTTTCATTTTTTGATAAATTTCTATTTCGTGCGAGTATTAAAGTATATGTCTTGAGTAAATCATTTTCTTGGTTTGAACAAGTTTTTGAACAATTTTCACAGGTAAGGACGTTTTTTATTTTTTTGATAAATTTCGATTTTGTGCGAATATCGAGTATATGTTTTCGTAAACAAATTCACTTTGTGTAATCTAACATCAAGTCTTGAGTACATAGTTTTCTTGGTTGGAAGAAGTTTTTGAGAGATTTTCACAATTTACGTAAGTTTATTGATTTTTTGATAAATTTCTGTTTCGTGCTAGTATTCGAGTATCTGTCTTGAGTACATCATTTTCTTGGTTGTAACAAGTTTTTGAGCAATTTTAACAGGTAATGGTGTTTTTTTTTTTTATAAATTTCGATTTTGTGCAAATATTCGAGTATATATTTTCGTAAACAAATTCAATTTGTGGAATCTAACATCAAGTCTTGAATACATCATTTTCTTGGTTGAAAGATGTTTTTGAGAAATTTTCACAATTTACATAAGTTTTTTGATTTTTTTGATAAATTTCTATTTCGTGCGAGTATTCAAGTATATGTCTTGAGTACATCATTTTCTTGGTTTGAACAAGTTTTTGAACAATTTTCACAGGTAAGGACGTTTTTTTTTTCTTTTTTTGATAAATTTCGATTTTGTGCCAATATCGAGTATATGTTTTCGTAAACAAATTCAATTTGTGGAATCTAACATCAAGTCATGAGTACATAATTTTCTTGGTTGGAAGAAGTTTCTGAGAAATTTTCACAATTTACGTAAGTTTTTTGATTTTTTTGATAAATTTCTATTTCGTGCGAGTATTCGAGTATCTTGTTTGAGTACATCATTTTCTTGGTTGTAACAAGTTTTTGAGCAATTTCTCAGGTAATGGTGTTTTTTTTTGATAAATTTCGATTTTGTCCTAATATTCGAGTATATGTTTTCGTAAACAAATTCAATTTGTGGAATCTAACATCAAGTCTTGAGTACATCATTTTCTTGGTTGAAAGAAGTTTTTGAGAAATTTTCACAATTTACGTAAGTTTTTTGATTTTTTGATAAATTTCTATTTCGTGCGAGTATTCAAGTATATGTCTTGAGTAAATAATTTTCTTGGTTTGAACAAGTTTTTGAACAATTTTCAAAGGTAAGAACGTTTTTTTATTTTTTTGATAAATTTCGATTTTGTGCGCATATCGAGTATATGTTTTCGTAAACAAATTCAATTTGTGGAATCTAACATCAAGTCTTGAGTACATAATTTTCTTGGTAGGAAGAAGTTTTTGAGAAATTTTGACAATTTACGTAAGTTTTTTGATTTTTTGATAAAATTCTATTTCGTGCGAGTATTCGAATATCTTGTTTGAGTACATCATTTTCTTGGTTGTAACAAATTTTTGAGCAATTTTCAAAGGTAATGTTTTTTTTTCTTGATAAATTTCGATTTTGTGCGAATATTCGAGTATATGTTTTCGTAAACAAATTCAATTTGTGGAATCTAACATCAAGTCTTGAGTACATCATTTTCTTGGTTGAAAGAAGTTTTTGAGAAATTTTCACAATTTTCGTAAGTTTTTTGATTTTTTGATAAATTTCTATTTCGTGCGAGTA
This sequence comes from Haberlea rhodopensis, assembly GCA_907163345.1. NCBI lineage: Eukaryota > Viridiplantae > Streptophyta > Magnoliopsida > Lamiales > Gesneriaceae > Haberlea > Haberlea rhodopensis. Next base: position 3,819,016 of record CAJQUN010000046.1, read on the forward strand.
TTCGTGTATCTGTCTTGAGTACATCATTTTCTTTGTTGTAACAAGTTTTTGTGCAATTTTCACAGGTATTGGTGTTGTTTTTTTGATAAATTTTGATTTTGTGCGAATATTCGAGTATATGTTTTCGTAAACAAATTCAATTTGTGGAATCTAACATCAAGTCTTGAGTACATCATTTTCTTGATTGAAAGAAGGTTTTGAGAAATTTTCACAATTTACGCAAGTTTTTTTGATTTTTTTATAAATTTCTATTTCGTGCGAGTATTCAAGTATATGTCTTGAGTAAATCATTTTCTTGGTTTGAACAAGTTTTTGAACAATTTTCACAGGTAAGGACGTTTTTTTGTTTTTTTGATAATTTCGATTTTGTGCGAATATCGAGTATATTGTTTCGTAAACAAATTCAATTTGTGGAATCTAACATCAAGTCTTGAGTACATCATTTTCTTGGTTGAAAGAAGTTTTTGAGAAATTTTCACAATTTACACAAGTTTTTTGATTTTTTGATAAATTTCTATTTCGTGCAAGTATTCAAGTATATGTCTTGAGTAAATCATTTTCTTGGTTTGAACAAGTTTTTGAACAATTTTCACAGGTAAGGACGTTTTTTTATTTTTTTGATAAATTTCGATTTTGTGCGAATATCGAGTATATGTTTTGGTAAACAAATTCAATTTGTGGAATCTAACATCAAGTCTTGAGTACATAATTTTCTTGGTTGGAAGAAGTTTTTGAGAGATTTTCACAATTTACGTAAGTTTTTTGATTTTTTGATAAATTTCTATTTCGTGCGAGTATTCGAGTATCTGTCTTGAGTACATCATTTTCTTGGTTTGAACAAGTTTTTGAACAATTTTCACAGGTGAGGACGTTTTTTTATTTTTGTGATAATTTCGATTTTGTGCGAATATTGAATATATGTTTTCGTAAACAAATTCAATTTGTGGAATCTTACATCAAGTCTTGAGTATATAATTTTCTTGGTTGGAAGAAGTTTTTGAGAGATTTCACAATTTACGTAACTTTTTTGATTTTTTGATAAATTTCTATTTCGTGCGAGTATTCGAGTATCTGTCTTGAGTACATCATTTTCTTGGTTTGAACAAGTTTTTGAACAATTTTCACAGGTGAGGACTTTTTTTTTATTTTTGTGATAATTTCGATTTTGTGCGAATATTCGAGTATATATTTTCGTAAACAAATTCAATTTGTGGAATCTAACATCAAGTCTTGAATACATCATTTTCTTGGTTGAAAGATGTTTTTTGAGAAATTTTCACAATTTACATAAGTTTTTTGATTTTTTTGATAAATTTCTATTTCGTGCGAGTATTCAAGTATATGTCTTGAGTACATCATTTTCTTGGTTTGAACAAGTTTTTGAACAATTTTCACAGGTAAGGACGTTTTTTTTTCTTTTTTTGATAAATTTCGATTTTGTGCCAATATCGAGTATATGTTTTCGTAAACAAATTCAATTTGTGGAATCTAACATCAAGTCATGAGTACATAATTTTCTTGGTTGGAAGAAGTTTCTGAGAAATTTTCACAATTTACGTAAGTTTTTTGATTTTTTTGATAAATTTCTATTTCGTGCGAGTATTCGAGTATCTTGTTTGAGTACATCATTTTCTTGGTTGTAACAAGTTTTTGAGCAATTTTCTCAGGTAATGGTGTTTTTTTTTGATAAATTTCGATTTTGTCCTAATATTCGAGTATATGTTTTCGTAAACAAATTCAATTTGTGGAATCTAACATCAAGTCTTGAGTACATCATTTTCTTGGTTGAAAGAAGTTTTTGAGAAATTTTCACAATTTACGTAAGTTTTTTGATTTTTTGATAAATTTCTATTTCGTGCGAGTATTCAAGTATATGTCTTGAGTAAATAATTTTCTTGGTTTGAACAAGTTTTTGAACAATTTTCAAAGGTAAGAACGTTTTTTTATTTTTTTGATAAATTTCGATTTTGTGCGCATATCGAGTATATGTTTTCGTAAACAAATTCAATTTGTGGAATCTAACATCAAGTCTTGAGTACATAATTTTCTTGGTAGGAAGAAGTTTTTGAGAAATTTTGACAATTTACGTAAATTTTTTGATTTTTTGATAAAATTCTATTTCGTGCGAGTATTCGAATATCTTGTTTGAGTACATCATTTTCTTGGTTGTAACAAATTTTTGAGCAATTTTCAAAGGTAATGTTTTTTTTTCTTGATAAATTTCGATTTTGTACGAATATTCGAGTATATGTTTTCGTAAACAAATTCAATTTGTGGAATCTAACATCAAGTCTTGAGTACATCATTTTCTTGGTTGAAAGAAGTTTTTGAGAAATTTTCACAATTTTCGTAAGTTTTTTGATTTTTTGATAAATTTCTATTTCGTGCGAGTATTCGTGTATCTGTCTTGAGTACATCATTTTCTTTGTTGTAACAAGTTTTTGTGCAATTTTCACAGGTATTGGTGTTGTTTTTTTGATAAATTTTGATTTTGTGCGAATATTCGAGTATATGTTTTCGTAAACAAATTCAATTTGTGGAATCTAACATCAAGTCTTGAGTACATCATTTTCTTGATTGAAAGAAGGTTTTGAGAAATTTTCACAATTTACGCAAGTTTTTTTGATTTTTTTATAAATTTCTATTTCGTGCGAGTATTCAAGTATATGTCTTGAGTAAATCATTTTCTTGGTTTGAACAAGTTTTTGAACAATTTTCACAGGTAAGGACGTTTTTTTGTTTTTTTGATAATTTCGATTTTGTGCGAATATCGAGTATATGTTTCGTAAACAAATTCAATTTGTGGAATCTAACATCAAGTCTTGAGTACATCATTTTCTTGGTTGAAAGAAGTTTTTGAGAAATTTTCACAATTTACGCAAGTTTTTTGATTTTTTGATAAATTTCTATTTCGTGCAAGTATTCAAGTATATGTCTTGAGTAAATCATTTTCTTGGTTTGAACAAGTTTTTGAACAATTTTCACAGGTAAGGACGTTTTTTTATTTTTTTGATAAATTTCGATTTTGTGCGAATATCGAGTATATGTTTTGGTAAACAAATTCAATTTGTGGAATCTAACATCAAGTCTTGAGTACATAATTTTCTTGGTTGAAAGAAGTTTTTGAGAGATTTTCACAATTTACGTAACTTTTTTGATTTTTTGATAAATTTCTATTTCGTGCGAGTATTCGAGTATCTGTCTTGAGTACATCATTTTCTTGGTTTGAACAAGTTTTTGAACAATTTTCACAGGTGAGGACGTTTTTTTTATTTTTGTGATAATTTCGATTTTGTGCGAATATTGAATATATGTTTTCGTAAACAAATTCAATTTGTGGAATCTTACATCAAGTCTTGAGTATATAATTTTCTTGGTTGGAAGAAGTTTTTGAGAGATTTTCACAATTTACGTAACTTTTTTGATTTTTTGATAAATTTCTATTTCGTGCGAGTATTCGAGTATCTGTCTTGAGTACATCATTTTCTTGGTTTGAACAAGTTTTTGAACAATTTTCACAGGTGAGGACTTTTTTTTTATTTTTGTGATAATTTCGATTTTGTGCGAATATCGAGTATATGTTTTTCGTAAACAAATTCAAATTGTGGAATCTAACATCAAGTCTTGAGTACATCATTTTCTTGGTTGAAAGAAGTTTTTGAGAAATTTTCACAATTTACGCAAGTTTTTTGATTTTTTGATAAATTTCTATTTCGTGCAAGTATTCAAGTATATGTCTTGAGTAAATCATTTTCTTGGTTTGAACAAGTTTTTGAACAATTTTCACAGGTAAAGACGTTTTTTTATTTTTTTGATAAATTTCGATTTTGTGCGAATATCGAGTATATGTTTTGGTAAACAAATTCAATTTGTGGAATCTAACATCAAGTCTTGAGTACATAATTTTCTTGGTTGGAAGAAGTTTTTGAGAGATTTTCACAATTTACGTAAGTTTTTTGATTTTTTGATAAATTTCTATTTCGTGCGAGTATTCGAGTATCTGTCTTGAGTACATCATTTTCTTGGTTTGAACAAGTTTTTGAACAATTTTCACAGGTGAGGACGTTTTTTTATTTTTGTGATAATTTCGATTTTGTGCGAATATTGAATATATGTTTTCGTAAACAAATTCAATTTGTAGAATCTCACATCAAGTCTTGAGTATATAATTTTCTTGGTTGGAAGAAGTTTTTGAGAGATTTTCACAATTTACGTAACTTTTTTGATTTTTTGATAAATTTCTATTTCTTGCGAGTATCCGAGTATCTGTCTTGAGTACATCATTTTCTTGGTTTGAACAAGTTTTTGAACAATTTTCACAGGTGAGGACTTTTTTTTTATTTTTGTGATAATTTCGATTTTGTGCGAATATCGAGTATATGTTTTCGTAAACAAATTCAAATTGTGGAGTCTAACATCAAGTCTTGAGTACATCATTTTCTTGGTTGAAAGAAGTTTTTGAGAAATTTTCACAATTTACGTAAGTTTTTTGATTTTTTGATAAATTTCTATTTCGTGCGAGTATTCAAGTATATGTCTTGAGTAAATCATTTTCTTGGTTTGAACAAGTTTTTGAACAATTTTCACAGGTAAGGAAATTTTTTAATTTTTTGATAAATTTCGATTTTGTGCGAATATCGAGTATATGTTTTCGTAAACAAATTCAATTTGTGGAATCTAACATCAAGTCTTGAGTACATAATTTTCTTGGTTGGAAGAAGTTTTTGAGAGATTTTCACAATTTACGTAAGTTTTTTGATTTTTTGATAAATTTCTATTTCGTGCGAGTATTCGAGTATCTGTCTTGAGTACATCATTTTCTTGGGCCCATAAGACTTTAAGAAAGTCTTGAACCTTAATTAAAAGCCTTTTAATATAAATACAAGGTTATGATTTAATTGTAAAAAAAAAAACAACTTCATATCATTCAACCTAAAAACCAAGCAAGACACACGGCCTCCAAAACCAACAAAAGAGCTCTCGGCTTCTTCATCATAGCCGAAGAGAATTTGTGATTTTTGGGCGTGCCTTTCGATTTAGTAACTTGTTCCGGTTTAATAACTTGTCTAGCAACTTGTTATTAAACTATCCCTTCACCCGATTTGATCGTGTGGATACCGTTGAGGCAAAACTCATTGAGTTTTGCTAGTGACTCGGAGAAGGCGTAGGACGTGGTGCTGCTCCGTGGATTCTGCTTCAAACACGCTACAAGGGTAAGGCACTTGTAATTCCTTTATCCGATATGAATCCTATGTATAGATCTGCTGGTTAGTAATCCATTAAATTTTATTCCGCTGCGTTGTATGCTCTTGGATTACTTACAGTGGTATCAGAGCCGTGTACACGGCTCTGATCGGATTTATGTGATTAAATTGTGTTATAATCATATTAGAATTAATATTGCATGCTATTTAAAACTGTATGAACATATATGATATGTTAATATTTAGTTTATGAAAATCATCGTAAAATTGTATTTGATATAATTAGGCGAATATCGAACCATATGTCACAAGTTTTCGGCCATCACCATCACAAATGACACCACGGCTAGCCACATGAGGGCTAGGGTTTTCGAACCCTTGGCTCGAGATGGCTTAGTCGTTGTGGCTAATAATTGTGCATGGAAGTGTCGAAAATTAATTAGGGTTTAGAACCCATTGGACGTGACGGCTAGCTCATGACGGCTAGGGTTTCGAACCCTAGTAGCCGTGCATGGCTCGGCCATCATCGCCTATTTTTCTTAAGTTTTGAGACGTGGATGAGTTTTGAACTCTTTGACTCGATAATGGTTCACGCATGCATGGATTAGTAACTTTACCACATGAGAGCAAGGTTTTTCGAACCCTTAGCTCGAGATGGTTGAGCCAACCCCGTGCATGGCCTGACCGTGACTCGTGGCTAACAAATTCTGGCGTTTCAAACAAGATGGCTCGATAAAATTCCATAAGGGTGCGAGGCGGCTAGGGTTTGGAACCCTAGCGCCGCTGCCGCTCGAGACATGGCTCGGCCATGGGCTAGGGTTTCGAACCCTAGGCCCACTATTGGTCCAGCCGTGTGCTTCATGGTTCGAACCATGGTGGTTCGTGTCTTAGTCGCTTTAGTTCGTGGCATGTGATGTCCCGAGCGTACGATAATTTTTCAAAAATTATTTTACAGTTTTAATTAGAATTAAATTTAAAATGTTTAAAATTTAATTAATTAAATGTTAATGCATGCTTTATGTGTTGTTTGAGCATGGTGCGTGGTTATAGCCCTTTGACCTATTAGATAGGATTTGTGGATGTTTGTAATGTATAATACGACCTGCGTGTCGTGCCTTCTCTATTTCATTCTAAATGTAATCTGTGATAACCAGAAATTATGGATGTTAATCCCGGAGTGTTAATAACCCGTAAAGTTGTTTTACGTGGCAATTGGAGTTTAATCGAGGTGTTGGGCCTTCTAGGCTCGTCTATTTGAGTAGTTGGGATCGTTGGATCCCGAGGTTGAGATCGTATTCTCATTTCGGTGAAAACCTGTGAGTTGGGTTTTTAGTGTGACTCAGAATCTCGGGTGCTTTGTGTGGGCACCGATAGGGGGTTTTTGAGTTAGAGAGAGAATTTTTGAAAACAGATGATTTTTAATGAATCATGATGTATTTGTGGTGCTATTAGTATTTCGGGGCATTTTTGCTATAAATACAAGTTGAACCCGAGATTTTAATTATCGGAACCATTTCAGCACCTCGTCTCTCTCTCCCCGTACCCGCTGGTTCCTGATCCCCTTTTGACCCACGCCGCTTCCAGGCGTGCGCCCGCCGCCGTTCGGCGCGTGCGACCCGCCGTTGGATTCGTCTCTCCGAGGCGCAGCTATTCATACCAACAATTCGAAGTTTGGTCGCGATTTGAGCTCGGATTTCTGCAGAAAGCGCTAGGGTTCGTCACTGGATTCTGTTCGATTTTTGGGGCTCGATTTTGCACATCGTTCCTCGGAGCATGGAACTCGAGCAAGGTTTGGCTCGGACTTCGGAGATTTAAGGTACGTGGGACGTACGAGCATTACTTTATATGAGAGCATTTGTGAAATGCATAATGTATATTGACTTCATCGATGGTTGTGTGCATGACTATATTTATGTGTTGATATATATGGGGTACTGGGCCTATATGACTATTATACGGCATTTGAGATGCCTGAGAATGATCGTGGGATCATGTACTCATTATAAGACATGTGAGATGTCTAGGTATAATGGAAAATTGGTAAAATAAATGCTAGGCATTTGAGCTATCTATGATTGATAGCGAAATTGAGAAATCAGTACTAGATATTGAGATATCTATATTTGTATGTATAATGAACTTGGAATCATTGATTATTGATACTTGAGAATCAGGCATGCTATGAGTTAAATCAATGTGTTGATTTACTGATTTATGAGATTTGATGAGTTTGATGATTGTGAGGACAGGGACAGTACACGGAATCCCGGATGAGGATGTTGCCATCCAGGGAGTATCATTTAAAATTCATTAATATTTACTTGTGTTGTAAATTATGAATTTCATTATTCTGATTATGAGATTTTGTGTATTGGTATGCTCACCCCGTTGGGGGCTGTCTCTGTTGGGGCAGGTGAACATGTGCATCGATGGCTATGGAGCTGGGCTCGAGCTGTTGATTGGAGGCACTCACAGGATCGTGGTACCAGGGCTTGATGGAACACGGTATCGTATAGAGTACTTATATACACCCGAGGTTTATATACACATTTATGATGCTCGCTTGTGAGCATGGATATTCTTGTATATGGGTTGTATATAAAGGCATGAGCCTTTCTCTCTTTCATTATATGTTGCATGCAATTGTGGTAGAATTGCTAATGATATGAGAGTCGTTAGTGTATTATGTGGGTGTTGAAACCCACTTTTGTCATCTTATGTGTGGTGTCTTCCCTGGCTGGGAATTTACTTTGTGTTCAGTATTCTGTTGGGTATTGTGTATTCCCTGGCCGGGAATTATATTATATGATGTGCTTTTGTTTTGGGATAGCTCAATTTACGGGGAGACTCTGCCCAAATTTTTATAAAAGTCCACAATGTGAAAAGTGGCAAAATGGGGATGGTAATGGGCAACTCTATGAGTCTATATGTTAGTAGAGATGATCTTATAACGTTGAATATTAAAGGAATTTTGTAAGCATCATTTGAGCTTCCCGATTGACCTTTTATTGAAAGCATGTGCCACACATAATGGTTAATACACTAATTAAGGGTTAAGGGCTTGGGGTCCTTACATTAGTGGTATCAGAGCAGTGGTTAGCTCTTTGTGGCTGTTGAGGGCCTGAAACATGCTGATAGGGATGAGTAGCACATATTTATGCATGATAGTAGCTAGTGTTGTGTGACACAACTGTTTTGCTTATGTGCATTTGTGATATGTGATCATAGTGAAACGATTATATGTCATGACATCTATAGAATCATAATATAACTTGTTGATTATGATTGTGAGTTGTGACACAGGGACAACCAAGTGGAGCATTTTGAAATGCATTGGGATACAGGAAGTACTTTGTACTCATAGTTTATGCATTTACTCATTATAATCATATTATGGGGAATATGGATTATCGTATGCTCATGGTTTGGGATTGTTCCTGTAGGGACACTATGACGTGGAAAGGCTAAGGCCATGGTTGAAAGACACGAAACGGTAACCTGCATTTTATATACATCCTGGAATTATGCATTGTGGTTGCATGTATACATGTAGTGATGATTTTAATGCTTTGCCGCCAAATGTTGAAGCGAGGGGTGGGAGTACCGCATGTCGCATTAGAGCGATGTGCATTAAAATACACTCATGATGATGTATGTTGGTATATGGATTATGCTTTGTGATGCAGGTATGGATGAAATACTTGGTGAATATCCCATGAGTCATTGTTATGGATGAGTGATGATTTTAAATGCTTGCCGCTAATTATTATTTTGTGCCGCTAAAATGTGAAGCGAGGGGTGGGAGCGCCGCATGTCACATTGAAGCGTGGTTAGCATATGAGGCGAGGAAAGAATATTTGCCGCTAAAATGTGAGGCGAGGGGTGGGAGTACCGCATGTCCATTTAAGCGAGGTTATTCTATGCCGCCTATATGTGAAGCGAGGGGTGGGAGTACCGCATGTTTTTACTTGAGCGAGGGGCATTAAAATACACTACCGTGACAATGACTAGGGATCGGCTATATTGACTGGCGATGGTTCTTGCCGCCATGTATATTGATAGCGATGGTTCATGCCGCTATATTGACTGGCGATGGTTCTTGCCGCCATGTATATTGATAGCGATGGTTCATGCCGCTATATTGACTGGCGATGGTTCTTGCCGCCATGTATATTGATAGCGATGGTTCATGCCGCTATATTGACTGGCGATGGTTCTTGCCGCCATGTATATTGATAGCGATGGTTCATGCCGCTATATTGACTGGTGATGGTTCTTGCCGCCATGGATATTGATAGCGATGGTTTATTCCGCTATATTGACTAGCGATGGTTCTTGCCGCCATGTATATGGATAGCGATGGTTCATTCCGCTATATTGATTGGCGATGGTTCTTGCCGCCGGATATATTGCTAGCGATGCCTCTTTCCGCTATTATGTGGACGATGATTCATGCTCAGGTGTATAGCGAGGTTTCATGCCACTTATTATATGACGAGGTATCATGCCGTCGATTCTATAGCGATGGATTGTGCCGCTATGTGCTCAGCACAGGATTTTGCCGCCTTCGAGCGATGGGTGCTGACTACGTACTATTATCGAGCGACGGAGACAGGTATGCCGCTATATTGATAGCGATGAGGTATGGCATATTACTTGTGTTAGCATTATTGTGGATACTATGTGTTGCTATATATATGTCATGTGTTTGACGATGAGATTATGGATGTCGTGTATTGCCATGTACCGTCGTATGTTTGACGATGTTAGTTGGATGTCATATGTTGACATATGCCGTCACGGGATGACGATGACATAGTTGATGTTCTATGTAGCCGTGTGGCGTCGTTTTGATGATTAATACATTTATGTTATGTATTTGGTTATATGGTTTGAGTGCCTTGGTGGGCACATGGTAGTGTCTGAGTCACTAGTTGACGAGACCAGTATGCCGAGCAAGTTGCTCGAGGAACTATTGGGTGCGCCGTATAGGAATTATACCGCAGCACATATTCGAAGTATATATTTGTCGAGCAATGATACCCTTGGGTATGCTCGTTGGTTTGGCTAGGGCCAAGTGATTGGTGGTAAGAGTAGTCATTGAGGAAACTACTCGCTTGTGTTGTGATGTAGGGTAGACATGGTTGCACCCACCCTGAGGGTGTGGGATAAGTCTTAACGGATTATGATTGCATCATAAGTGAGCAAGGACACCGGGTTGTCCATTGTGCTTGGTATTTTAGAGATATGCTGGGCGATGACCCACAACTCTAATAATTTGTACGGTATGGTATACCGGATTGGGACGTGTGTCACGTCGATAAGCTGGTACGAGCCTATGGAGACCGTGCTTTGCTAGCCAGATATCGTGGTAATGATATAGTGTGATTGTTGGAGCCATGATACTGCACGATGGAACCGAGTTTGGTGAATCGTATGATGATACGATGAAAGCTTTTGGCAGGCTTTTGATTGTCCCTTTGTAGCATGATGTTGAGGCATGTGACACCCCATGAGAACGTTTATACGTCTATTGTTTTGAGGGATTTGTCTGGGGCAGCTCATAATGTTGGAGTACTAACAAGAGAGTCATCAGGTCGTTATTGACTCGATCTGAGGGAACCCGTGCATTTGGGATGCAATGGGTGTTATTGTATCCAGTTTTCCGAACAGTGGTTCGAGACTTGTGGATCTCGAGTTCGATGGCACTCCCCTTGTGGGGAAGGAGGTAGTATTATACCCATTGGAAATCTTTGAAAGATTCGGTAAGTTGGTACGTGTAGTGTTGATTTTGGGAATCACACCGTGTTGTTGATCGTCGATTATCGTTCTCCACTGGGTAGGGAATGACTCAGAATTGATAGTTGTGTTTGGGGCTTAGGGGTATGTTGTAGATACCCGAGCCAAGTGCATTGAGTATGCATGTGATGTCAGTGCTTATGCAGGTATACCGGCGAGTATACGGATGCCAGTTATTGATTTCCTTCTTGTCAAGCATAGAGTTATGCTACTTTTGGATGGTTAAATCTCTGATGAGAGATATGGAACACCTTGAGATTGGGAATCTCCATGGCACGATGATTATGAGGGATAATCGTGAAGTTAGTTGACTTCCCTTGAGGAGGGATTATCTTGTGTGGGTTGAGATGTTCCCTGGTTGGTGTTTCCCTTCGAGTTATACGATAGCCTTCCCAAGTTTGGATTGTTAAATCCTAGGATTGCCAAGGGATGGCAGGAATTCAGATTGGTTGGGTGTCGCTGCCGACACAAGCGTTGAGGATGCAATGGGTTTATTGCATGTCCTTTCAGAATTTGAACTCTGTGGAGTCTCGATGGTTTGTTTATGATCAGGATGTGATCCTTGGAATATCCGGAGGTGGGTATCTTGTGAGATGTCTTCTGTGTGAATCTGCGGCCGTGAGTTGCCCAAATTGAGTTGCAATGATGCGACTGCTCATTCGATGGAGGAGGTTTGAAAGTGGAAACCAGGTTTGGTATGTGTGCACCGTGGTATGCTAATGTTTCCCTCGTAACGATGTATGTTAGACATCGTGAGTCATGATAAAGATATCATTGGACGATATCTACGATGGAATCGGGAGCGATTCGAATCCTTGCAGTTTCAGTTGCCTAACTGCTTTTGGATTATTAGCGTTGAGTGGTGCTGACGCTCTTTGACGTTATGATGGATTTGGAAGTCTATTCCACACCAGAGATTGACACGAGGTCAACGCTCTCACGGTTGAGGTGTCATTCAGGGTGCGTTCTTACTAGTTGTATTAGAACTGAGGATGACTGTCTGATTTACAGTCGTAAGTATTGGTTGTTTTGCAGTCATGAGGGACTGACTTTTGGGATGAACCGCATCGAGGTATGTTTTGCCTCTTGGATGATATGTTGGTTTTGGTATGTCGCTCTGTTTCAGAGTTCGATGTGAGATAAGTATTCTCGAGTTTTTTTAAGACGATTCTGATATGGTCAGGAATCGAGGTTATGACTTCTTGTAGTTGTGTAGCCCGGGTGTTACGTGATACACCGGTGCTAATTTCGAGGACGAAATTCTTTTAGTGGGGGATATTGTGATGACCAGAAATTATGGATGTTAATCCCGGAGTGTTAATAACCCGTAAAGTTGTTTTACGTGGCAATTGGAGTTTAATCGAGGTGTTGGGCCTTCTGGGCTCGTCTATTTGAGTAGTTGGGATCGTTGGATCCCGAGGTTGAGATCGTATTCTCATTTCGGTGAAAACCTGTGAGTTGGGTTTTTAGTGTGACTCAGAATCTCGGGTGCTTTGTGTGGGCACCGGTATGGGGTTTTTGAGTTAGAGAGAGAATTTTTGAAAACAGATGATTTTTAATGAATCATGATGTATTTGTGGGGCTATTAGTATTTCGGGGTATTTTTGCTATAAATACAAGTTGAACCCAAGATTTTAATTATCGGAACCATTTCAGCACCTCGTCTCTCTCTCCCCGTACCCGCTGGTTCCCGATCCCCTTTTGACCCACGCCGCTTCCAGGCGCGCGCCCGCCGCCGTTCGGCGCGTGCGACCCGCCGTTGGATTCGTCTCTCCGAGGCGCAGCTATTCATACCAACAATTCGAAGTTTGGTCGCGATTTGAGCTCGGATTTCTGCAGAAAGCGCTAGGGTTCGTCACTGGATTCTGTTCGATTTTTGGGGCTCGATTTTGCACATCGTTCCTCGGAGCATGGAACTCGAGCAAGGTTTGGCTCGGACTTCGGAGATTTAAGGTACGTGCGACGTACGAGCATTACTTTATATGAGAGCATTTGTGAAATGCATTATGTATATTGACTTCATCGATGGTTGTGCGCATGACTATATTTATGTGTTGATATATATGGGGTACTGGGCCTATATGACTATTATACGGCATTTGAGATGCCTGAGAATGATCGTGGGATCATGTACTCATTATAAGACATGTGAGATGTCTAGGTATAATGGAAAATTGGTAAAATAAATGCTAGGCATTTGAGCTATCTATGATTGATAGCGAAATTGAGAAATCAGTACTAGATATTGAGATATCTATATTTGTATGTATAATGAACTTGGAATCATTGATTATTGATACTTGAGAATCAGGCATGCTATGAGTTAAATCAATGTGTTGATTTACTGATTTATGAGATTTGATGAGTTTGATGATTGTGAGGACGGGGACAGTACACGGAATCCCGGATGAGGATGTTGCCATCCAGGGAGTATCATTTAAAATTCATTAATATTTACTTGTGTTGTAAATTATGAATTTCATTATTGTGATTATGAGATTTTGTGTATTGGTATGCTCACCCCGTTGGGGGCTGTCTCTGTTGGGGCAGGTGAACAGGTGCATCGATGGCTATGGAGCTGGGCTCGAGCTGTTGATTGGATGCACTCACAGGATCGTGGTACCAGGGCTTGATGGAACACGGTATCGTATAGAGTACTTATATACACCCGAGGTTTATATACACATTTATGATGCTCGCTTGTGAGCATGGATATTCTTGTATATGGGTTGTATATAAAGGCATGAGCCTTTCTCTCTTTCATTATATGTTGCATGCAATTGTGGTAGAATTGCTAATGATATGAGAGTCGTTAGTGTATTATGTGGGTGTTGAAACCCACTTTTGTCGTCTTATGTGTGGTGTCTTCCCTGGCTGGGAATTTACTTTGTGTTCAGTATTCTGTTGGGTATTGTGTATTCCCTGGCCGGGAATTATATTATATGATGTGCTTTTGTTTTGGGATAACTCAATTTACGGGGGGAATCTGCCCAAATTTTTATAAAAGTCCACAATGTGAAAAGTGGCAAAATGGGGATGGTAATGGGCAACTCTATGAGTCTATATGTTAGTAGAGATGATCTTATAACATTGAATTTTAAAGGAATTTTGTAAGCATCATTTGAGCTTCCCGATTGACCTTTTATTGAAAGCATGTGCCACACATAATTGTTAATACACTAATTAAGGGTTAAGGGCTTGGGGTCCTTACATAATCCCTCCCCTATGTTCCCCTCGAATGTGAATCGAGGAATTCTATATCTTGTAAATAGTGTAGTTTATTTTATTGATGATGATCAATGAAGATGGAGCATCGTGCCGGGATGAGGAGGCCATTCACAAATTGGAGCCAAAGGAAGGTGCTTGTGAAGTTACCTTAGGTTGACTCATAGGATTTTCTCATTGGCTTGAGAAAATCATTAGTAGGGGCTATAACCATGTCACGTTTAATTATGTATGTTGATGCATGATTTATCTTATGTTTTAGTTTGATAATAGTATTACACATATATGTAGATATGTATACAACTATATGTAGTGGACATATTTTAAATTATCAAATTAATCATGAGATCAATAAATCCCTCTAAAATATTAAGTTTTAGATGCCTTCCAAAATAAAAGTACTCGTCAATAACTTCGATTGTACATGTGTGGGTTTGCCAAAGCAAAGCACCGTGGCAATCTTAGTAAGGCGCGAAAGGATAAAAGTGATATCCGTTATACTTTAATTGGGTACGACTTAACTAGGTTATCTCAATAGGATTGGGAACCTAGAGGCATGGGTTGGATTATAATTCATTTGATGAATTGAACAAAGTGTTGTTCGTCCAACTATCCAAGAATTATATGTGATGTAATTGACAAAGTGTTGTCTACCTAAATAACCGAGTCTTGGGCGATTAGCCAAAGCTAACTCAAGATTAAGTGAAATATGGATCTTGGCCCACTAAAGGTTTTGAGGGTTGATATTTTTAAACAAAATAGTGGGAGTATCATTTAATATAAGACCATGTTAAATGATTTAAATCATAAACTTATTGTGAATAAGGGCAAAGGAAGGGCCAAAGCTAAAGGCAACAAGAAAGCAAAGAAAGTCTTTGCTAAATCTAAGCCAAAGTCTTATGCACTGAAGCCAAAGGGAGGGATAGCAAAGGAAGGGAACTATTTCCATTGCGGTGAGACCGGCCATTGGAAAAGGAACTGCAAAGTATATCTGGAGGATCTAAAGAAAGGAAGTGTGACTTTCGCTTCAGGTATTTTTGTTATAGAAGTCAATTTATCTACTTCTTCATCATGGGTATTAGATACTGGATGTGGATCTCACATTTGTGTAAATGTGCAGGATCTAAAAAGGAGTAGGACGTTGGCGAAAGGTGAAGTTGATCTCCGAGTTGGAAATGGAGCAAGAGTTGCTGCATTAGCTATAGGAGATTATCATTTAGCTTTACCTTCTGGTTTATCATTGATTTTGAAAGATTGTTATTTTGTGCCTTCAATTACTAAAAACATTATTTCTATTTCTTGTTTGGACAAGTATGGATTTTCATTTATAATAAAGGACAACTGTTGTTCTATTTATTTAAATGATATGTTTTATGCTAGTGCACAAATAGTTAATGGTCTTTATGTATTAAATCTTGATATGCCTATCTATAACATAAATACTAAAAGGATTAAAAATAATGATTGTAATCCGACTTATCTCTGGCACTGTCGCTTGGGCCACATAAATGAGAACCGCATATCTAAACTTCATAAGGATGGAGTATTAGATTCATTTGATTTTGAATCATATGAAACATGCGAATCTTGTTTAATGGGCAAGATGACTAAAGCCCCTTTCAAGGGACATGTTGAAAGGGCAAATGTTTTATTGGGACTAATACATAGTGATGTATGTGGACCAATAAGTACACAAGCTAGAGGTGGTTTTCAATACTTCGTTACATTTACTGATGACCTCAGTAGATATGGGTATGTGTACCTAATGAAACATAAGCATGAAACCTTTGAAAAGTTCAAAGATTTCAAGAATGAAGTACAAAACCAACTTGGCAAAGTATCAAAATCCTTCGATCAGATCGAGGAGGAGAATACTTAAGCCAAGAGTTTCATGACTATGTAAAGGAGTGTGGGATAGTCCCACAACTCACTCCTCCGTATACTCCACAATGGAATGGTGTATCCGATAGGAGAAATCGAACCTTGTTAGACATGGTTAGATCAATGATGAGTCATGCAGATCTTCCGATATCGTTTTGGGGACACGCTCTAGAAACAGCGATTTTCTTACTGAACCGTGTTCCATCTAAATCAGTGGAAAAGACACCATATGAGATATGGACTGGGAAGCGTCCTAGTATGTCTTTTATGAAGATTTGGGGTTGTGAGGCTTTCGTTAGACGTCACGCCACTAACAAACTTGGACCCAAATCTGATAAGTGTTTATTTGTGGGGTATCCTAAGGAAAAGAAAGGATACTATTTCTACTATCCCACCGAGAACAAAGTAGTTGTTGCTCGGACTGGTGTATTTCTTGAAAGAGAATTTATTTCTAGAAAAACCAGTGGGAGAAAAATAGAACTTAGTGAAGTTCAACCACAAGAAAACACTGAACCTGAGATTGAGATGGAAACAGAGCAGGCACCGCAAGCTGTTGTGGAAGAAGCACCTGCTCAAGAGACACAAGCCCAGCGTAGGTCTGTAAGAGAACACCGGGAGCCACAGAGATATGGATTTCTTGTGACTCAACAAGGTGACTTACTACTTATTGATGAGGATGAGCCGTCATCTTATCAACAAGCTATAATGGGCAATGATTCTGAGAAATGGCAAGAGGCCATGAAATCTGAGATGGAATCCATGTATGCAAACCAAGTATGGACTTTGGTTGATCCACCTGAAGGGGTACGACCCATAGGGTGCAAATGGATTTTCAAGAAAAAGACCGATATGGATGGTAACGTACAAACCTATAAAGGTCGGCAGGTTGCAAAAGGATTCAAACAAATTCATGGTATAGACTATGATGAAACCTTTTCACCAGTGGCCATGGTTAAATCCATAAGGATCTTACTTGCAATAGCTGCATTTCATGATTATGAAATCTGGCAGATGGATGTCAAAACAGCTTTCCTTAATGGAAATCTACTCGAGGATGTGTACATGACACAGCCCGAGGGTTTTGTCGATCCAAAGGATGCTGGAAAGATATGCAAGCTACAACGATCCATTTATGGATTGAAGCAAGCTTCTCGGAGTTGGAATCTTCGTTTTGATGATGCAATCAAAGAGTTTGGTTTTATCAAAAACGAAGATGAACCTTGTGTCTACAAGAAGGTCAGTGGGAGCGTAATCATTTTCCTAGTGTTGTATGTAGATGACATACTTCTTATTGGAAATGATATCCCTGCCTTGCAATCTGTAAAGATTTGGCTAGGGAATTGCTTTTCGATGAAAGACTTGGGAGAAGCCACCTATGTATTAGGAATCAAGATCTATAGAGATAGATTGGGAAGGCTTCTTGGTCTAAGTCAAAGTACATACATAGACAAGGTGCTTAAAAGGTTTAGCATGCAAGAATCAAAGAAAGGATTCGTGCCTATGACGCATGGCATTTATCTCTCGAAGGACCAGCGTCCTTCAACACCAGATGAGAGACAACGCATGAGTAAGATTCCATACGCGTCAGCTATTGGATCTATCATGTATGCCATGATATGTACTCGTCCCGATGTATCGTATGCTTTGAGTATGACGAGCAGATATCAAGTTGATCCAGGTGAAGGTCACTGGATTGCTGTCAAGAACATCCTGAAGTACTTGAGAAGGACTAAGGATACATTCTTGATTTATGGAGGTGAGGAAGAGCTCAATGTAATGGGTTACACTGATGCAAGCTTCCAAACCGACAAAGATGATTTTCGATCGCAATCTGGATATGTGTATTGCCTAAATGGAGGTGCTGTGAGCTGGAAGAGTTCAAAGCAAGAAACAGTAGCCGATTCTACAACGGAAGCTGAGTATATTGCTGCCTCGGATGCAGCAAAGGAAGCTGTTTGGATGAGGAAGTTCATTTCTGAACTTGGAGTGGTGCCTAGCATTAAAGATCCGATAGAACTCTATTGTGACAACAATGGAGCGATCGCATTAGCTAAGGAACCAAGATCTCACCAAAGATCCAAACACATACTTAGGCGGTTCCATTTCATTCGAGAAATCGTTGAAATGGGAGATGTTAAAATATGCAAAGTACCAACATATGATAATGTATCTGGCCATTGACGAAGCCACTGTCACAGCAGAAGCATGATCGTCATACTAGATCTCTAGGCATTAGGTATATGTCTGAGTGGTCTTAGTGCAAGTGGGAGATTTGTTGGGATATGCCCTAAGACACATCATTAGATGATTGTTTATGACATACAATGTAATATGATTTTATGAATGGCAATTCATTATTATATATTATTCTTTTAACTGTGCAATGTGAATTAATATATATGTTAATGTCCTTAGAATAATATTGTATTATTCTTAAAGATGTCCCTAGTCAAGTATTATCATGAATAGGGATAATGATAATACGTTGAGACTAGTATGTGTTGATCGATGAATTGTTCATTGATATGAGATATCAAATCAACATATAGGTACATGTTAGAGAACGATGTACTGGACAGACCCACCATGAGAATGCAACATGGATAGTTATATGATCGTCATATGCAATTCTCATAGTGATAATAATGTATGTAATCCTTACGACTTGTGATCATCAGAGATCCCAACATAAGGAGTTATGTATCTTGATATCGTCAAACGTTACCCGTAACAGGGTATACTATAAAGGCGACTATTGGATACACTACGAATTATGTAGAGGGATGTTGACTGATCGAGATAGGATTTGTCCCTCCTATATAACAGGAGATGTGTTAGGCCCTTGATCAAGTGAGAACTAAAATGCATGGCCATGCTCGAATGAGTCGATATGAGATATCGAGATTATTCGTTTATTCTAGTTCTACTTGGGGATCAAGAAATAAAGATTGGATATACGAGTATGACTATTCCATGACTCGTGTTCAATCTAAACACAAAGGACAAAGGGATTAAGTTACATGATTAATATTATCACAAGTTCTAAAGGTTATGTCGAGTCATTGACATTCTTGTAATTTGGGTAGCATTGATGTGTTGCTAGATACCGCTCAATGCTTGCGACATAAAATGAGATTTTATGTCACTGCCAACATTACAAGATCCTATCGGGTCGCACAAAAGATTAAATCGAGAAGGGAAATTAAATTCATTGGATGAATTAATTAATTAAGAAAAGTCTTAATTAAGTGATTAAAAGGTTTTAATTAAATCATGGGTTTGGGCCCATAAGACTTTAAGAAAGTCTTGAACCTTAATTAAAAGCCTTTTAATATAAATACAAGGTTATGATTTAATTGTAAAAAAAAACAACTTCATATCATTCAACCTAAAAACCAAGCAAGACACACGGCCTCCAAAACCAACAAAAGAGCTCTCGGCTTCTTCATCATAGCCGAAGAGAATTTGTGATTTTTGGGCGTGCCTTTCGATTTAGAATCGAGTGTCTTTCTTGTTCCGGTTTAATAACTTGTCTAGCAACTTGTTATTAAACTATCCCTTCACCCGATTTGATCGTGTGGATACCGTTGAGGCAAAACTCATTGAGTTTTGCTAGTGACTCGGAGAAGGCGTAGGACGTGGTGCTGCTCCGTGGATTCTGCTTCAAACACGCTACAAGGGTAAGACACTTGTAATTCCTTTATCCGATATGAATCCTATGTATAGACCTGCTGGTTAGTAATCCATAAAATTTTATTCTGCTGCGTTGTATGCTCTTGGATTACTTACCTGAACAAGTTTTTGAACAATTTTCACAGGTGAGGACTTTTTTTTATTTTTGTGATAATTTCGATTTTGTGCGAATATCGAGTATATGTTTTCGTAAACAAATTCAAATTGTGGAATCTAACATCAAGTCTTGAGTACATCATTTTCTTGGTTGAAAGAAGTTTTTGAGAAATTTTCACAATTTATGTAAGTTTTTTGATTTTTTGATAAATTTCTATTTCGTGCGAGTATTCAAGTATATGTCTTGAGTAAAACATTTTCTTGGTTTGAACAAGTTTTTGAACAATTTTCACAGGTAAGGAAATTTTTTTATTTTTTGGTAAATTTTGATTTTGTGCGAATATCGAGTATATGTTTTCGTAAACAAATTCAATTTGTGGAATCTAACATCAAGTCTTGAGTACATAATTTTCTTGGTTGGAAGAAGTTTTTGAGAGATTTTCACAATTTACGTAAGTTTTTTGATTTTTTGATAAATATCTATTTCGTGCGAGTATTCGAGTATCTGTCTTAAGTACATCATTTTCTTGGTTTGAACGAGTTTTTGAACAATTTTCAGAGGTGAGGATGTTTTTTTATTTTTGTGATAATTTCGATTTTGTGCGAATATCGAGTATATGTTTTTGTAAACAAATTCAATTTGTGGAATCTAACATCAAGTCTTGAGTACATCATTTTCTTGGTTGAAAGAAGTTTTTGAGAAATTTTCACAATTTACGTAGGTTTTTTGATTTTTTGATAAATTTCTATTTCGTGCGAGTATTCAAGTATATGTCTTGAGTAAATCATTTTCTTGGTTTGAACAAGTTTTTGAACAATTTTCACAGGTAAGGACTTTTTTTTATTTTTTGATAAATTTCGATTTTGTGCGTATATCGAGTATATGTTTTCGTAAACAAATTCAATTTGTGGAATCTAACATCAAGTCTTGAGTACATAATTTTCTTGGTTGGAAGAAGTTTTTGAGAGATTTTCACAATTTACGTAAGTTTTTTGATTTTTTGATAAATTTCTATTTCGTGCGAGTATTCGAGTATCTGTCTTGAGTACATCATTTTCTTGGTTTGAACAAGTTTTTGAACAATTTTCACAGGTGAGGACGTTTTTTTATTTTTGTGATAATTTCGATTTTGTGCGAATATCGAGTATATGTTTTCGTAAACAAATTCAGTTTGTGGAATCTAACATCAAGTCTTGAGTACATCATTTTCTTGGTTGAAAGAAGTTTTTGAGAGATTTTCACAATTTACGTAAGTTTTTTGATTTTTTGATAAATTTCTATTTCGTGCGAGTATTCGAGTATCTGTCTTGAGTAAATCATTTTCTTGGTTTGAACAAGTTTTTGAACAATTTTCACAGGTAAGGACGTTTTTTTATTTTTTGATAAATTTTGTTTTTGTGCGAATATCGAGTATATGTTTTCGTAAACAAATTCAATTTGTGGAATCTAACATCAAGTCTTGAGTACATAATTTTCTTGGTTAGAAGAAGTTTTTGAGAGATTTTCACAATTTACGTAAGTTTTTTGATTTTTTGATAAATTTCTATTTCGTGCGAGTATTCGAGTATCTGTCTTGAGTACATCATTTTCTTGGTTTGAACAAGTTTTTGAACAATTTTCACAGGTGAGGACGTTTTTTTATTTTTGTGATAATTTCGATTTTGTGCGAATATCGAGTATATGTTTTCGTAAACAAATTCAATTTGTGGAATCTAACATCAAGTCTTGAGTACATCATTTTCTTGGTTGAAAGAAGTTTTTGAGAAATTTTCACAATTTACGTAAGTTTTTTGATTTTTTCATAAATTTCTATTTCGTTCGAGTATTCAAGTATATGTCTTGAGTAAATCATTTTCTTGGTTTGAACAAGTTTTTGAACAATTTTCACAGGTAAGGACGTTTTTTTATTTTTTGATAAATTTCGATTTTGTGCGAATATCGAGTATATGTTTTCGTAAACAAATTCAATTTGTGGAATCTAACATCAAGTCTTGAGTACATAATTTTCTTGGTTGGAAGAAGTTTTTGAGAGATTTTCACAATTTACGTGAGTTTTTTGATTTTTTGATAAATTTCTATTTCGTGCGAGTATTCAATTTTTGAACAATGCGAACATCATATGTTTCTGTGCCCTTCAGAACCTCCTGTTCTATTTTGTGCAGCCGCTTGAGTTTACCAAAGAACAGACTGAAATGATTGACCGCTCTGTACTGGACCCATTCATCGAATACGACGGTGAAAGCCTGTACTTTGTCTTCAACGTCTTCCATGGCCTGATTTGGGCTTGGAGGGTGCAGACTCTGTCACGATGGCTTTGCTCTTCCCAGCGACAGACGAGGGCTTAATCCCTGATTGGGTATAATCGTCCAATTCTTTGATTACAATCCCCCTGACAGCAGGGATATTGGGTTGGACTTGGGGTACCACTTTGGCTATTTTTGGTGGAGCTTGGGATTTTTGAGGTGGAGCTTGGGATTTTGGGAGTGGAGCTTGGGGTACAGGGGTTGCTTGGGTTGGAGGAAGTGTAGATATGGGTTTGGGGTTTAAGGTTGCCAGGGGTTTGGTGAGTTGGGTTCGTGGCTTCTTTGGTAGGGGTTTGGTTAGGGATGAAGTAGTAGAGGCATACTGGGTTTCATCCGAGTCAGTCTGGACCACTACCAGTTTTCGCTTGGCCCTTGTTGTCTTCTTCTCTGCAGCCTGTTCTGCACCAACCTCCATTTTGACAGTCAATAAATCAGTGGGAGTTGGGGGAGCACTCTTGGATCTTAACAGAGCCAGTCCTTTAGGATTGAAGACCTTGAACGGACTGAGTGCTGAAGATTTCCCCAGCTCAATATTCATGGACTCCAGCAGCTTGCTCAGGGAAACGGCAAAACAGACAGCCTGCTTTGTGGACGTGATGGTCTCCAGCAAAACACCAAATAAAATGGAGGACCAGTTCACTTTCTGTCCAAAATGAATAGCTGCCATGGCCCCGAACTTCGCAGACGTCACCGCATCAAAACTTACAGCCTTGCTCAGCAGAGGCTTTCCGACGATGTCGCAGAGTACTTGGAAGTAGAAAGACATCTCCTTCTTCTTGAATGAAGGCCTTAGTGTAAGTCCGAAGATTGAGACACTTCGTTGAAATTCTTTCAGAGTAGCTTTGGAAATATTAGCGAAGTCGGACATGCCAGAGGTGGGAAGGTCCAAACTCTCCGTAAACAGCTCCTGAGAGATTTCAACAATCTGGCCATTCACTGAAGAATAGATTGAATTCTTGCGAAATACGGCGTTGAAAAATAGTTCTTTGATCGCCGATTCATAGACCACCGTGCCGCATTCCAAGAATTTCCGCAGTCCTGAAGATTCCAGATTCTTGAATGTAGACACCATTTCTGTATCTTCCATCATGTATATAGCATCGAGCTCAACAAATAATGAATTGTGAGTAATGGTTGCCATTTAGAAAGATTAGGATTCAAATATGGAATTGAGAGGAGTTTTGGAAGATATAAGCAGACGACGGTAAAAAGATAAAGTAAAATGGTGAGTGGGATGTACAACCTGATAAATAAAGAGATATTAGACATGTGTATGTATCTCGATGACTGATATTTTAAAAATTCAAATTTTAACGGACTGGATGAGAGTATAGTAAGGCGGTTAAAGTTAGATCAGTCCGGGCTGTAAAATATTACTATGTTAAAGATTGATAGTGTTTTGAGTTAGACCATAGGATAACATCAGATCGATGGAGATCAGTCTGATAATCAGGACCAGTCTTAATCTTACTGACCATTGTATTATCGATCTGTACTAAATCTTTAAAAGCGAAGTTAAGCAAGCGTCAAATATATATTAAGATAGATCTATTAAACCAAGAATTTGACGAAAATAATTAAACTTAGCCTCGGGGAGTGGTTTAGTGAAGATGTTTGTAGCTTGCTGGTCTGTTGAAATGTACTCGATTCGAATCTCCTTTTTGCCAACATGATCTCGAATAAAATGATGTATGATATCAATATGTTTAGTTTGAGAGTGCAAGACAGGATTATATGTGATAGAAACTGCACTTGTGTTGTCGCAAAAGATTGGTGACTCAGCAGCTTGAAAGCCATAGTCTCTGAGCTGATGTTGAACCCAGAGCATTTGAGCGCAACAGCTTCCGGCGGCGAGATATTCTGCCTCAGCTGTGGATGTGTCAATCGACGTTTGCTTCTTGCTAAACCAAGAGATCAATATTTCACCTAAGAATTGACAAGTTCCACTGGTGCTCTTGCGATCGATCTTACATCCTGCATAGGCAGAAATCTGAATATCCAGTCAAATCGAAGTTAGAATCTTTGGGATACCAGAGACCAACATTCTGAGAACCTTTTAAGTATTTTAAAATGCGTTTAGCGGCAATGAAGTGGGATTGTTTAGGGTCAGATTGAAATCTAGCACACATACAAACAGAAAACATAATATCAGGTCGGCTCGCTGTAAGATATAACAACGATCCGATTAGACCTCGATACATTGTTACCTCAACTGACGCTCCCCCTTCGTCTTTATCTAACTTAATTGATGCACTCATCGAAGTTGAAGCATTTGAGAAAGTCTCCATACCAAACCGTTTGAGTAGCTCCTTGGTGTACTTGGTTTGATTAATGAAGGTTCCATTATCGAGTTGTTTGACTGTAGACCCAGGAAGAATGACAATTCTCTCATCATGCTCATCTCAAATTGACTCTGCATTAACTTAGAAAACTTCTCGCATAGCTTGGGGTTAGTTGACCCAAAAATGACATCATCAACATATATTTTAATTAACAGAGTATGTTCCCCCTTAATAAATTTAAATAAAGTTTTATCTACTCAGCCGATCTGGAAATTATGATCCAGAAGAAATTGAGACAGAGTGTCATACCAGGCTCTGGGGGCTTGTTTAAGTCCATACACTGCTTTATTTAGTAGGTATACGTGATCTGGAAATGAGTGATTAAGAAATCCAGGAGGTTGCTCGATGTAGACTTCCTCCTGGGGTTTGCCATTAAGAAATGCACTCTTTACGTCCATTTGAAATACTTTGAAATCTTTAAAAGCAGCATATGCAAGAAAGATTCGAATGGCTTCTAGTCTGGCAACTGATGCAAAGGATTCATCAAAGTCGATTCCTTCTTCTTGTCTGAAGCCTTGTGCAACCAGTCTGACCTTGTTTCTAACTACCACGCCATTTGCATCTAGTTTGTTTCTGAAAACCCATCTGGTTCCAATAACAGGATGATCACTTGGTCTGGGAGTTAAACTCCACACCTGATTCTGTTCAAATTGGTTAAGCTCTTCTTGCTAGCCTCTATCCAGTTATAGTCAGCTAAAGCTTCGTCAGTCTGTTTTGGTTCCAGGTTGGATATGAATGCAGCGTAGGTGAATTCATTCATCATCTGTCCTCTAGTTCTTATGGGTGCAGATGGTCTTCCAATCACCAGATCAGGTGGATGCCTCTTAGTCCAGCGGTCGTTTGGTTCGAGAACATCTGGCACTGATGGAGGCAGAATACTAATATCGTCAATATTGATCTTTACGTTGGTATTCGCTACTATCGGATCAGCCACATCAGCTCGATCTGGTAGAACTTCAGTGGCTTCTACCGGTCTGTCTGGTACTTCAGGTTCTGGTGGATTATCTCTTAACCTGTTAACTGCATTCTCATCATCATTGTTAGCTTTGAGATGGATATTTTCCATCTGATTTTGAATTAATTCCTTGTGGTTCTCAATATCAAGAAATTCATCAAAAACTACATGAATTGACTCTTCCACAGTTAGAGTTCGATTATTGAAGACACGAAATGCTTTGCTAACAGATGAATATCCTAAGAATATTCCATCATCTGATTTAGATTCGAAAGCGGTTAGATGATTCTTACCGTTGTTATGAACATAACATTTGCAGCCGAAGATATGGAAATATGAAATAGTAGGTCTGTTATTTGTCCATACTTCATACGGTGTTGAATTTAATTTCTTATTAATCATGGATCGATTCTGTGTATAACATGCAGTATTGACAGCCTCTGCCCATAACTTTTGAGAGATTCCAGAGTCAGCAAACATTGTTCTTGCTGCTTCCTTTAGCGTTCTGTTACGTCGTTCTGCAACTCCATTTTGTTGAGGAGTGCGAGCTGCTGAGTATTCATGTTTGATCCATTGGTCATCTAGAAAGTATTCAAGATTTTGATTTGAGAATTCAGTGCCTTTGCCGCTTCGAATCCTGTCTATCCCAGAGGATTTCTCGTTCTGAATGCGCTTCAACAACTTGATCAATTTCGGGTCGGTCTGGTCTTTACTGCTAAAAAATATAGTCTATGTAAAACGTGAGTAATCATCAATAACAACAAGAGTATACCGCATTCCCCCTAAACTTGTTATTGGTATTGGACCAAACAAGTCCATGTGCAATAATTCTAAGCAGCGTGAGGAGGATTTGGCATTATTATTCTTAAAGGATGATCTGACTTGCTTTCCCATTTGACAAGCTTGACAGATCTTATCCTTAGCAAAGTTGATATTGGGCAGACCGATAACTAAATCATTTTTACATAGGCTAGAAATAGTCTTGAAATTAAGATGATTCAAGCGTTTATGTCATAGCCAATGTTTATTATCGTTATGAGCGATGAAACAGGTAGGATTATCAGGTAGATCATGATTCCAGTTAATCTTATAAGTATTTCCATTCCTGTTTCCTACCAGCATGGTTTTACCATTAGATGATTTAATAATGCAAGTGTGTTTGTGAAATTCTACGGTATAACCATTGTCATATAATTGACTTATACTAATCAGATTATAGCATAAATTCTCAACTAATAACACATCATTTATGATAATGTTGCCATGGACAGTCTTACCCTTGCCCACGGTCTTACCCTTTGAGTTATCACCAAAGGTGATCTTGGGACCAGTGTAAGAATTAATATCAGACAGCAGCTCAATGTTTCCTGTCGTGTGTCGAGAACATCCACTGTCCAGAAACCACTCTGAGCTCCGAACTTGATGGATACTAGATCTCTGCAATTAAAGCGATAAATTGATTGGTACCCAATCCTACTTGGGTCCAGACAGGATTAGTCCTTTCGGTGTATAACCCTGAATTGTCCGGGTCTGTGTGTGTCCTGAAATGTGTGTGCATTAAGTGGTGATGGTGTTCTTGGGTGATGTATGTGATAGTGAGTGTATGCATGTTGTTTTGGTTTTTGGTTTCTGTTGGGAAGCATATACCTCTTCTGGACAGGCATACAATTATAGTACCAGTTGGGTTTCACCTCTTAAGTTGCCTGACCAGTGGGCTTATGTCCATTTCTGAACTTTTGCCCCGGTCTAGCTTTCTCTATTGGCTCAACATAACCTATACCTTTGTGTGATGTCCGTTTCTTGATGAGTATTGGCTTAACAGGTTCCTTAACCAATTCACTTGGTTCATATACTGTGCTGGATCTGACAAAGTTCATTGTTTGAACCTTGTTCTTCTCTAGACACAGTTGAGATTTGATACCAGATGAGTTACTTTCATTGTTAATGTAGCCTATACCTGTGAGATCATCAGCAAGCCTTATTGACTCAAGCATCTCATCTTTTCTGGTAGTTGATGCGTTCCATGTGCGAACCAGTTTAATGAGTTTCTGGTGTGCACATCTGGCTTCGTCCCTTTCTTTCTCGAGTAGACTTACTTTTTCCCTTAGGTATTCCAACTACTTTGATTGTTTACAATCAAGTTTGTTGTTTTGCTGTTCCATTGGGATTGAATATTCAGTCTTATAATTCTCGAAGGACTCATACAACATCTGATACTCATTAATCATGTCCTGCAATGCATTAGTGAGTTAATTATGTGTAAATTCAGAGAGATTAGAGTTAGTTACCTCACTGTCATCATTGGCCATTAGACAGTGAACTTCTTCATCTTCACTCTCACTTGATGAGCTGGTAGATTCTTCTGATTCTGAATCAGCCCATATGCTCTTGTTTTCTTCAGCCACCAGTACTTTCTGGTCTCTGCCCCTTCTGGATGATCTTCTCTTTTCCTTGGACTTCCTATGGTCCTTGGATCCTCTCTTCTGATAATCTTTCTTTAGCTTAGGACAGTCAGCGATAAAATGTCATTGTTTAAGACAGTTGAAGCAGACGCGATCATCCTCATCTGATCTACTTCTGAAGTTCTGCTTTCTTGGATAAGATTGATAAGGTCTTCTGATTCTTTTTCATAAATTTTCCAAACTTCTTGACAAACAGTGACATTGCATCATTGCATATTTGTTCGGGAGTTATCTCTGTTGTGGTGGACAGGGACTCTGATGCAGTAAGGGTTTTGGTTGGTTGGCTAGTACTTGGTTCATCTTCAATCCGAATGCCTAGTTCAAACTCGTATGCCTTTAAGTCAGCACATAGATCATGTAGATCTATCTTGTTTAAATCTTTGGATTCTCTCATGGCAATTGTTTTTACATCCCATTCTCTTGGGAGACCTCTCTGTGGGATAGATCCTTACCTAGGTTGTTGAGTTCATTGATGATTCCAATTACTCTTTCATCATACTCACTGAGAGTTTCTCCGGACATCATTTTGATGTTTTCAAACTTCTGTAGAGCGACAGTGAGCTTGTTTTCCTTGGTTTGATCATTCCCTTCACACAGATGAGCAATCTTTTCCCAGATGTCTTTAGCAGTGGGACACATCTTGATTTTGTTGAACATGTTTTTGTCCAATGATTTGAACAATATGTCCTTAGCCACATTGTCCAGATTTGCTTTTTTTCTTTTCCTCATTTGTCCAGGATGCTCTGTCCTTTAAACCATCTGAGGTTCACCACTAGTAATGGCAGCTGTTGTGTTGATCTTCATGATCTTCATTGGTCCATCAGTGATGACGAACCACATGTCATCGTCTTGAGTGCTTGCATACGAATTCTCCAGTCATCGTATTCATCTTTCTTGAACATGGGAATCTTGCTAAATGAGGCCATCAGTTTTTAGTATTTCTCAAGATTGAGAAGACCTTGCTCTGATATCACTTGTTAGGATCCGAGAAGTGTTTAGAATGGGGGGTTGAATAAACACTTGACTCAAATCGATTTTTCTTTGTTACTACAGACTGTTAAGTACTCCAGTAGCTTCTCAATTAGTTGCAAGTCAACAGACACTGATAATAGTGCGGAAGACGTCTGCTGAACTTGTGAGTAGTAATAAATGAATAGTAAATGTAGAAAGTAAATGACACAAGAATTTTTTCTGGAAGTTCGAAGCACAACGCTTCTACGTCTCCCCTTCTTCCTTTGCAGGAAGGATTCACTAGAAGACTTTGAGTACTACGATCCTGTTGTACTGGTTTTTGGAAAATACAAATAGAAGACTATATGTACCAAAAAGGCATTTATCAACCTCTCTCGGGTATGAAGCCAGAGGGCCTGAAGATGAAGAATGGACTCTTCTAGATAGAAAAGCCCTCGGAGTTATCCGACTGACATTGTCACGCAACATTCCTTTCAACATAGCAAAAGAAAGATAACGACGGGTCTTATGGCGGCTCTTTCAAGCATGTACGAGAAGCCACCAGCTTCAAACAAAGTCCATTTGATGAAGCGGTTGTTCAATTTGTGGATGGTAGATGGCGGATCGGTAGCTTAACACTTCAATGAACTCAACACAGTGACAACCCAGTTGAGTTCAGTTAAAATTGATTTTGACGATGAAGTACGAGCATTGATACTTTTGTCTTCCTTACCAAAAAGCTGGAATGCTACTGACACAACTGTGAGTAGCTCAACGATGTTCGTGATCTGGTTCTCAGTGAAGAGATCAGACGGAGAGATTCAAATGCATCATAAACCTTTTCAGTATTACATACAGAGTCAAGATGTAGAAAATCAAACAAAGGAGGTGGACGTGGCAAACAAAAGGATAGGATGTCCAAATCTAGGAATCCCCCTAATTCTCACAACTCGAAGATTATCGAGTGTTGGAAATGTGGGCAGCCCGGACATTATAAAAATCAGTGCAAAAATGCACCGAAGAACATGAGGCAAAGGCAGAAGCAAATGTTGCTTCTAGATATGATGCATTAATATGTTTTTCAGAGAGCAAGGAAGAGTCTTGGGTATTAGACTTCGGAGCATCATTCCATGTTACTTCGCAAAGAGAACTATTCGACAAATATGTCCCCGAAAACCTTGGTAAAGTCTACCTTGGTAATGAACAATCTCGTGAGATTGTTGTCAAAGGTATCCTAAAGATTCAGTTGAACGGGTCTGTATGGGAACTGAATGATGTCAGGCATATTCCCGATCTGAGAAAGAACTTAATCTCAGTTGGCCAGTGAAGGTTATCAACAGTATTTCACGGTGATACGTGGAAGATCTCAAAAGTTGGAATGATAAATGCTCGAGGCAGTAAGAGTGGTACAATTTAAATAACAGCATGAGCACGTTGTTCACTTGCAGTTGCAGCAGATACAGAAAGTCCTACTCTGTGGCACCAGAGACTTGGCCACATGAATGAAAAAGGAATGAAGGTTATGCACTCAAAGGGGAAACTACCGAGTCCTCAGTCAATTGATATTGACACGTGTGAAGGATGTATTTTTGGAAAGCAGAAAAGAGTTAGCTTGCAGACAAGTACCAGAACCCCAAAGAAGGAGAAACTTGAACTAGTTCACACTAATGTTTAGGGACCAACGACTGTCTCATCCATTAGTGAAAAACAATACTTTGTGACTTTCATTAATGATCACTCCAGAAAAGTATGGGTTTACTTTGTGAAATATAAGTCAGAAGTATTTGAGGCTTTCAAAATTTGGAAAGCGATGGTTGAAAATGAGACAGGGTTGAAGATAAAGAAGCTCGGAACCATTTTGAAGACACCAGATTCAAGAAGTTTTGCTATGAGCATGGGATCAGAATGGAGAGAACCGTGTCTGGTACGCCTCAACACAATGGTGTAGCTGAGCGTATGAACCGGACGTGACAGGAAGAGCCAGAAGTATGCGGGTACAATCAGGCCTGCCAAAGCAGTTCTGGGAAGAAGCAGTTAATACAACTGCTTACTTGATTAACCGAGTCGGTACCATTGGAGCAAAGAATATCAGAAGAGGTATGAAGCGAAAAAGAGTTAAACCTCTCACATCTTAAAGTTTTCGCTTGTGTAGCATATGTGCATATCAGTGATGCACATAGAAATAAACTTGATCCCAAATCAAAGAAATGCACTTTCATTGCTTATGGTGAAGGTGAGTTTGGCTACCGCTTTTGGGATAATGAAAACAAGAAGATGATCCGCAGCAGAGATGTAATCTTTAACGAACGAGTGATGTATAAGGACAATCATAACACAGTTGTCAGCGACTCAGAACAGAGTGAGCCAGTGTATGCATACGTAGACGATGTCCCAGATAGTCATGTGGAGCGGATAGTTGAGATTCCTCAGTTGGGGGAATCAATTGATCAAGACAACGAGCAACAATATGATACATCACAATCTCCTACTCCAGTTCTTTAATTGAGAAGGAGTTCTCGGCCTCAGGTACCTAACAGAAAGTATATGAACTATATGTTGCTAACTGATGCAGGTGAGTCTAAATGCCACGAGGAAGCATGTTAGACCAAAGATGATGACAAGTGGGAGCTTGCCATGAAAGACGATATGGAGTCTTTGATGTTCAATCAGACATGGGAACTTCTGAGTTACCTATGTATAAAAAGGCACTTCACAAAAAATGGGTGTATCGGGTGAAGGAAGAGCATGATGGTTCCAAGAGATACAAAGCTCAACTGGTCGTCAAAGGATTCCAGCAAAAAGAAGGAGTTGGCTACTCAGAAATTTTTGCTCCAGTTGTGAAGCTCAATACTATTATGACTGTATTGAGTATTGTTGCCAGTGAAAACCTCAATCTTGAGCAATTGGACGTGAAGACTGTGTATCTTCACGGAGACATTGATAAGGAGATCTATATGTTTCAACCAGAAGATTTTGCAGAAAAAGGGATGGAGAATAAGGTGTGCAAATTGAAAAAGAGCTTGTACGGCCTGAAACAAGCTCCAAGGTAGTGGTACTTAAAGTTTGACGGCTTTATGCACAAGGAAGGTTTCCAGAAGTGCAACGCCGATCATTGTTGCTACTTCAAGAAATATAAGTCCAGTTATATCATTTTGCTACGTTATGTCGAAGATATGTCAGTAGATTGTTCTGATATGGACGAGATCAGAAACTTGAAACAACAGTTGTCAAAAGAATTTGACATGAAGGACTTGGGTCCAGCAAGAAAGATTCATGGAATGCAAATCACAAAAGATAAGCAAAAGGGGGGTTTTGCATTTATCTCAGGCGGAGTACATCAATCGTGTTTTGCAAAGATTCAACATGGATGATGGCAAGTCAGTTAGCACACCTTTGGCTAGTCATTTCGCCTATCCAAAGACCAGTGTCCTCAGACGAAGGAAGAAAAAGAATCCATGGCTAAAGTTCCTTAAGCTTCAGCCATTGGGAGTTTGATGTACGCGACGGTCTGTACAAGGCCAGACATTGGCCATGCAATGGGAGTTGTCAGCAGGTTTACGTCAAATCCAGGAAAGGCTCATTGGGAAGCAGTTAAGTGGATTTTGAGGTATCTACATGGCACTGCAAAGAAGTGTTTGTACTTTGGAAAATGAGAACTACAAGTGCAAGGTTACGTAGATGTAGACTATGGAGGTGATGTCGATCACCGAAGCAGCACCACCGATTATAGATTCACTATTGGAACTACAACGGTTATTTGGATGTCGCAGATATTGTAGCTTTATCCACTACAGAGGCTGAGTATGTTGCAGTGACAGAAGCCAGTAAAGAGTTGATATGGCTTCAAGGTTTGTTAACAGAGCTGGGATTCAACGAAAAGAAGAATGTTTTGTATAGTGATAGTCAGAGTCTGATACATCTGGCAAAGAATTCAGCATTCCACTCTAGAACAAAACACATTGGCCTATGTTATCACTTCATCAGGTCTCTGCTTGAAGATGATGTGCTAACATTAGAGAAGATCCAAGGAATTAAAATCTAGTAGATATGTTAACGAATGTGGTGACCACTGATAAACTGAAGTTGTGCTCAACTTCAGTTGGTTTGCTAGATTGACAGACCAGAAAAGGATGTTGCATTGATTGAGGTGTGAAGACAGATTGAGATCAATCTTCAAGTGAGAGATTGTTAGTCAAAAGTGGACGACCACGTTTTTTGAAAAGAAAAAAAAAAGCAAAAGAAGAAAGTGACTTTTTTGAAAAGAAAAAGCAAACCGAAGAAAAATTGAAAAGCACGGAAGAAAATTTGGCTGGCTAAATTTTACAAATACGAGTGAAGACTTTTTAATGCGTGAAGAATTTTAACGCGTGAAGAACCTCTGTAAATAGAGATGCAATTCATTCAGCAAAACACACCAAATTGTAGAGAGTGAGTCGAGAGCAAAAATACAACACAGAGTGCAATCAGAGTAAAAATACTAGTGAGAGAAAATTAGTGCATAATTTTCTGAGTGTTTTTCAGATTGGGTGTTGTTAGTGTTTGTAAACACTTGTAAATTTTTCTTCAGAAAAAGATCTGCAGCAGCCCCGTGGACGTAGGCATATTTTTGCCGAACCATGTAAATCTTGTGTGTTTTTATTCCGTAATTATTTTTCTGCTCCCACATATCTGACAAAAGAAAATATGGCGTTATTTTCCCAACAAAAATTGCATCATGGAAGACCCTCTTGAGAATCCCATGGATAGGTTATAATACAAACTCGTATAAATGGATATGTTTTCTTTTCTATCATCAGCTGGTATAGGAACTAGAAAGTTGAAAAACGAACCCACGGCAAACCTTTTGATCCTAATCTATGGCGGGATCTTTATATCTCTTGAAAACATTGTCAATATTTGTAACCATTTCGGGGGGCAAAGGCCGCTCGGTTGTCAAAAATGCATCAATGTCCTCTTTCAATTGCTCTAAAGAAGTTGCCCCAATGATTGAACTGGTGATAAACGGACGGTCTCTTGTGAATCCAAGAGCTAACTCAACAGGAGTTACTCCGTGTTTCTTGGCAATTTTTACGTACTGTTCTGTTGCTTCCTGGAATTCAGAGTGCAAGACATGTATAACAGCATCATTTTCGATAGATGAGCATCATTGAAATGTTATCATAATTGAACAGTGATTTGATATTCTCAAGCATGGATAATATATTGTCTTAAGCACGAGCTACGTTGACTAAATTTCAGTTTAGTAGAATTTTATTCTTCTGTTAAATGGTTAATAATCCTAATTAAACGTATATTGATTGATGTTTCTAGAGTTGACACATCTGATTTTTCCCAGAAAACGAAGATTCATATCTGTATGCAGATTTACAAAAAGAATAGAAATGTCGCAAAAGCGTGTTTAACATTGCACATATTGAAACCTAGTGGCAGAACTACTCATAATAATCTCCCAGGTTAACATGGTTAAAACACATGACAAAAGATTGATATTGCAAGCCATCACTCCCACTGTTTCAAAATTCAGACGGCGAAATAATGATTTTTAATGTAGAAGCAACCAGCTTACAAGTTTTATATACATGGTATGTAATCTTTAAAGATAACAAATAAAATCTATGATATTCATGACTGACAGATGAAATACTCATATATATAAAAGCAAGCATGAGATAAAGGGTTCAATTTCAGGTTTTTGTCAATGCATACCTTGGAAATGGATTTATTGTATCTTTCCATGTAACCAGGGAAGAGGTTAAACCGTCCCTTCTTTGACCCTTCAGAATTAGCATCCAGATACTTTCCGGATAATGCTCCACCAGCAAGGGGAGAATAAGCAAGTAGACCAATGTTGTAATTGTTAGACTGACATACTTCAACAAGATCAACTGCAGTGTATAAATTAAAAAATGTAGACTTACTTTTATAATTCAAATCCGTTCTTTGTCAAATATGTAAACACTGCAACGCAAACAATCTGATTGCCAATCTGCTATAAAAATTCTTAACTAATGTACGTATTCAGTCAGATATATAAATTAAAATTTTGAAATTGACGTTAAAAATGTTTTTGTACATGTGGTTTATTTATAGAAACTTTAAATAGACATTGTATTGCTCTTTCATTGTCTTCCTAATTGTAATAGTGGTGGTAATTAATAATAAATACACGTAAATATATTTCAAGTTATAGTAACGAGAATATTTGATATTATGGTGGTTTTCTACTTATGTGGGAAGATCACATACTTTCGAACTTGCACCGAACTAGCATACTGTAACTGTTCTGAATACTGACAATTTTTGGCAGTCCTTCAATTTGAGCAGCATGAACAAACTCCATTACTCCATATGAAGTTTCATTCGAAACACCAATGTACCTTACCTGAATATATTAGGAGCTTTACTGTCAAAACACATGCAACAAAAAATAAAAGTCAGGACGGAATAAGTTAATTCTTTTCAATAATGCTGTTTTTCGTTTGCCAATTTCTGTCCACCAGACAAGAAATCCAAGCCATACAGCAAAGGGTAGCTTGAAGAAAGATCTATATAACAACCACAACAACTAAGTCTTTAATCTCAATGAATTGGGGTCAGCTGAAGAAATATCTCTATTTATCAACAAAACTACAGTTCTATGCTTACTTTTGAGACTATCATGGCCAGATATTAATCCTAAAATTTTTATAATTTAAATGCAGCATAGGAAACTAAACTGTTTGTGGACATAAGTCACATGATTCAGCATAAGAATGAGAGTATTTCTACCAAAGTGACGACTCTGTGGTGCCATATCATTTTTCCAGGCACTTTTCAATTTAACTCATATTACTTGAGTGTTTACGGAGTATTTGGGCATATGCACCCAAACAAAGTGGCAGTTAATCTGTCACCGACTCTTGAACTTTGCAAGTAACAACTTGATGCTAAATCATTTTTTATGGCATCGGTCAAAAATCACTGAAATTTATATTCTATTAAGTCATCTGAAAAGCATGTAAAAAAACATAACATTTGTCAAATACACCTTTCCTTGATCAATAACTTCTTGAAATCCCCTTAGCTGCTCAATGAATGACACACTTGACCTCCATTTTGAAGGATCGTAGAAGTATTCCCCAAATAATGGGACATATCGGTCTGGCCTGAAATATATTAAACTGATACTGATGAGAAGAAATGTAGGAAGGTGTACGTGAGCATGCATTATGGGATGTAGGTGCTATATGCCGCGCGTGCATGTGTGTGTGATAGAGAGAGATCCAAGACTGCAAACAAATGCATTCTCACATGACAAATATATACTCTAGATATGAACAGCTAAGATGGAGGGCCAAGGCAAGCTTGGTGGCATGCAAAGTCTGTGATTTCTCACGAAGCACGGTTACACGTGGTTACGTAGCAGAACTTTAAAATAATTAAAAGATGTATGTGTTATGTGCGCAGAATCGCGTTATGGGATGATGGGTTACTATTCATGAATTACTATTCACGTATAGTGTTGGACATGAATTTGGGGGAACAAAAGTGGGGAAAAATAGTGAGATAGCAATGCAGACAGAAAACATTCTTAGGAATTTATTTTATTCAAAACTTCATTCTTAATTTTTATTAATCAAACCATCCTATTTATACAAATAAAATCATTATCTAGTCATTCAAAACAAACTAGATAAACTTGTTGGATATAAAAACCAAATCCTAATAATAAAATCATAATCCTAATCTGAAAGCAAAAACAAATCACAATATGAAATTTTAATCTTAATCATAATATATCATCTATCTACTTGCTTGGTTGAACTCCTATCGTGTATAACAGTATGCCAAGACTATGGTTTTCAGCTGTATTTCGGAATCTTTCAGCTGCAACAAAAGGTTAAAACATAGAAGCATGGGTGTAGTTGGTGATTAACAACTAGTTCCATGACACTCTCCGAAGGGAACAGAAGAATAAAATACACAAATAGGCCAAGAAGAACATTTTGCTTAAACATTACACAAAGTCTGTGTCCACCTAATACCACAACTTGAATATGATTCCAAACTGTTCATTTCCCAAACCTTACCAGTGAATCTGTAGTAAGTCAATATAATCTGTATTAAGCCGTTTAAGGCTTTTCTCCACACTTTCCCTGATATTAGCAGCATCAACTCGTACAACCTTTGAGTTATCTCGTAAATAAGGTGACAGCTCTGAGTAACCAGCAACTTTTGTGGCCAAAATAATCTGATTGGAGATATAAATATATGGATTAGGACACGATTGAGCATTTCCTTTTTAGCCTCTTGATACAGAGTCGCTTCAGAGTCCCATGCAAATTTGAGTCAAAATAGCACAAAGTGACACGAAGTTTCATTAAAGGTGTAGAGCAACATGGCACAAAAATAAACAGAAAAAATTACATCAACAAGCAGTTCAACTCAATGTTGCATTCAAAAAAAATTCAAGTATAGATGCTAGACTACAACAGTTCGAGTGTACCTTATCTCGGGGCTGAGACTTTAGCCAGTTACCAATATAAATATCTGTCCGTCCTTGTGTCTCCTTTTTCACTGGAACTGGATACTGTAAAGAAATCGAAGAGGGTGCAAAAAGTAACTTAACCAATAGTGAAACAACAGAGAAAAGAATTGGAAGGGAGAAAGAAAATCAATCTAGTTCCTTACGACCAAATTTTCAGGATTTCAATTTTTATTCCTAATTTCATGGTGCAAAATATCCTTAGAATACCAAAGTGGAGTAATCATTGTTTTGTTCATCAAAAAATCGAAAGTAAAAATTGTTCTCCTATTCTCAAGAGAACGCAATTCCGTAAGGAACCATATATTCAGTCATTCAGACAAGTGACAAAAAACACATGACAAATAAGAAGAGAAAATATGACAAGTTTAGAACCTTAAACTACAACAAATATGCCTTCCAACAAAACGATTAGTTGAAAACTTGGAAGAATTCATCACAAAAAATCCTCGACAATGAAAACCAAATTTCTTGCAATTTTAGATGTGTTTAACCTTTATTATTTTCTAGATCTTATGCTCTTAATCACTGAGTTGCTAAATATCCCATAAATGTAGATGATGAGGCAAAATCAAGACGTCAAGGCGAACTATATTACTGGACTTGGTGTGGCTAACAACTATTGAGTATAAATAATTTGTTTTTAATGCCAATTTCACATTTTTATTCCACTTATAAATAGGTACCGATTCCAATGCAACTGCAAGATAATTATAAAAGTTATGTCACTTTAAATACTTTGTCCTGCAAGTATAATGGAAAAACAATGGTATATTTCCTTAAAAATTCTGAATTCTAATTATATAATGTTCTTATCGAAGCCTTGTGCGTGTCAACAGTGTCGGAGAATCATTTAAAATCACAATTCTCGATCCCTGATAACAAACTGCAGTGCTATAGCATCAATGGACGAAGTTAAGACTCATTCAATAGAAACTTACAACTTCAGCAGTATCTATCGCATTAATACCCCGCTGAAACGCGTAGCTAAGTTGCTCGTGAGCCTCTTTCTCTGTATTCTGCTGCCCAAATGTCATCTGCGAAATTGAGGGGGGTCAAACCTATCTATACTATGCCATAACCAGTTAAGCACAAAGCAAAATTTCCACAAATCCTAAACTTCACTAAAAAAGAAACGGAAATCAATCTAATTACATACATTAATCGAAACTCCATTAGGATCTGAAACTCGTTTAAATTAAACATTGAGAAATTGGCATTAACAGCACTTACAGTCCCAAGAGTTATTTCGCTAATAACAAGGTCGGAATCGCCAAGTTTCCTGTACTGCAAAGCGTTTTCGTGTCGTTTTGCACAGACAATTTCTCTCCTGATATTCTTCTTATTCTCCTTCCACTTTCCATGGAAGAAAAGATTCCGTCCGCCATTGGTCGGAAGTGACGAGTGGCGCGTGAAATCACAACGGCAGAGAATGCAATTGGCGTCTCTACAGCTGAGAAGAGTGGAGGCAACCATAGATGAAGCCATGGAATTTGGAGGTATAGCGATAAGCTTTCCTGGACCCGAGGAAGTCAAGCACGTTACGTCACTCTGATTGATTTACGTGGGAAAATATAAATTAAATAAGAAAACGAAATAGCACCAAAATCTTCAACGGTGTAACTTAATCTTTTAAACTATACAGCATCATAAAACGTCACGTTTCAATCGCTCTTCTATCAAGGTAATGTTACATCCTAACAATCATCTTCCAAATAATTTCACTATATCAACTGTAGGATCAAGCACTTGCCGCCTTACCAAAAATTAACCGTACATCAACCCAAGTGCCACGTTCCGATCGCTCTTCCAATAAGGACAATTGTTATACCCCAAAATTTCTTTAATTTTCAAAAATTATTTAGAAAAAAATTAATATTGCTACGCAATAATCGACGGTCATAGATAAATTTCAAACTATCATAATTCATCTTTCTCAAATGAATATTAGTCCTCTACTCACCTAAATTATTTTACTCAACTAAAATATTTAGTCTTTGAAGCAAATTAATATTATATTTAATATTAACTATAATAGTTAATAACAAAATATTTTTTAATAATAACAGTAATAATATTATTATTACTATTAATATTATGTACTTTTTATTTCAAATATTATTGCTATTACTATTAATTATTTTTAGTTCATATTGATCCAATATATTTGAGCAAATTTATACAAAACAAAATCATAATTTTAACAAAGTTTATGCCTCAAATATTTTAAATTGAACTTATTATTTTATAAATTTTCTAATTAATATTTAGATGGTATTTGGTACAACTCATAAACTAATTAAAATATGATAATTTCTTATTTATCTGCTCTAAATTTTCTTTGATATATACTTTTTTTAATGTATATCAAAATATATCATTAATAATTTATAAATTTAAAAAATGGGTTTTTTAATTTATTTTTGTAATTTTTTTTACTATATTTTTAAAAACCAAATAATCATTAAAAATTCTACCATATCTCAAATATATCAAAATATAATATATTATATCAATAATTTCACAGCTGTTATACAGATAAGAATTAGTACTTTAGTAGTAATGACATTAATATTTAAAATAAAACTTACCTTTTTATTTTTTTTAAAATTAAAGAATTTTTTTTATATCGTTGGAAAAACGCATGGTGTGTATGCGTTTAAACGCATACACATCATGCGTTTCAATACTTTTCTAATACTTAGTTTTTTACTGTAATTTATTAATTAATTTGTAAAGTTAGATTATTTTATTAATTGATAGATTTCTATTGACTTTTATAGAATTTCATAGAGTTATAAAAATATTTGTACAGAGTCTCGTAGACTTTTTCAATAGATTTTTATGGACTTTATCGACTTTTAATGACTTTTTTAAATGATGGACTTTTATGAAATTGATAGATTTCTAATATCTTTCATAGAATTATACGGAATTATAAAAAAAAAAAATTTGTAGACTCTTTGGATTTTATAACTTATTAATTGATTTCTTTGAACTAACAATTGAACATAAATAACTTCTTCAACTTTAAAATTTTTTTTACTATTAATGTAAACAAATTTTACTTATTTAACAGCCAAAAATGTAAAAAAATCGTTTTTCAGTTCTTTTGCATGGCAAAGAGTGAACAAATTTCTTTACATCTTCAAGATGCCGACATTGATGATTCAGTCAATGTTTCTATATAATTGTAATCTATAATTTGTGTAATAAAACAAAAGTTTCCTATTAAATAAAATTTTATAAACTTAAAATATTTTTTGATGATATTTTACTATAGAAATTCTTAAAACATACTTTTTAAATTATACTTTATAATTTATATCATTATAAATACCTTTTGTTTTAGAAAAAAAATTATAATAATTGTTTATAAATATAGACCATATAATCGTTTTAAAAATCTATCATCTAATATAAAATTGAGCACATTAACTTGCTATTTTATCAAAATACTTGTGCAAATATTAGTATTATATCGGATAAAAAAAATAAGATGTGAAAAACAATAATTAAATATTCTTTCAGTATTCATCACGATTTCACGTTTCTGTGTTGCATCTTCTATAAATTGTACATAGATATACAGAAACATATACACAGACGCATATTAGGAATTAAAGAAAGGGCACATGTAGAAAACAGGGGAGGAAAAACCAATGGGGAGGTGATCGTGTCGGATGTGAAAATAAACGTAAAGAGAGATTAGGGTAATTAGGAATTAAAAGTCATTCCAAATCTTTACTATGAGTGGTGGGGAATTTTAACTTTTTTGAGATGTACATGAGGCATCAAAGTTTGTACCTAAAGATTTCAACAGAAGTTATTAAAAGTCTACGAGATTTTGGATACATATGGACTTTTATAGAGTTTTAAAAAGTCAAGTTTGAATATCACCTGACTTTTAAAAACTCTATACATTTGTAGAGTATATAAAAGACTGAATTGAACACCTCTAGATTTTTATATAGTATTTTTATTTATCTAAAATGACTAAAATATGCATTTTTCTTCTTTTGGAATTCAAAATTCTTCTTTTTTTGATATATTATGATATGTCAAAAAAGACTTAGTTAAGGAGTTGAAGACTTATGCAACGTTTGGTGGGAGATTTGTTGGTGCACACGTGCACCCAAAGACCAACACATATACACAATATAGATATGTATATGTGTTGGTCAAAGAAAAATATTTGGATTTCAAAAATATAAATCCAAAATATTACACATCTAGCTTGCTTCCTTTTTTTTTTGATCTTTAAATAAAATTATATACCAATGAAAAGCTGTTCAATACAGAATATGAAAGCCAAAAGCCACAGACGGCAGGCCAATAGCCACAGACGGCTTAATAAAACAAAAGTACCCTAAGACACTCTACTAGTGAAATAGAATGTTTAAGCAGCGAAGGACATGTAGCTGTATTTTCTGAAACATCGAATCAGTGGTGGTCAGCTTTCCTTCAAAAAGTTGTAAATTTCTCGCGTGCCATATCTGGTATACCGTGGCCCCCAGTGCTACCGTGCGCGCAATTGCCCGATGGCTCCTCCCGGCGTATTGCTTCTTATACCACTTTATTGCGCTTTGAATTGTGGTCATCTGTCTTGTCATTCCCAACCATTCCTTGACTCTGTTCCATAATGCCATAGTGTAATCGCATTTGAAGAAGAGATGGTCATGGGCATCCTGGCCGTGAGAACATAACCTGCACGTTTTGTCCTCAACATAACACAGTCTATCCGCAGTTTGCAGCTTGCCAAGGATGGCTAGCCACAATGCGAATGCATGCTTCGGTAGTATACCCCGCTTCCATACAATAGTCGACCAAATGACCTTGGTGGATGGTGGCTTGAAGAAAGTGTAGGCACCATTCATCCTTGGTCCATCATACCAACTGTCCAATATAGTGGCCGCAGAGGCTTGCGTCCCCAGCCCAGATAAGAGTTCATCCCTGATGAGAAGAATGCGCTTAATGAGAGGTGAGTCAGCCGGCTTCGAAGCCCAATCCCAAATGCCAATGCGATTCCGGCTGAGGTAAATGTGGTGTATCCATCTCAGCCATAAGGACTGCCGGCTAGATTGGATATCCCACAGCACTTTGGAAAGTAGTGCCTTATTCCAGCCCCTCAA
This sequence comes from Haberlea rhodopensis, assembly GCA_907163345.1. Taxonomy (NCBI): domain Eukaryota; kingdom Viridiplantae; phylum Streptophyta; class Magnoliopsida; order Lamiales; family Gesneriaceae; genus Haberlea; species Haberlea rhodopensis. The sequence goes on from CAJQUN010000046.1 coordinate 3,861,584, forward strand.
GTCCCGTAGACCCGCACCCCCATCCTGCTTGGCAGTACACATCATCACCCAGTTGATAGGTGGGTGTTTAGAGTTCCAAATAAAGGAACGGCAAAGTGAGTAGATGCGATCAATCACCCCAAACGGGATAGGCAGAATAGAGAGCCAAAAACACTCCACCCCCTGCAGTACCGATCTGATGAGTTCCAATTTCCCAGCATAAGACAGAGTGCGCTTAGGCCAGGAATGCAACTTAGCAGAAATAGCCGATAGCAGAGTGCCGTAGTCCGCGAAACGGAGCTTCTCAGCAGCCAGTGGGATACCCAGGTATCGAAATGGGAGCACCCCCTGAGTGAACCCCGTGATCTGTAGAAGCTGTGACCTCAACTGCTCATCAATACCTGACATATAGATCGCTGATTTGAGATTATTGGCCTTCAGCCCAGCACAGGCCCCAAAACTTTGAAGGCAATCCGTGAGGATCTCAACAGATCGAGTGTCGGCACGCCCAAATAGCAACAAATCATCAGCATATGCAAGGTGAGTAATACCCGAAGCAGCGCACAATGGGTGGAAGTTGTAGTCAGAATCACTGGTTTCCTTACCTATCATACGTGATAAGTATTCCACACAAATAGCAAATAGAAAAGGGGATAGAGGATCTCCCTGAGGCCCTTTCATCTAGAAGGCATCACCGTACAGTGGCATCGGTTGTTAACAAAGTTTCGTGGGCCACTTACCTGGGATGAGTTTACTAATGTTGTTCACTGCTTTGGTCCAACCGATTATTAAGACCCATCAGAAGCATTGCCCCGGCTTGAACAAACCACAATTGTAGCAGCCTACCAAGAAGCCTTTGAAAAACTTTCCCACCAGGTTGACAACTCGCCTGAAAGTTTCTCATTGATTGCTTCATTTTCGGCCTTCGAGATGATAATCTGAAAATTAAACCAGGGACCTTGGCTGATACGATAGGAGCCGCACGGTTGATTGACGAAGGAATCAATTACCAAATAGATCTAGTCAACTCCTTTGTTCACAACCAACTTCAACTACTCCACAAAAAAACCCTACTTCAACTGCTAGCTCGCTTGGCCCTCCACCAAATCATCGGGTGAATCCAACTTCAGGTACCACTTTGACCACAGTCCGACAAATCAAGGTGATCAAGAGGCACGAAAACACAGAGAGAGAAGGGCTTATGCTACTATCGTGATGAAAAATTCATTCCGGGCCATCACTGTGAGCATCCACAATTATTTTTTATTGCAGATTCACCACAATCTTTGATGATAATCATTCTCAACTAAAACCATAGAATAACGAGGTATTGCCTGAAACTTCTTTTCCTTGAGGACAAGGAAAGTTAAGCATGCGGGGATGATCAAGATTCCAAAGAAAACTTAGTGAAGGAAGTTGAAGACTTAGTTGTTTTAATTAGTTGTAAGTATGTGTATAGCAGAGAGCTTAGTGTTAAGATGTGCTTAGTGGAAAGTGATTTTAGCTTTATTCCATTTGTAATACTCTATATAATAGTCTTGCTTAATTAGTTTTGCTGATATGTTGCTTCATGCATGAAATGCAAGATGCAAACTTTGTCAACTATGATTGATCCATACACAAAGGGAATCTGATAGACTCACGGGAAACCACCCAGTGCCATCTCACAATGACAGAAGACTAATGACGAACCACTGCAAAGATGGAAATGGCTGATGCTCAACGATGAAAGTAGCTTGTTAGTGAACAAAAAACGTTTCCCAAGAAACTAGATTGTGTTAAAGATGGCTGATCATCTAAACAGATTCAGATTGAAAAACATCCTAACAATCCAATTGGAGCGTTCGTAATTTTTTCGACTAGTAATCTAATTACCTGTGTACATGGCAAATATAAACCTGTTTTCAGGTCATTTTTTCAGTATGTTCAGACATCAGTCTTATAGTTTTCCTTCCACATTAGAGAGTGAGAAGGGAATACAACATCAAGTGGGTGGAGAGCGCCACACGAATTAGCAAACTGGAATAATCACGAAATGAAAATATTGTTATAGAAAAGTAAACTTGAACGTGAATTATAGGGTGCATAATAAATTTGATTGGCATTTTGATCGGTGATGAGAAAAAAACTACTGTGATCAGTAAACACCTTGAAGTAACTTGTTATGAAATCTTGAATCCAATTAACCAAAACAAGATTTATTCAGAATTCAATCCGTCGAATTTAACTCAACAAGAAATCAATGAACTAAAGTTGCGTTGATAAAGCCAAGAAGTTCACAGATTCTTTGATGTCTCTTGATTCAACACAGAATACTTTTGAATTCTGTTTTCTTGTAATGCACTAACAAATATCTCCAAGATTCTTGATCCACCATTAGATTTGCAATTAGCAGCCTATTAACCCGAAATAAAACTCCAGAACTCACGCACATTATACACGATGAACGCACAAAGCAGAAACAAATGAATCAAAATCGGAAACAAGATTTACGTGGTTCGATCACTAACGATCTACGTTACGGGAGACACCATTCTCATTGATCACAATCCAAGAATTACAGCAATACACCTTCAAGAATTCTAAAGGAATCACTCATATGAATTACAATGATTTCCTCACTTTTACCTCTCGAATTATTGCTTCTATTCTACTCTGGATATCAAGTTTCTTCCCTTGATTGTTAGATCAGTCCTATCTTTTCCAGTTGAAGTCTTCCTATATTTATAGAGTTCCTTCTCCTCAACTGTCATGACCTATTGTTCCAGTTACCAGTCAAGTCCATTCACTTCATGGCCATTGGATCATGGACTTCCCTTAACTGCCACATCTCAGCCTTCCAAGAACTTTTGCCATCAGTTGTGACCTGGTTTAATAGGTTTTGACAGTTATTTAACAATCTTGTCAATCTATTCAACCTCCCAAATGATGTCTCCAAGTGCCTCTTCTACGTTTTACCAGCCATGGTTATATTAACCATTTCCTGGTACTGAGCTTTCAAACTTTGAAAGTTTGGACCTTCAAACTCAGCAGCTCTGTCTCCAGTACCAGCAGCCTCACTGATCTTTGATCCCTTTTTCAGATTTTCAAGTTCAAATTTATTGCCAATTGAGAACACAGATAAAGCACAATTCACAGATCTTTTATGTCCATGTTTTCCTTGTGGTTTCATGTATTTTCTCCCCTTGTCTTGAGCTAAGTCACATAATCCTCCTATCTCCCTCCACGCACTGGCGCTCCGGCCGCGAATTTGCGAACTGGGTGCGCGTGCGCCGCATTAAGACGACTTAAGAATTTCTAGTTCGCGCTTTAAGAATTTCTAGTTCGCGCACTAAGATTTATAATTCACGCACTGAGATTTTATAATTCGCGCACTAAGAATTCATAATTCGCGCATTAAGATTTACTAAGTCGCGCACTAAGTTACTAAGTCTTGTTAATCCTCCTTAATTCTCCGATTTTTTTATTTATTTTGTAATTATAAAAAAAAATTCTCCGATTTTGGGTTTAGATGAATTTTTATGGTTTTTAGGTATTTCGGGTTGGTGAGAAAATTATATCATATGGTAAATAGATAGATAATGAATCATGAAAAGGCATAATAACATATGAAAGATTAAATTATGTGATAGAAGAAAGTATGATAAATCTGTGATTTTGTAACATTTTTGCATAGTAAATAAATAAAATTTTTGATATCTTAGTTTTTTGCATGAAAATTAATAAAATGAACTTTATAAATAAAACTTTTATTTTTATTGAGTTAATGTTTATATTAGTCATTTCATAGGGTAATAAGTCTCCGAAAATAATATTAGTCATTTTTAATAAATTCATATTATTAACAAACATGTTGAAATAAATATGAACAATTTGGTTTCATTTTTCAAATTCGTTATTTTATATCTTAAAATAAACCAAAGCTTAATACTTCATTTCTTTTTCTAAAGTATATTTTTTCGGAGAATCCTTACTAGACGAACGATCAAATACAAGATTCAAATTACGTTGTATCACGGACTATAACATTTTGCAAAGCTGCAAATGTTAGATCCTTCAATAAAATCTAATTTTAATGCTTTTAAAAATGGTAAAGCTGCAAACACCAAAGTTGTTAAGAACTTCATATTGTAAATTTGTAAATAATATAATAATGATGTGAGTTTGCTAAATATGATGTATATTATGTATGTTTAACTTTATTTCACAGTGTGTATGCATATATATTTATTTATTTATTAATTTTTAATAGGCGCATTAAGGCGCACCCGCACTCGCGCATCCGCATCCGCTCGCGCACCGGACTTATGTGATCTAGGTCTTGAGGCAAAGACCTCCCCTTCATGCTTGACTTAATCCCAGGTCTTGTTACCTGATGTTCTCTTTCAATATAAAGGCTATGTCCAGTTGATTTTTTTCTCAAGTAGCTCCACCTTAACCTTCATATTCCTTGTAACTGCAGTTGAATGACCTATAATTGGGTTTCCACTGAAAATATACAGCGCATTGAGCTTCTTGCCCTTCAAGATCTCCACCGAATTTCTATATACTGACATGGTTCCTTTTTCAGCTCTAAAGGAGCACCCATGTTGATCTAAGACCCCTAAAGAAATCAAATTTCTTTTGAGCTCAGGTATATATCTAACTCCTCGAAGAAATTTTTCAGTTCCTCCACGTGGTTTCAATCTGATTGTGCCCATCCCTTGAACCTCACAAGACGTGTTATTCCCAAGAGAAACATGCTCCCCTTCCACCACATTAAAAGACTCAAACCAAGACGTTTTAGGAGTCATGTGATAAGAGCAGTCACTATCCAACACCCATTGTTGATTGTCCATGTTATCAGTTACACAAAGGACTTCGGCTTCATCAATATCATCTAGGACAGCCCCTATTGCTCCTTGTTCGATTGGTTTTTCTAAGGCCCTTTTACGTTCAGGGCAATCCCTCTTGTAATGACCTTCCTTATGGCAATAAAAACACTTCAACATCTTAATTTTTGACTTCGAATTTTCCTTGTTTCTTCCACATTCATTAACCTTTCGCCTCTGTTCTTGGTGAACAAACTGCCCCCAAGAGTTGTGTTTAATGTTCAAGTCTCGATTCTGTTTCCTTGGCTTTCAATTCCCTTTGGTATCACCAAATGATAAAGATTCATGTGCATACTTCATAGTATCTACAAATACACCATACGATTTGGGAAGGGAGTTCAATACAAGGATGGCCTTGTCCTCATCATCAATCTTGATATTAATATTTTCAAGATCAAGAATGAGTTTGTTGAACTCATATAATTTTTAGAAATCGTTTTAGTTTATATCATTTTGAAACCAAATAATTTTCCTTTCAAATAGACCCGATCTTGGAGAGACTTTGTCATGTACAATGATTCGAGTTTCGCCTAGATTCCAGCAGCCGTATCTTCATATGACACTTCCCGAAGAACCTTCTCATTGAGGTGGAGTGTCAACGTGTTGAACGCAAGCTCCATCATCTCATTTTTCTAGTCAGTTGTTAAAGATTCTGGAAGGGATTTCTCTCCGCATAAAGCCTTTGCAACCTTTTGTTGGACAAGAATTGCATGCATCCTTCGTCGCCACAGTCCGAAATCACCATTTCCATCGAATCTTGCCACTTCTATCTTGGAACTCATCGTTCTCAATTGAGTTTGGCAGCAATCTGGTTTCGATTCCCACAGACGGCGTCAATTGTTATGAAATCTTGAATCGAATTAACCAAATCAAGATTTATTCGGAATTCAATATGTCGAATTTAACTCAACAAGAAATCGATGAACCAAATTTGCATTGATCAAGCCAAGAAATTCACAGATTCTTTGATGTTTCTTGATTCAACACATAATACTTTTGAATTATTTTTTCTTGTAATGCACTGACAACTATCTCCAAGATTCTTGATGCACCATACGATTTGCAATCAGCAGCATTAACCCGAAATAAAACTCCAGAAACTCACGCACACTATACACGATGAACGCCCAATTAAAGCAGAAAGAAATGAATCAAAATCGAAAACAAGATTTACGTGGTTCGATCACTAATGATCTACTTTCACGGGAGACACCATTCTCATTGATCACAATCCAAGAATTACAGCAATACACCTTCAAGAATTATGAAGGAATCACTCATATGAATTACAATGATCTCCTCACTTTTACTCTCGAATATTGCTTCTATTCTACTCTGGATATCAAGTTTTCTTCCCTTGATTGTTCGATCAGTCCTATCTTTTCCAGTTGAAGTCTTCCTCTATTTATAGAGTTCCTTCTCCTCAACTGCCGTGACCAATTGTTCATGTTACCAGTCAAGTCCATTACTTCATGGTCATTGGATCATGGACTTCCCTTAACTGCCACATCTCAGCCTTCCAAGATCTTTTGCCATCAGTTGAGTGACCTGGTTTAATAGGTTGACAATTATTTAACATAACTAACAGCTGAAAAGTTTGGAATTCATTATAAATGTTTTACGCAGAGTAAATAACTACAGAGTGGATTAGAATTGATGTAAAAATATTAACAAAGAATTTTTCAGACACTATCGTCTCCCAAATTGATAAGAAAAAAACAAAATCAACCGCACAATTATGTGAGCTACAAAATCATCTGGAAGACATAAATTGCATTTTGTCTTGTCGTAGGAAGCGCTATATTTCCAAATTCTAGATTCTAAATGCCAGCTTCTCATGCTAAATTTATCCTCCAATAGAGCAATCGTATCAGGTATAAAACGCGGAAGCAGCCAGTTAAACCCCATAAGCTACATAACTCTTCACACCTACATTTCCAATCCAAGATTAATATTCAACCAAAGTCTACAAATCACAGCTTTTATGGTTTCAATCAGAATTCACATTACAAGGAAAGTCTAGATGCAGCTCTAGAAACTATACGACTCCCCGTGCAATCGAAGCATTGCATGAAAGGAATGAGGGTAGAAATTGATAGTGTAAAATAGTCTAGCATTTAGGCTATTAAATTAGGATGTATATTTGGCAGATAATATTTAAATTAGGCTGTTAATATTCTTTCCATACATAGGTTGTACTTTCCTTACATAAGTTGTAATTGTATTCCTATTTAATGTAGTGATGAATGAAGGGAAAAAGGATTCAGAAAGAAAGTCAATTTGTATTACATGGTATCAGAGCCAAATACAATCTCGAGTCTTTTCTTTCTCTGATTTTGATTGCGCATCGTTACTGTTCATCGCGCTTCGGTACTGTTCATCGCGTCGTCACTGTTCATCGAGTCGTAATGTTCATCGTGCGTCACTGTTCATCGCGTGAATTTTTTTTTTCCTCGATTGATTGCTTTTATCTTGACATCCCAAAAACTAATATTGGGTTTTGTTCGATCGGCTTTATCGCATCAGTGTTAGCCTTTGTTTCTCATCAATTGCTAATATTGTGCGACGTTAATACTGAAATACTGTCAAATACTCTTTCATACCATGAGTACTTTTGAATCTTTTTCGGTATCAAATTCACGGGTAAAAACTATTCAGCTTGGGAATTCCAATTTCGTCTGTTCGTGACGGGAAATGAATTATGGGGACATGTTGATGGGAGTACTTCCATCCCTCTTGATACAAATTCCCTAACCAAATGGAAGATTACAGATACTCGTATCATGTCATGGATGTTAGCATCTGTCGATCCACTCATTGTACTAAATCTTCGCCCATACAAAACCGCCAAAGCCATGTGGGACTACTTACAACAAGTCTATTGTCAAAACAATGTGGCTAGGCGATTTCAACTCGAATACGAGATTGCCAATTACACTCAGGGTAATCTCTATCCAGGAATATTTCACGGGCTTTCAAATTCTATTCGCTGATATCATTTATACTAAGGTTCCGGCTGGCTCCCTTGCTGATGTTCAAGATGTTCATGAACAAAGCAAGAGAGATCAGTTCTTGATGAAATTGTGCCCTGAATTCGAGATCGCTCGTTCTACGTTAATGAACCGTGACCCATCTCCATCATTAGATGTTTGTCTCGAGGAATTACTACGTGAAGAGCAGCGCCTTGCAACACAAGGAAATTTCCAACAGCATTCAGGATTTTCTAATGATGTGGCATATATCTCTCATGTCAAAGGGAAAGAAAAGGACATACGTCAAGTCCAATGTTACACTTGCAAGGAATTTGGGCATATTGCAAAGCATTGCACCACAAAAAAATGCAATTATTGCAAGAAGCCCGGCCACCTTCTTCCCGATTGTCCCACTCGTCCACCAAAACAACATACCACAGGATATCAAGCTGTAGTAGTTTCTTCTTCTGCTCCCACGGATGCGCCTTCCACACTCACCCCTGAAACGGTGCAACAGATGATTATCTCTGCTCTGTCTGCATAGGGTCTTCAAGGTAATAACTCCGCTTCCCTTGCATCTTGGTTGATTGACTCAGGGGCCTCTAATCACATGACCAAGACTGCTGCCAATCTTCATGATGTGCGCCCATATTCGGGTCCGTTACAGATTACCGTTGCTAATGGTAATCAGTTACCGATCCATGCAACTGCTGATGTGAATTCTACTTTTCGGGATGTTTTTGTATCTCATGCACTAAGTACTAGTCTTATTTATGTTGGACAATTGGTTGATGACAATTATAATGTTTCTTTTTCTCGTTCTGGTTGTCTTGTGCAGGATCAGGTGTCGGGAAAGATTCTCGCGAAGGGGCCTAAAGTGGGACGTTTATTTTTTTTACATTTTTATTTCCCCCAGTTATTTCTTTCGCTTGTACTACAGTTCATCATAACAATGCCTTACGGCACAAACGTTTGGGTCACCCTAATTCGCATATTTTTTCTCATATAATAAAGTCCGGTTTCTTGGGTAAAAACAATCATTTTCATCTCTTAATTTTCCCGACTGTATTACATTTAAGTTAGGTAAGAGTAAGTCTCTTCCTTTTCCTGATCAGGGTACCCGTGCTCAAAATTGATTTGATCTAATTGTCGATGAATTAATAGGAAACAAATCTTCTATGATTTGATTTGATTTGTTTAGGATTAAGATAGGAATATTTCCTTAATTAGAGAGATTTGATTCTTTGTATTTTTCTCTATTTAATCAGTGTAATTGTACAAGGTTATACACATAAAAAATAATAGAGAAGATTTTTTCTCATCTTTCTTGTCTCTGTACGTAAACTTACATGGTATCAGAGCCAATACCCACTTGAGACGTCGTGTGCGCCTTCTGATCGAGATTCTTCCATTCTCCTTCGGTTTACGCTGCTTCGTCTCTTCCCTGAATGTGTTTCTAACTTTCGCGTCTGTACGCACTGTTGCTATATTCTGGGATACAAATTCATCGCCAATCTGTGCGATTTGCTTTGGGTCTTCGAGTTTATCCTCCAAACGCAATTATTGTGCGATTTTTGGTTGGATCTTCTCTGAAAATATCCGATTTTCTTTCCCTCGCCATCTTCAGGGTTGTCGCAATTTCTTTTATCGCGATTGTTGGGATTCACAAATTCGTGGGCTTTGTGTCTCATCACGTCTGAATTGCTTTACAATTTCGTGTTTTTTTTGTTCATCGCGTCTGACTTGCAGCGATTATCTTCGGTGGGAAATTACCCAATTTTTTTTAATCGCAAGTTTGGGTTTGTGTTTTCCGCAAGTTTTTTTTTTCTCCCACTAAAATATGGCTGGGGAAGCAGGGTCTTCATCAATTACAGGTGGGACCACACCAAATAATGATGTTATTTACAATACAAAAATGTCCATGACCGATAATTCCATTCAAATCACCATACACAAACTCAATGGAAAAAACTATCTGGAATGGGCCCAATCCGTCCGTCTGGTAATCGATGGCAAAGGAAAAGTTGGTTATTTGAATGGGGAGGAGAAGCCACCGGCTTGTGATGACCCCAAGTTCAAGCAGTGGCGGTCAGAGAACTCAATGGTCACGGCATGGCTTATCAATTCCATGGAGCCATCAATTGGTAAGCCGTTTATGTTCCTACCTACTGCCCATGATGTCTGGGATGCAGTACGTGAAACATACTCTGATTTAGAGAATTTTTCTCAATTATTTGAACTTAATAATCGGATGTGGAGAATAGTGCAAGGTAATCGAGGTGTTACGTCATATTACAATGAATTGATGACGATATGGCAGGAGTTAGATCTCTTTGAAGACGAAGAATGGGAGAATCCTAAGGATAGTATTCGATATAAAAAAAAGGTAGAAAGGGGGAGAGTGTTCATATTTCTAGCTGGCTTGAACAAAGATCTCGATGAAGTCAGAGGCAGATTGCTTGGCCAAAAACCTTTACCTACAATCCGGGAAGTATTTTCCGAAGTTCGCCGGGAGGAGGCACGCCGAGGGGTCATGTTGAAACCTACAGGTGAACCAAAATTGGGTGAGAATGAAGGGTCTGCTTTGGCTGTCAAACGATGGAACTCTGAGGAAGAACGTCCAAAAATTTACTGCGAGAAGTGCAAAAAACCTTGGCACACAATCGAAACTTGTTGGAAAATTCATGGCAAGCCAGAAAACTTTAAGAAAAAAACAGGCAGAATTATCGATCCAAATCAGGTAATGGACAGGCTCTTCAAACCAGTGTAGATGCTTCTGGACAGCAGCCATCTCCTTCTGAATCTCTTCCTTTTACCAAGGATCAAGTTGAGCACTTGTATAAAATGTTCCAGTCCCTCTCAAAACCCAGTCCCTCTTGCTCCTTAGCCCAAACAGGTATATTTCCTATTGTTTCTATGGCCAGCACACAAACAATTGGTTCCTGGATACTAGATTCAGGAGCCACGGATCATATGACAGGTATATCGCAAGTTTTTTCGTCCTATACACCGTGTGCAGGTAATAAGAAGGTAAAACTTGCTGATGGTTCCTTTGCTATCATTGCTGGCAAAGGAAGCGTGCCTATTTCTAAATTCCTGATCCTGAAAGATGTCTTACATGTTCCACAGTTATCCTATAACTTGTTATCTATCCATAAACTAACTCTTGATCTTAACTGTCGTGTGGTTTTTTTGTCTTCTCATTGCGAATTTCAGGATCTGGCCTCGGAGATGATGATTGGCAATGCTAAACAAGACAATGGACTCTATACCTTCACGGCTGAATCTCTTGCTGAAAAACAAGGAATGAAGACCTGTTTTAATTCTACTTCTTATGACTGTGAGATTATGTTATGGCATTTTCGTTTGGGACATCCGAATTTTCATTATTTACAACGACTATTACCAGATTTATTTTTGAATAAAAGTCCGTTTTTATTTAAATGTGAGTCTTGTGAATTAGCTAAACATCACCGTGCCGTTTTTCCCTCGCAATCATATAAAGAGTCTTTCACCTTTTACTCTCATACACAGTGATGTTTGGGGTCCATCTAGAGTCGTAACATTTTCTGGCAAACGATGGTTTATCACTTTCATTGATGACCACACTAGAATGACTTGGGTGTTTCTTTTAAAGGATAAATCTGATGCTGAAATTGTGTTTAAAAATTTCTATCATATGGTTCAAACACAATTTCACACAAATATTAAAATATTTCGGAGCGATAATGGCAAAGAATACTTCAATCATTTGCTTGGCGACTTCTTTGCTGAAAAAGGAATTATTCATCAAAATTCTTGTCCGTATACACCACAACAAAATGGTGTGGCTGAAAGGAAAAATAGACATCTACTTGAAGTTGCTAGGGCACTCAGTTTTCAAACAAAAGTGCCCAAATACCTTTGGGGTGATGCTATTCTCACAGCTACATATTTAATAAATCGACTTCCTACCAGAATTTTGAAATTCCAGACTCCTAAACAATTCTTTTTCAAATACTATCCTGAGTGTCGTCTCATCTCCAATATTCCCCTCAAAATTTTTGGTAGTATTGCCTTTGTACAGAATCACGATCCTAGACAATCTAAACTGGATCCTAAATCTTCAAAATGCATTTTTGTTGGATATCCGACAAATCAAAAAGGCTATAAATGTTTTGATCCAATTTCAAAAAAATACTTTGTCTCTATGGACGTTACTTTTTTCGAAGGACAGTCCTACTACCAATCTCATCTTCAGCGGGGGAGTAGTCAGGAAGATGACTTTCTAAATGACTCGGACTTAATCTTTAACTGTGACACTGGTAATAGTATCTCTCCTACAGAGATAAATACTAAAAATGAAAATTTGCAAAACAATCGGTTTAAAGGTCTTGTTTACACAAGAGATTTAGCTCGAAGGAAACAAGAAGCTATTGTCCCATTGCAAAACCATGAGTCTACTCAAAGGGCAGATCCTGATATAAGTGATGATGCCTCAAACAACACTCAAGGTATGCCTAACTCTTCAAGCCAAACAGATCTCCCTATTGCCTTAAGAAAAGGAGTCCGGTCATGCACACAACACCCTCTCTCAAATTTTATATCATATGAGAACCTGTCACCTTCTTTCTGCGCATTTGTCTCTAAACTTGACAGTACCACAATTCCAACAAATGTACAAGAAGCTCTAGAAATTCCCAAGTGGAAGGACGCGATTTACGAGGAGATGAAAGCTCTCGAGAAGAATTCTACGTGGGAGAAAGTCTACCTACCTTCTGGTAAGTCGACTGTTGGCTGTAAGTGGGTGTTCACCATAAAATATAACTCAGATGGTTCTCTTGAGAGATATAAAGCTCGACTAGTTGCTAAAGGCTTCACTCAGACTTACGGAGTAGATTACTCTGAGACATTCTCTCCTGTGGCAAAACTGAACACAGTTCGGGTCCTTCTATCTATTGCTGCAAATCTTGAATGGCCACTTAATCAACTAGATGTAAAGAATGCGTTCCTAAATGGTGAACTGGAAGAAGAAGTCTACATGGAAGCACCTCCAGGTTTTGTTGATCAGTTTGGTTCTAAAGTATGCAAATTGAAGAAATCTATTTATGGCCTCAAACAATCTCCGAGAGCTTGGTTTGAGAGATTTACTAAATTTGTTAAAAGTCAAGGCTATAATCAAAGGGCAATCTGATCACACCCTCTTTACAAAACATGCTGAAAATGATAAGATTTCTGTGCTTATTGTTTATGTTGATGACATAATTCTGACAGGAAATGATACAGGGGAGATGGACAGATTAAAAGGAAAGCTTGCTACGGAATTCGAAATCAAAGACTTGGGTCAGTTAAGGTATTTCCTTGGAATGGAAGTAGCACGATCCAAGGAAGGCATTATGGTGACACAACGAAAGTATATTCTTGACCTTTTAAAGGACACTGGGATGAGTGGGTGCAGACCATCAGATACTCCAGTTGAAGTAAATGCTAAACTAGGAGATATAAATAGTGGCAAATCAGTCGACACTGGGAGATATCAAAGGCTTGTTGGAAGACTGATTTACCTGTCTCACACACGTCCAGACATAGCCTTCGCGGTAAGTTTGGTTAGTCAGTTTATGCATTCACCATATGAAGAATACCTTGAAGCTGTGTATCGAATTCTTCGTTACTTGAAGGGAACACCTGGAAAAGGACTTCTATTTAAAAAAAATAAAGAGAAAGAAGTCGAAGTATATACAGATGCTGATTGGGCGGGATCCATTACCGATCGGAGATCCACATCAGGATACTGTACATATGTTTGGGGTAACTTGGTTTCCTGGAGGAGTAAAAAACAAAGTGTTGTGGCAAGAAGCAGTGCAGAAGCAGAATTGAGATCAATGGCCCAAGGAATATGTGAAATCCTATGGCTGAAGCGGGTCTTGGAAGAACTAAAGAGATCAATAAGCCTTCCTATGAAGTTATATTGTGACAACAAGGCAACTATCAGTATTGTTCACAATCCAGTGCTACATGACAGGACTAAGCACATTGAAATTGACAAACACTTCATAAAAGAGAAATTGGAAGAAGGAACAATTGGCATCACATTTGTCCCATCATTATTGCAAGTTGCTGACATATTAACTAAAGGGCTTTCTAAACACATCTTTATGACTCAAGTTAGCAAGTTGGGCATGATAGATATCTTTGCACCAACTTGAGGGGGAGTGTCGATGAATTAATAGGAAACAAATCTTCTATGATTTGATTTGATTTGTTTAGGATTAAGATAGGAATATTTCCTTAATTAGAGAGATTTGATTCTTTGTATTTTTCTCTATTTAATCAGTGTAATTGTACAAGGTTATACACATAAAAAATAATAGAGAAGATTTTTTCTCATCTTTCTTGTCTCTGTACGTAAACTTACACTAATACATAGAGATGTGTGGGGTATTTCACCCGTTATTTCTTATGCCAAATACAAATATTTTGTTACCTTCATCGATGATTATAGCAAATATACCTGGATTTATTTTTTACAGACCAAATCCGAGGTATTTTCGATGTTCCAACAGTTTGTAGCTTTAGTGGACACACAATTCTCTAAACATATCAAAATCTTACGTTCTGATTTGGGGGGTGAATATATGTCTACTGCATTTCAATCATTCCTCAATAAAAAGGGAATAATTTCACAACATTCATGTCCATATACACCACAACAAAATGGGGTAGCCGAACGTAAAAATCGCCATCTGCTTGACGTCACTCGTACATAGTTACTTGAATCGATGGTACCTTCTCAATTTTGGGTTGAAGCCCTATCTACCACGGTTTTTCTTATCAATCGCCTTCCATCGCGTACATTAAACTTAGCCTCTCCTTATTCCCGCCTCTATAATCGCATGCCTAGTTATCTAAATTTACATATTTTGGTTGCGTCTGTTTTGTACACTTGCCAGGACATGAACGCCACAAGCTGTAGGCTCAAGCTACTAAATGTGTCTTCATGGGTTATAGTAACTCTCACAAAGGCTATATTTGTTATGACGTCTCTTGTCATAAATTTTGTATTTCACGACATGTTTTCTTTGAAATCATATTACTTTAGCAGCAATCTGGCTCCGTCAATGACTCCGTCAAACAGTTATGCTCCCATCATTTGATTCCCTGTCTTCTACTCCTCAACGCTTCAAACCTGGCTTCGTGTATGAAAGAAGGCGTTCGGCTGCGCCACTTCGTGAGCCCGATTGATCCGGTTCAACAACTGGACTCTGATCATGAAACATTGCTTCGTGGTTCGACTAGGCCGTCTCATGCACCCGATATGTATGGCTTATCTCAACCTCATTTCATGCTACATTGTCCTTTAATCATATTCCCAGATCTTACTCCGAAGCTGTCAAGCTTCCCTATTGGGAAAAAGCAATGGTAGACGAAATACATGCTCTTCAAGAAAATGATACATGGGATGTGGTATCTTGTCCGCCCAATTTTAAAGCAATTGGGTGCAAATGGGTATTTTCTGTCAAGCTTCGTTCAGACGGGACCTTGGGTCGCTATAAAGCCAGATTAGTTGCTCTTGGCAATCGCCAAGAATATGGAATCAATTATGAGGAAACATTTGCACTGTTGCCAAAATGACCACCGTCCGCACTCTTTCAATTGCCGCTTCTTGGGGTTGGCCACTGCATCAAATGGATGTTAAAATGCATTTCTCATGGTGATCTAAAAGAAGACGTTTACATGAAACTTCCTCCAGGGCTTTCCTCTCCTTCTTGTTCGGCGGTCTGTAAACTGTAGCGCTCTATTTATGGACTAAAGCAAGCACCATGAGCCTGGTTTGATAAATTTCGCACAACACTGCTTCGTTTCTCATTTCAGCAAAGTAAGCATGACTCCTCTTTATTTCTTTGCAAAACAACGGCAGGTGTTGTCCTCCTTCTAGTCTATGTGGACGATATTGTCATTACTGTGACAGATTCTTCTATGATCACTCGACTACAACATCATCTTCATGCTTCTTTCCACATGAAGGATCTTGGTCCACTTACATATTTCTTAGGGTTAGAAATCTACAATGATTCTTCTGGCATTTTCTTAAATCAGCACAAATACGCCCAGGATCTTATCAACTTCCTCCGTCGATACTCCATTGGAAATCAATGTGAAATATAGGCGTGACGAGGGTGATCTCCTCTCTGACCCTGCTATGTATCGTCAATTGGTTGGCAGCTTGAATTATTTAACCATCACAGGACCTGATATCTCCTTTGCAGTTCAACAAGTCAGCCAGTTCATGCAATCTCCACGACACTTACATCTCGCTGCAGTCCGTCGCATTATTCGATATCTACGTGGCTCTCCGTCTTGTGGCTTATTTTCCCCCACAAGCAATCCACTAAATCTCTTGCTTACAGTGATGCAGATTGAGCTGGCTGCCCGGACACTCGTCGCTCAGTTACAGGATGGTGCATGTTTTTGGGTTCGTCCTTAATCTCTTGGAAAAGCAAGAAACAAGCAAGAGTCTCCAAATCGTCTACAGAATCTGAATATCGGGTGATGTCTGCTGCTTGCTCTGAAATTCTTTGGCTCCGTGGTCTTTTGCGCGAAATTGGGTTACCACAAACCCAACCCACTGCACTTCATGGCGACAACACCAGTGCTATTCAAATTGCCACCAACCCGGTCTTCCATGAACGCACTAAACATATTGAAGTGGATTGTCATTCTATTCGCGAGGCAGTTGACAGCAAGACTATCACTTTACCACGTGTTTCCACCGATTTTCAACTTGCAGACATCTTCACCAAGTCCATGACTCGACAACGTCATCAATTCTTAATTGACAAATTGCTGCTTAAAACCAGCACCAATTTGAGGGGATATGACAGTGTAAAATAGTAACAACCTAATTTAAATATTATCTGCCAAATTTACATCCTAATTTAATAGCCTATCATTTAGGCTATTGATTAGGATGTAAATTTGGCAGATAATATTTAAATTAGGCTGTTATTATTCTTTCCATATATAGGTTGTACTTTCCTTACATAATTGTATTCCTATTTAATGTAGTGATGAATGAAGGGAAAAATGATTCAGAAATAAAGTCAATTTGTATTACAGTTGAACAATGTAAAACACCTCAATCTGCATTGCATATCCCTCAATCGTTTGCCTCATCTCATCTATTTGTGCAATGACATATTCAAGCTTCTTGCAGCAAATCTCATTAGATATTCTCGGGATATAGTCACACTTCTCAAATGGACGATACTCACACGCGCTTTTGATTTCCTCACGTAATGTCACTTGAATGTCCTACTTCAGAAACATAAATATTAACTCAACGATAAGGCTGATTAATATCGCCTCACAACTAGCTCAAAAGCTCCAAAGTTGCACCAAAAAAATACCCAAGACTTGTTATGGCATAACGGACACGAACTGATATTAAGGAGCAAATTGATGCAATCGCTTGAAAATGTAGTAGATTGAAACCTTGACTAATTGCATGAATTCGCTGCAATTGCTATTAACAAGCTCCTTCCTGGGACCACTAGGGTTTCCCATTTCCTCCATTACTCCTCCAGCAAGCTCCAAAACCCTTACGATCCTCTAATACACCAAGAGAAGATTTTTCTTCCAATATTAGCAATTATTAGCTTCAGTGAATTAATTAATGGTGGACTTGATTCATTTTCTTATAGCGCAGATCCTGAGAAAGTACCTTTTCGACGTTATGGAGTCCGCTGCAATGGAGTGGTCTGGTTTTGTGGATCCATGCCGACCAATACCTCAATAATGTAGCCTTGCCCTATTAAAAATGGTTGGACAAATAGGACTTTGGTTATCGATCCAACCAAATTATCGAAAACTCAAGTAACTTTTTTTTTTTTTTGTTACAATAACCCAACCTACCGAAATTTTTTGAAAACAAAATTAGCTGAACCCGAACCGAATAAAATATTGGTTAATTCGATCGATAATCGAATTAATTCATATTTTTAAAAACAATTTAAAATAATTACAAAATTTTAAAAAAAAATTAAAATAAAAATAAATAAAGAATGAGATAAATAGATTTTTTAAAAAACTTAAAACATGTGTAAAAAAATTTTAAAATTTTGGTTAACCGAAATTTTTAAAGCGAAAAACCAAAACGGACTGAATTAACTAACTTACCGGATTTTTTCAAAAATCAAAACCGAAGTAACCGTACCAAATTTTCGAATTAATATGATTCGATCGGTTAATTTATTTAACTAAAATTTTGCTCACCACTGTGGGCAATGGTAAAATACCATAATAATAAAAAAAGGAAAAAAGGGACATGAAACAAAAAAACAACATCCAAAGCCCAAAAATATACCAAATTGAAAAAGCATATAAATAAATGTATGTCACTAAAATCATTATAATATCATTCATACCAACACAAAATATATATTACTTCAATTAACATAAAATATAATTAACACGTCCAAATTTATTTTAGCCAAAAACTTTTTAAATTGTACAATTAACCCCAAAAAGTGACTTTTATATGTCGGACACGCCCATCGGCAGTGTCCGACACGGGTATCCGATTTTTTTTTTTAAAAAATTAAAGGATATGCCGCGTGGCATATTTGACACGTGTCTGATGAGTGTCCGAGGAATGTCGGTATCCTAAAAATATCCGACACTGAGCGATCTTTATGAATATCGGTACATCATTGAGAGAAATGTAGTGACTACCTAACATCAAATGTATATTACTTCAATCAAGTTAAATTTTTATTTTAGCAAAAAAACTTTTTAAATTATATAATTAACCCTCAAAAGTGTTCTTTCTATGTCGGACACATCTATCGGTCATGTCCAACACGGATGTTAAATTTAATGGCTGCCCCGAAATTTCAAGCTCCACGGAATCACCTCGTTCTTCACTTATTTAATCGATTTGAGATGCTAAAAACTTTTGAAATTTGTGCCAAATATGATAAACTTACTGTGATGGGTTTGCTTTATCGGATTTAGCTCATATTCAAGGTGTCTTTACGAATTTATTGGACTAATTGTCGCAGGCGGGAATATATCTTTTGTTTAGGGGGTAAAAAATAATATCATAAAAAATATAGGAAAAAAATTTAAAAGATCAAAATATAATTTTAGCAGAGACTAAATACAATTTTTAAGAGTGAAATTTAATTTTTTTAAAAAAACATTGTAAGATAAAATAAATTGAGGGGCAGCTGCCCCACCTAACACATGCATTCGTCCATGGTTCACCGACATGTGTCACGCAGACCACTGTTGTGGGATCCGACTCGGGCACATATTACTTTAACCCTTATCCGGTACCACATTCTCTGATTACGCACAGGGGTTTTTAAAACCTTTTCGGAAATAGCGGAAGCGTTTAGTCAAACATTCATTTTTAGTAGCGGAAGCGTTTATACATTCTAATTAGTAACAAAATACATCATAGTACAAACTCCTTATAATAGTCCGACACTTAATAAAAGAGAAAATACTATAACAGTCCCGGTAAGCCAACATTTCCATTTTCATAATTTTCCTCCGGTTCTGGCTCCGGTACTCCTAGGTTAAGTCTTTGAAGACTTAGTGAGGGAATAACTATGGCTCTATATCTGTAATTATCAAACAATGCAATTTCTCAATATGATATGCCATGTAACAAAGATCTTGTAGTCAAGTAATTGTCAATAATAAACAGTGATGATTTATGATTTCAGAGTGAATATCGTGGGCTAAAGAGGTGGCTCCCACCGGACAGTTCGGTGTAGCACTTTTCCCCACATATTCAGATAGGATCTGTACATTCAGTCATTTACGAGCCAAGTGAACCATTCTCCGGACCGTAAAACGGTGCGCGTTGTTCAGATGAACCATATACCCGGACTGTCATCAGTTGTTCATTGGACTCACTTTCCGGGCCGAAGCCACGTTGTCCAGTGGATAAATATCCATGGCTCCATTCATTCAGTCATTCAGTCAAAGGATTCGTTCAATCAAAGTAATCGATGACATTCAAGATAATTAAACATGCAGATCAATATGACCAATGGAACGATGTAATGTACAATATGATGACAATATAAAAAAGGTGAGATAAAGTTACTGTAAATTCCAGGCCAAATGCCAAAAGGGCTATATAACAAGAAATCGGTAGTACACCTCACCTCATGATGTTATCTTGACTTAATTGGCTCGATTTTGAACTCAAATGCCAATAACATTCCTATGAACATAATATAAGGTAATTTATAATGATCCACAACCTAAAGTTATGGTTTAACATTTTTAAGCATTTTGTACGAAACTTATCCGGGTAATTTTAATCAAACATTTGAAAATTCATTCAAAATCAATTTTAAGTCGAAACTTCACGAAACTTTCCAAAAATGTATTAAATCAGTTCAGCAACGTTCGGAGCTAGGAATTTCAAGAAACTTGCCAGCACGTGAGTTACACGCGCCGCCGTGACGGCGCGTGGCCGTGTCCGGACGCCACGCGCGGCTGAAATTTTTACAGCAGGTTCGCCTCGTTTCGATCTACAACTTTCGTATAGAAACCATTTTGAAATTCGCAACCGATTATGCCCAGATTTTGAGTTTTCGAAATGATTACCCATGGTAATTCGTTCGCCTAAAAATACTGTACGACCAACGGCCAGCACATATGTAAAGTAAAACATATTTGGAACACTCTTTGTTTCTAAAACATTTTCGAAATCTATTTTACACACAATGAAATCGAAGCTTGAATAGGCTACCTTGAAATGAGTTTCTGAGATTCTGGTAGCACATTGTTCTTCGTGTTCTTGAATTTCTGAGGAACATCAGCTTGTGATTTTTCAACACCTCCCTTACAGAAGACGATCTGGGTGTGTGAGGAGTGTTGTGAAATATTTTCGGAATTTTCGGACAAGCTTTGATAATTTTCCTCATAATTTTCTATATTGCCACCATATTTCCTACACTCTTAACTTTCTACTAATTTCCTAACAGTCTCTACCTAAAAATTGTGTGTGTCCAATCCGATGGAAAGAGGGGGCTATTTATAGGCAAGATTGAAGAGAACAAGCCACAATTTGAGTGACACTTGTCTTGGCCAAGAAATGACATGTGTTAACCTAAATATTAATATTTTAATCCTTTAATACTATATTTATTATTTAATATATTTTGCTATTTTAATAATACTTAAGTTTGTTTTACAATGAATTTATCTAGCTATGTTCCACTTGTAAATATATTAGAGTTTAAAATAAAATTTGTAAATCACTTTATTAATAATTTCTTGATTATTCTTTTGGTACTTAAAATTGTTAAACTTTTTATTATGCTTGTTCCTATTTTATTATATTTATTTCTAAAGTATATTAATACAAGTTATATTTATACATTTTGTTTGCGAGTAAAGTTTTTAATGAATAATGTTTTAACCAAAATCAAATATTCATACTCAAGAATATAATTATATTTTCCTCTAATTCTTTATGTAAATTTAATATTACAAGTAATATACGGATTCACTTTGTGAATGATTTTAATAATTGGTATGTTTCACAAATATATAATTTCCAATAAATAGTTATATTGTTTATTCTTTCTTTTATTATTATTTTTTCTTTTATTATCTTTTTTGATGTATGAATTTTTAATATATTAAGATGATTATTTTAGTAACATTTAAAATAGCTTCAATTTATTTTGTCAAATTTTTGTAATTGATATTTTAGAGGTGTTACAATCTTCCCTCCTTCAAGGAATCTGGTCCCCAGATTCCATCCTTGTCACGGCAGAAGAAATCTTCTTAGTAGTATGTACTTCAGCATCCTAGCTTTTTTCATCTTGATTTCTGTAGTTTACGCATCGATGTCCTTCATCAAGTTGATCTCTAGCAATGTTGACGTCAAGTCGAGAAAACGATACTTGCGGTTTTTCAGTTTTCTGATAAAACAGCCTCAGTTTTCCTCTGAGTTATGAATCTCGACCACTTCGAACCCTTAGTTACTTATTTATCATCATTAATATTAATATTATTATTATTTTTATTATTTCTGGTTATGCATAGGGTTTTCTTATTCGTATTTAAACATTAATCCAGAAGATAGTTTGAGGTAATTTCTACATCTTCATGAAGAGACCAATAAACATCTAAAAGAATTCTAAGATTGTTATGGTGTTGATTAGGTATTTGGATCTGTCATGTCTTCATTAGTCGAAGTTAATATCGTAGTTCAAATTATTTATTTGCTATTATTGTTATGGTTTTATTTTAATATAAGTTTAGCATAAATTAACAAATCATTTTATTCAATCCGAGTAACTAGGTTAGATCAGCAAAATACTATTGATTGCTCATAAGTATATCTTCTATTGTACATAATTAGTGATCTTAATATTCGTAGACTGACATTATTGTCTAATGAAAGTTTGACTTGCTTTAAGAGATATCAATTATGATTGTTGGGTTGGTGTCTTCTTTTCTCTAATGGGTGTGTATTCTTTAGAAGAACTAAAGATTGAATAGAGGAATTTCCGAACAGTTGGCGATCTCATATGTGTCGATAATAATGACCGGTATCCGGATAAGAATGAAGGAGTATAAGCGGAAGTCATTGGTCCGAGAAGGAAAGTTTTTTTTTTTTTTTTTTTTTTTTAAGGATGAATGAAAGTAGGGCAGAGGCAATCAAAGAAGCTAACTATCATCAACAACAAAAAATTTGATGTCAAGTTCAAATGAGTCATTTACCAGATCGAAATGAGGTATAAATTGACAAAGAAACTGACCGGAGTAGCTTACGCCGCAAAAGACCTCTGGCTGAAAAGATTGAGTGAACTTCAAAGGGAAGAAATGTTAGACTCAAATTCAATCCAAGATAACGATTATGCTTAGACTTTTCTCTCTGGTAGCTACATTTACCTCGGTTCGAACTTTCTCCTCTCTTACGGCCAATTGGATGCTGGAATCTTGGGTTTGAGCTTTTTATCTTTCGCTCGAGCATCTTAGATACGAGTTGGTTGTTTCCACAATCCGTGAATTTTCACTTTTCCAATAATTTTCTTCTGTTTGATTGGGTTTCGTTGCAATATCCACATACCTTAAGATTTTTCCATCGGTCTTCTCGAAGTCCTCTGCTCGAAGGTTCTTCATGCTTGCTGTGTTGAGTCTGATTCTCGAAGTCTTTTGTGTTTTCTTCATCCTCTTCTCTTTTTGGGCAGAGGTTTGATTTTGGTCTCCACTCCAAGTCGTAGCGCTTAATTTGCGGTGGAGCTAAAGTCTACATGTTCGCTAGATAAGTTGCCCAACAAATGTCTAAATTTAAGCCTTGGGAAAATTCTTCGTCCTTCAGAGCTTATCTTTGATGTATTGAGGATCGTAGTTAGTTATTGAAATTCAACTTCGTATTCTGCCACTGTCATGGTGCCTTAAGCATAAGAAGAAAATTCTTGTTCTCGAGTGTTGAGTATTATTTGAATTATATGCCTACCTTGGAATTTCTGCAGGAAGTTGGCCCAAGTCTTCGAGGTGTCGTTTCTCCTCCACTGATGTTCTTTAACTTGCCATCAATTATGTGTCGCCTCTTCGAATGGATAGAATGCAAATTCACATTTTGTTCTTCGGAGTAATCAAGAGTGGGGAAAACTTTCTCTAATTTGGTGATTAATGATTCCACGTGCTGGGGTGACTTGAAACGTAGGTAGTCTAAATCTAAGGAATCGTTCAAGAGCCTGATCACTTGTTACTCGAGACATCGATTACTCTCACCAAAGTTTCTTGGTTTTGGCTACTGAAAGAACTGCATGGGTTGTTGAGATATGTCGAACACATTTCTTCGATCTTGTTCTTGCTATGAAATATGATGTTCCTTCCCTTGGTTTCCAACCAACTGTCGCGTAGCGGTTTCGTCATTGCTGGAGGGGTTATTTCGTCTTGCACTTGATGATGCTTCCTAGACCAGGGATTATTTCTCGACGACGTCATAAAATTAATGTGAAGGTTGTGTTTCAAAACAAATTTATCTTAAATCAAGAGTTAATATTATATTAATGCTTTAATGCACAAAATAAAATTAATAACTAGAATAAAGCTAAGTCACAATTATTGAAATAGTGACAACTGCGGGGAAAAAATGTTTTGGTGCTAAACTGTCAATCCTCCTTGGTTGTTCTTGGTTTACTCGATCTAAGTGTCAATCATAATAAACTCAATAGAAGAAACTTTCGAGCTCGGCCTGTAGCACATTCCATGGTTACCTTATATCTTATGGATCCCAAAACTTACATGTAGGTGAAACTCAACTCTTGAGGTTACTAATGATTGATTGCTCTTTCTTACCAAGACGATCTAAACATACTTTTACTGTTCTTTTGCCCTGAAATAAACCAGTTGAATTCATCAATATCTTACAACCCAAAGCAGAGAATTCTTACAGAGTTTATTCTATGACCCAAAGATATTTGGGAATTGACTTGAAGCCCTGGCTCTGATACCACCTCTGTGGGACCCGACTCGGGCACATATTACTTTAACCCTTATCTGGTACCACATTCTCTGAACATTACGCACAGGGGTTTTTAAAACATTTTCGGAATTAGCGGAAGCGTTTAGTCAAACATTCATTTTTAGTAGCGGAAGCGTTTATACATTCTAATTAGTAACAAAATACATCCCAGTACAAACTCCTTATAATAGTCCGACACTTAATAAAAGAGAAAATACTATAACAATCCCGGTAAGCCAACATTTCCATTTTCATAATTTTCCTCCGGTTCTGGCTTCGGTACTCCTGTATCTGGAACTCACAATAAATAACAAGGGAAAACAGAGGTTAAGCCTTTGAGGACTTAGTGAGGGAATAACAATGGCTTTATATCTGTAATTATCAAACAATACAATTTCTCAATATGATATGCCATGTAACAAAGATCTTGCAGTCAAGTAATTGTCAATAATAAACAGTGATGATTTAGGATTTTAGAGTGAATATCGTGGGCTAAAGAGGTGGCTCCCACCGGACACTTCGGTGTAGCACTTTTCCCCACATATTCAGATAGGATCTGTACATTCAGTCATTTACGAGCCAAGTGAACCATTCTCCAGACCGTAAAACGGTGCGCGTTGTTCAGATGAACCATATACCCGGACTGTCGTCCGTTGTTCATTGGACTCACTTTTCGGGCCGAAGCCACGTTGTCTAGTGGATAAATATCCATGGCTCCATTCATTCAGTCATTCAGTCAAAGGATTTGTTCAATCAAAGTAATCGATGACATTTAAGATAATTAAACATGTAGATCAATATGACCAATGGAACGATGTAATGTACAATATGATGACAATATAAAAAAAGGTGAGATAAAGTTATTGTAAATTCCAGGCCAAATGCCAAAAGGGCTATATAACAAGAAATCGGTAGTACACCTCACCTCATGATGCTATCTTGACTTAATTGGCTCGATTTTGAACTCAAATGCCAATAACATTCCTATGAACATAATATAAGGTAATTTATAATGATCCACAACCTAAAGGTATGGTTTAACATTTTTAAGAATCATTTTTGTACGAAACTTATCCGGGTAATTTTAATCAAACATTTGAAAATCCATTAAAAATCAATTTTAAGTCGAAACTTCACGAAACTTTCTAGAAATGTCTTAAATCAGTTCAGCAACGTTCGGAGCTCGGAATTTCAAGAAACTTGCCGGTACGTGAGTTACACGCGCCGCCGTGACGGCGCGTGGCCGTGTCCAGACTCCACGCGCGGCTGAAATTTTTACAACAGGTTCGTCTCGTTTCGATCTACAACTTTCGTATAGAAACCATTTTGAAATTCGCAACCGATTGTGCCCAAATTTTGAGTTTTCGAAATGATTATCCATGGTAATTCGTTCGCCGAAAAATACTGTTTCTGATGAGTTATACGACCAACGGCCGGCACATATGTAAAGTGAAACATATTTGGAACACTCTTTGTTTGTAAAACATTTTCGAAATCTATTTTAAAAGCTGTGAAATCGAAGCTCGAATATGCTACCTTGAAATGGGTTTCTGAGATTCTGGCAGCACATTGTTCTTCATGTTCTTGAATTTTCTGAGGAACATCAACTTGTGATTTTTCAACACCTCCCTTACAGAAGACGATCTGGGTGTGTGAGGAGTGTTGTTAAATATTTTCGGAATTTTCAGACAAGCTTTGATAATTTTCCTCATAATTTTCTATATTGCCACCATATTTCCTACACTCTAACTTTCTCCTAATTTCTAACACTCTCTACCTAAAAAATTGTGTGTGTCCAATCCGATGGAAAGAGGGGGCTATTTATAGGCAAGATTGAAGAGAACAAGCCACAATTTGAGTGACACTTGTCTTGGCCAAGAAATGACATGTGTTAACCTAAATATTAATATTTTAATCCTTTAAATACTATATTTATTATTTAATATATTTTGCTATTTTAATAATACTTAAGTTTGTTTTACAATGAATTTATCTAGCTATGTTCTACTTGTAATATATTAGAGTTTAAAATAAAATTTGTAAATCACTTTATTAATAATTTCTTGATTATTCTTTTGGTACTTATAATTGTTTAAACTTTTTATTATGCTTGTTCCTATTTTATTATATTTATGTCTAAAGTATATTAATACAAGTTATATTTATACATTTTGTTTGCGAGTAAAGTTTTTAATGAATAATGTTTTAACCAAAATCAAATATTCATACTCAAGAATATAATTATATTTTCCTCTAATTCTTTATGTAAATTTAATATTACAAGTAATATACGGATTCACTTTGTGAATGATTTTAGTAATTGGTATGTTTCACAAATATATAATTTCCAATAAATAGTTATATTGTTTATTCTTTCTTTTATTATTTTTTTTCTTTTATTATCTATTTTGATGTATGAATTTTTAATATATTAAGATGATTATTTTAGTAACATTTAAAATAGCTTCAATTTATTTTTGTCAATTTTTTGTAATTGATATTTTAGAGGTGTTACAATCTCCCCTCCTTCAAGGAATCTGGTCCCCAGATTCCATCCTTGTCACGACAGAAGAAATCTTCTTAGTAGTACGTACTTCAGCATCCTAGCTTTTTTCATCTTGATTTCTGTAGTTTACGCATCGATGTCCTTCATCAAGTTGATCTTCTAGCAATGATTCTCTACGGATCTTCTTGTTGACGTCAAGTCGAGAAAACGATACTTGTGGTTTTTCAGTTTTCTGATAAAACAGCCTCAGTTTTCCTCTGAGTTATGAATCTCGACCACTCCGAACCCTTAGTTACTTATTTATCATCATTAATAATATTATTATTTTTATTTTTATTATTTCTGGTTATGCATAGGGTTTTCTTATTCGTATTTAAACATTAATCCAGAAGATAGTTTGAGGTAATTTCTACATCTCTATGAAGAGACCAATAAACATCTAAAAGAATTCTAAGATTGTTATGGTGTTGATTAGGTATTTGGATCTGTCATGTCTTCATTAGTCGAAGTTAATATCGTAGTTCAAATTATTTATTTGCTATTATTGTTATGGTTTTATTTTAATATAAGTTTAGCATAAATTAACAAATCATTTTATTAACTAGGTTAGATCAGCAAAATACTATTGATTGCTCATAAGTATATTTTCTATTGTACATAATTAGTGATCTTAATATTCGTAGACTGACATTATTGTCTAATGAAAGTTTGACTTGCTTTAAGAGATATCAATTATGATTGTTGGGTTGGTGTCTTCTTTTCTCTGATGGGTGTGTATTCTTTAGAAGAACTAAAGATTGAATAGAGGAATTTCCGAACAGTTGGCGATCCCATATGTGTCGATAATAATGACCGGTATTCGGATAAGAATTAAGGAGTATAAGCGGAAGTCATTGGTCCGAGAAGGAAAGTTTTTTTTTTTTTTTTAAGGAGGAATGAAAGTAGGGCAGAGGCAATCAAAGAAGCTAACTATCATCAACAACAAAAATTTTGATGTCAAGTTCAAATGTGTGATGTCCGGGAATTACTGGTGTTAATCCCGGTATGGTAATAATCCTTGATGGATTTTTAATCGTGTCAATTAGGAACTAATTGCGGTTTTGGGTCTCCCGAGGTTGTTAAATCGGGCACTTGGGATCGTTGGATCCAAAGGTTGAGATTGTATTCTCATTTTGGTGGAAAACCTATGAATTGGGTTTTAGTGGGACTTGGCGTCCGAGGTGCCTTGTGTTGGGGCCAGTCTGAGGATTTGATGTTGGAGAGATAGTTTTTGTAAACAGATGATTTTTAATGAATCATGATGTATTTGTGGGGGTATTGGTGTGTTGGGGTATTTTGCTATATATACCCGTTGGACTCGGGATTCCATCATTCGGAATCCATTTCTCTCCCTCTCTATCGATCCAAACCCTCTCCCCCCATTTCCCTCTTCTCCCTTGATGGGAAATTTGATGGTAGCTTGGCTCGGGAGCCGGTTTTCTCGAAGATAATCAGGTATTAATCTTCCCCTCGTCATTAGCTTCGATTTGATAGTAGTATGGTAGCTTTTGGTTGAGGTTTTGGTTGGCCTTGGGTTTTGGGAATTTTTTGCTAAAATCATATGTTGAGTTTTTAAAGTTTTATTGGCTTTAAATGTTGTATTTGAGGTGTTGGTGGTGTGTGGGGTGTTGGATTTGAGTTTGGGTGTGAAAAACACCATGGAAGCTCGAATTTTTGGAAAATGTCGGATTTTGGAACCGAGGTTTAATGGGGCCGTTTCCGGGGCAATGTCTACATTCCAATGGGAATGTTATACTTTTAAAATGGATTTGTTGGAGCCAAAATTAATTAAAAGGAATTTTTGGTTGGGTTTTTGGCTATCTTTTAAACTTGTAAACGGTATATTTTGGGTATTATGCATGCTTAGCCGAGGGGCTTTTATTTTGGTCATCGTCATGGATAGACGATAGGTTTGGAAGTTGTGAACGTGCTTGGGCACGTGATTGCATGCCTGTGTTTAATTGGGAGTTATTTGCATGTTAGCAGTTAACTCATCGGGTCGTGGGACTCAGGCAAGGTTGGACTCAAACTGCGGAATCGTAAGGTACGTATAACGTACGAGCATAGCCTATTATAATATTACAACTGTGAATTGCATGGCATGTGGTAATTGCAATGAATGAAGATTGAAATGCATGGTATATGGTGCTTTTGATAAATGGACAATAAAACGTATAGCATTTGGTAATTGTGATAAATGGAAATATGCTGAGAATCATATAGTGCCGCTTTGAGTGAGCAACAATTGAGATGTTATCGCTGTTGAGCGATCATCGGTTATGGCGCGACTATTGTTGAGCGGGCGTGGGTTGATGATGCCGCTATTGTAGAGCGAGCTATGATATAGAACTGTGGTATTATTGGTTAGACATATGTGATATATATGGTCTTTTATGTAATGATTTTACCATATGGATTATGGAACTGGCATAATAGGAATGGTATTTGTTAATACACGTGGCGATTAACTGGCTTTGGGAATTTGATGAGTTTGGTTATTTTGAGAACATGGACAATACAGGGGATTCCGGATGACGATGATACCATCCAGGAGTATCATTTAAATTCATGGCATTTACATTTTGTAAATTATGAATTGTAATATTATGATTATTTGGATTGGTGGTATTGGTATGCTCACCCGTGTGGGGGCTGTCTCTGTTGGGGCAGGTAACACAGGTGCAGTAGTAGCTTTGGAGTTGAGCTCGGGCTATTGATAGAGGTACTTCCAGGATCGAGGTACCAGAGCCGGTTGAATAAGTACACAGATCCAGCGTTGAGATCGAGCTGTGCTTGGGAGGTGCTTCCGGGATTGAAGTACCAGTAACGGTATCCGGTATAGTGTTTTATACATCAGATACACGCTTATTTATTGGGTGCTCTTATGTGAGTACAATTTTACGTGTATATGGAATGTATAAATGGGCTACGGCCTCTCTATGTTCATTTATGGTTTGCTTGCAATTAAATGTGGAATTGCTAAATGAACTGCAAGCATGTTAGTATATTATGAGGGTGCATGTCATATATGTAATATTGGTTGGGGGATTTGCATATTATGTGGATGGAATGCAAGAAATTTTATGGATCAATAAAATGGTGTAGCACTTGCATATGGCTTTTCCCCATGATAGCATGACTATATGCACTAATGTTATGGATTAATACACTAATAACGGGATTAGGGCACGGGGGGTCCTTACATTAGTGGTATCAGAGCAGTGGTTAGCTCTTTGGGGCTGTTGAGGGCCTAGGAAACTGATAATGGGAATGAAAAGCACATACTTATGCATGATGGTAGTTAGTGTTGCGTGGCACAACTATATTGCTTATGTGCGTTTATGATATGTGTTCATAATTGGAATATGTTATTGCTAACCATGGTGGTTGCTGGGTCTTATGAGACATGGACTATGCATTACGGTTGCATAGATATACATCGGAGTGATGATTCTAATGCTTTGCCGCTAAATGTTGGAGCGAGGTGCATTAAAATACACTCTGGCGATGTTTATGGGAATACGGGTTATGCATTACGGTTGCATGCACGTCGAAGCGATGATGCCGCTGTCGTGTCGAAGCGATGGTAAATGCCGCTGTCACGTCAAAGCGATGATGCCGCTGTCATGCCGAAACAATTATTGGGACACGGGATATGCATTACGGTTGCATGCGTGGCGTAGCGATGTGAATACTTGCCGCTTTATGGCGTAGCGATGTGAATACTTGCCGGTGTCATACCGTAGCGATGAGAGAATATTTGCCGCTAATATGAAGCGAAGAACACGTCCGCTGTCATATTAATAACGAGGGATATTATTTTTCGCTGGTATTGTCGAAGCGAGGGGTATTTCCGCTGTCATGTAAAGCGAGGGGTATTTCCGCTGTCATGCCGGAACGATGGTACCACCGTCATGTCGAAGCGATGATGCCGCTGCCGTGTCGAAGCGATGATACATGCCACTGTCACGTCGAAGCGATGATACCGCTGTCATGACGTAGCGATGGGATCGGGAACAAAGTACTAAATGAGTGTGAGTACCTCTTGAGTCCGCGATTATTCCACTATTCTATTGGCGATGGTTCATGCCACCGGGTATTCTATTGGCGATGGTTCATGCCGCCAGGTATTCTATTGGCGATGGTTCATGCCGCCGGGTATTCTATTGGCGATGGTTCATGCCGACGGGTGTTCTATTGGCGATGGTTCATGCCGCCGGGTATCATAGCGATGGCTTATTCCGCTATTCTATTGGCGATGGTTCATACCGCCGGGTATTCTATGGCAATGGTTTATGCCGCCAGGTATCATATAGCGATGGTACATTCCGCTACATCTATGGCGATGCTTCATACCGCCGGATATTCTTTGGCGACATTTTATGCCACTGATTCTATAGCGATGGATTATACCGCTATGTGTGTAGCACTGGATTATGCCGCCTACGAGCGATGGATGCTGCTTATATACCGCTGGTGGACGATGGATACAGGTATTCCGCTATTTTGATAGCGATGAGGTATGGCAAATTACTTTTTATATCATTATTGTGAATTCCATGTGTTGTTTTATACCGTCATGTGTTTGACGATGAGATTATGGATGTCGTATATCGACATGTGCCGTCATGTGTTTGACGATGAGATTATGGATGTCGTATATCGACATGAGCCGTCATGTGGTTGACGATGTTATTTGGGATGTCTATGTGGATGCGTGGCGTCGTCTTGGCGAATAATACATTCGTGATTATGTATTTGGTTGTATGGTTTGAGTGCCGATGGTGGGCACATGGTAGAGTCTGGGTCACTAGTTGACGAGACCTTTTCCGAGCAGGTTTGCTCGATGGAGCATTGGATGCATTGTACCGGTGAGTGTACCGCATCATGTTATAGAGGTAAATATTTGTCGAGCAATGATACCCTTGGGTATGATCGTTGGGATGGCTAAGGCCAAGTGATTGGTGGTAAGAGTAGTCATTGAGGAAACTACTCGCTTGTTGTTGTGATGTGTGATAGGCATGGGCACACCCACCGTGAGGGTGTGGAATAAATCTTAATGGATTAGGATTGCATGGTAGTTAAGCAAGGACACCTGGATGTCCATTGTGCTTTGGTGTTTTAGAGATATGTTGGGTGATGGCCCACAACTCTAATGGTTTGTACGGTATGGTATACCGGGTTGTGACGTGTGCCACGTTGGTAGGTTGGTATGAGCCTATGGGGCCAGCGGATCGCTAGCCGGGTATGGTTGTAATGTTTAGTGTGCTTGTGTTAGCCTTTATGCTGCTCGTTGGATGCGAGCTGGGTGGATTGTATGGAGATACGTTGAGGGTTATGATAGACTCTTGCAGTCTCTATGTGGCATGGTGTTTGAGGTATGGAATACCTCACGGGGACGTTTATACGTCAAATGTTTCGAGTGACTTGTACTGGGACAGCTCAAATTTGTTGGTATTACCAACGTGAGTGCCAACAAGTCGTGGTTAGCTCTGGTTGAGCATCCTTGCATGTGGAATGCAACGGGATTCACAATGGTTTGTGAGATATAGTTAGTGGGGTGACACTACTATATTGATTCTATCTCTTGGGAAGCTTTGGGTTGCACTGTCATGGAGACAGCTGTAATTGGTTGAGGATTGATGGTGAATCAACCGGGGTAAGCCCTACTAGTGTTGGGCTATGTGATGGCTTCGTACTTCCGGTGATACGTTCGAGGAGACGTCTCTGGGGTAATGCTCGAGATCGTGTAGTACTATGGTATTAGTACAGAGCATTACTAGGTTGGGTATACATGGCGTATACGGGTTTCGTTTTGGTAATAGTTGCTTTGATGCACTATTTGAACCAATTGCGTACTTTTAGTTCCGCGATATATTTTGGTAGATATATCCAGGTTTCCGAACGGTGGTTCGATGATTGGAGGATCATGGATTCATGACATTTTCCTTGAGAGGAAGGTGGTATTATTATACCTACCGGTTGAATCTTTTGGGGAGATTCGTTGTTTTAATTCGTGTGGTGTTGATGTTGAGATCACACCCTTTGGTTTTGGTTTGTCAACCATCATTCTCCGTGGGGTGAGAATGATCGAGGTTTGACAGTCGGTTTTGGGATTTGGGTATGATTGGAGATACCCGAGTCTACGGCATTGAGTATGCATGTTGTGTTGGTGTATGGGCATGTATGCCGTGTGAGTATACGAATGCCAACTTTATTTTGTTCCTTGTTGAACGTCGAGTTTGTATGCTTGGTTTGGTAAATCTCAGGTGTGAGATTGTGGAACCTCGAGAGCGGTAATCTCAATGGCACGATGTATTCTGAGGAATGATCGTGAGGTACGGTTGACTCCCTCTGAGGAGGGATTGTCGTGTTTTGAGACCATGGTAATTCTTGTTGGATAATTCGATAGCCTTCCTGTTTTAGGATTGTCAAATCCCAGGATAAACGAGGGATGGCCAGGACTTGGATTTGTTTAGTGTCGTGGATTGACACGTGTGGCAGGAATGCAACTGTCTGTTTTGCATGACCTCTGTGGAACTTGAGACTTTGTGGAGTCTTGATGGTGTGTCGGGACCAAGATATGATTTCTTGGAACACACCGGTGTAAACATCCTCGGTGATGTGTTTTGTGTGGATCAGTGACCGTGGGTAACCCGGTCCGGGTTGCAAGTGGTGCAACTACTCCTTTGGAAGAGATGGGCTGGGAAGCGAAACCGGATTTTCTGTGAGTATACTGTTGTATACTAGTGGTCCCCATCATGACGATGCGTGTCAAGCATCGTGGGCAAGTGATGGATGTCACGGGATGATATCTATGTCAGAACCAATGGAGATTTGGTTGGTTTGCAGTCGTGGTGTGACTTCTGGGACGTTTCACGTCGAGGTATGTTGCTATCTTTCGGATTTGTATTGGTTTTAGCGTTTGCTCTATTTTAGAGCTTGGTGCGAGATGGGTGTTCTCGCGATTGTTAATTCGATTCTAATATGGTCCAGAATCGGGGTTGTGGCTTTGTTTTGTTGGTGTAGTCCTGGTGTTACGTGGAGTACACCGGTGCAATTTTGAGGACGAAATTTTATTAGTGGGGGATAATTGTGATGTCCGGGAATTACTGGTGTTAATCCCGGTATGGTAATAATCCTTGATGGATTTTTAATCGTGGCAATTAGGAACTAATTGCGGTTTTGGGTCTCCCGAGGTTGTTAAATCGGGCACTTGGGATCGTTGGATCCAAAGGTTGAGATTGTATTCTCATTTTGGTGGAAAACCTATGAATTGGGTTTTAGTGGGACTTGGCGTCCGAGGTGCCTTGTGTTGGGGCCAGTCTGAGGATTTGATGTTGGAGAGAGAGTTTTTGTAAACAGATGATTTTTAATGAATCATGATGTATTTGTGGGGGTATTGGTGTGTTGGGGTATTTTGCTATATATACCCGTTGAACTCGGGATTCCATCATTCGGAATCCATTTCTCTCCCTCTCTATCGATCCAAACCCTCTCCCCCCATTTCCCTCTTCTCCCTTGATGGGAATTTGATGGTAGCTTGGCTCGGGAGCCGGTTTTCTCGAAGATAATCAGGTATTAATCTTCCTCTCGTCATTAGCTTCGATTTGATAGTAGTATGGTAGCATTTGGTTGAGGTTTTGGTTGGCCTTGGGTTTTGGGAATTTTTGGCTAAAATCATATGTTGAGTTTTTAAAGTTTTATTGGCTTTAAATGTTGTATTTGAGGTGTTGGTGGTGTGTGGGGTGTTGGATTTGAGTTTGGGTGTGAAAAACACCATGGAAGCTCGAATTTTTGGAAAATGTCGGATTTTGGAACCGAGGTTTAAAGGGGCCGTTTCCGAGGCAATGTCTACATTCCAATGGGAATGTTATACTTTTAAAATGGATTTGTTGGAGCCAAAATTAATTAAACGGAATTTTTGGTTGGGTTTTTGGCTATCTTTTAAACTTGTAAACGGTATATTTTGGGTATTATGCATGCTTAGCCGAGGGGCTTTTATTTTGGTCATCGTCATGGATAGATGATAGGTTTGGAAGTTGTGAACGTGCTTGGGCACGTGATTGCATGCCTGTGTTTAATTGGGAGTTATTTGCATGTTAGCACTTAACTCATCGGGTCGTGGGACTCAGGCAAGGTTGGACTCAAACTGCGGAATCGTAAGGTACGTATAACGTACGAGCATAGCCTATTATAATATTACAACTGTGAATTGCATGGCATGTGGTAATTGCAATGAATGAAGATTGAAATGCATGGTATATGGTGCTTTTGATAAATGGACAATAAAACGTATAGCATTTGGTAATTGTGATAAATGGAAATATGCTGAGAATCATATAGTGCCGCTTTGAGTGAGCAACAATTGAGATGTTATCGCTGTTGAGCGATCATCGGTTATGGCGCCGCTATTGTTGAGCGGGCGTGGGTTGATGATGCCGCTATTGCAGAGCGAGCTATGATATAGAACTGATGTATTATTGGTTAGACATATGTGATATATATGGTCTTTTATGTAATGATGTTACCATATGGATTATGGAACTGGCATAATAGGAATGGTATTTGTTAATCCACGTGGCGATTAACTGGCTTTGGGAATTTGATGAGTTTGGTTATTTTGAGAACATGGACAATACAGGGATCCCGGATGAGGATGATACCATCCAGGGAGTATCATTTAAATTCATGGCATTTACATTTTGTAAATTATGAATTGTAATATTATGATTATTTGGATTGGTGGTATTGGTATGCTCACCTCGTGTGGGGGCTGTCTCTGTTGGGGAAGGTAACACAGGTGCAGCAGTAGCTTTGGAGTTGAGTTCGGGCTATTGATAGAGGTACTTCCAGGATCGAGGTACCAGAGCCGGTTGAATAAGTACACAGATCCAGCGTTGAGATCGAGCTGTGCTTGGGAGGTGCTTCCGGGATTGAAGTACCAGTAACTGTATCCGATATAGTGTTTTATACATCAGATACACGCTTATTTATTGGGTGCTCTTATGTGAGTACAACTTTACGTGTATATGGAATGTATAAATGGGATACGGCCTCTCTATGTTCATTTATGGTTTGCATGCAATTAAATGTGGAATTGCTAAATGAACTGCAAGCATGTTAGTGTATTATGAGGGTGCATGTCATATATGTAATATTGGTTGGGGGATTTGCATATTATGTGGATGGAATGCAAGAAATTTTATGGATCAATAAAATGGTGTAGCACTTGCATATGGCTTTTCCCCATGATAGCATGACTATATGCACTAATGGTATGGATTAATACACTAATAACGGGATTAGGGCACGGGGGGTCCTTGCAAAATGAGTCATTTACCAGATCGAAATGAGGTATAAATTGACAAAGAAACTGACCGGAGTAGCTTACGCCGCAAAAGACCTCTGGCTGAAAAGATTGAGTGAACTTCAAAGTGAAGAAATGTTAGACTCAAATTCAATCCAAGATAACGATTATGCTTAGGCTTTTCTCT
Source organism: Haberlea rhodopensis (assembly GCA_907163345.1). NCBI lineage: Eukaryota > Viridiplantae > Streptophyta > Magnoliopsida > Lamiales > Gesneriaceae > Haberlea > Haberlea rhodopensis. The sequence goes on from CAJQUN010000046.1 coordinate 3,897,937, forward strand.
CTGGTAGCTAAATTTACCTCGGTTCGAACTTTCTCCTCTCTTATGGCCAATTGGATGCTGGAATCTTGGGTTTGAGCTTTTTATCTTTCGCTCGAGCATCTTAGATACGAGTTGGTTGTTTCCACAATCCGTGAATTTTCACTTTTCCAATAATTTTCTTCTGTTTGATTGGGTTTCGTTGCAATATCCACATACCTTAAGATTTTTCCATCGGTCTTCTCGAAGTCCTCTACTCGAAGGTTCTTCATGCTTGCTGTGTTGAGTCTGATTCTCGAAGTCTTTGGTGTTTTCTTCATCCTCTTCTCTTTTTGGGCAGAGGTTTGATTTTGGTCTCCACTCCAAGTCGTAGCGCTTAATTTGCGGTGGAGCTAAAGTCTACAAGTTCGCTAGATAAGTTGCCCAACAAATGTCTAAATTTAAGCCTTGGGAAAGTTCTTCGTCCTTCAGAGCTTATCTTTGAGGTATTGAGGATCGTAGTTAGTTATTGAAATTCAACTTCGTATTCTGTCACTGTCATGGTGCCTTAAGCGAAAGAAGAAAATTCTTGTTCTCGAGTGTTGAGTATTATTTGAATTATATGCCTACCTTGGAATTTCTGTAGGAAGTTGGCCTAAGTCTTCGAGGTGTCGTTTCTCCTCCACTGATGTTCTTTAACTTGCCATCAATTATGTGTTGCCTCTTCGAATGGATAGAATGCAAAATTCACATTTTGTTCTTCGGAGTAATCAAGAGTGGGGAAAACTTTCTCTAATTTGGTGATTAATGATTCCACGTGCTGGGGTGACTTGAAACGTAGGTAGTCTAAATCTAAGGAATCGTTCAAGAGCTTGATCACTTGTTACTCGAGACATCGATTACTCTCACCAAAGTTTCTTGGTTTTGGCTGCTGAAAGAACTGCATGGGTTGTTGAGATATGTCGAACACATTTCTTCGATCTTGTTCTTGCTATGAAATATGATGTTCCTTCCCTTGGTTTCCAACCAACTGTCGCGTAGCGGTTTCGTCATTGCTGGAGGGGTTATTTCGTCTTGCACTTGATGATGCTTCCTAGACCAGTGATTATTTCTCGACGACGTCATAAAATTAATGTGTAGGTTGTGTTTCAAAACAAATTTATTTTAAATCAAGAGTTAATATTATATTAATGCTTTAATGCACAAAATAAAATTAATAACTAGAATAAAGCTAAGTCACCATTATTGAAATAGTGACAACTGCGGGGAAAAAATGTTTTGGTTCTAAACTGTCAATCCTCCTTGGTTGTTCTTGGGTTTACTCGATCTAAGTGTCAATCATAATAGACTCAATAGAAGAAACTTTCGAGCTCGGCCTGTAGCACATTCCATGGTTACCTTATATCTTATGGATCCCAAAACTTACATGTAGGTGAAACTCAACTCTTGAGGTTACTAATGATTGATTGCTCTTTCTTACCAAGACGATCTAAACAAACTTTTACTGTACTTTTACCCTGAAATAAACCAGTTGAATTCATCAATATCTTACAACCCAAAGCATAAAATTCCTACAGAGTTTATTCTATGACCCAAAGATATTTTGGAATTGACTTGAAGCCCTGGCTCTGATACCACCTCTGTTGGACCCGACTCGGGCACATATTACTTTAACCCTTATCTGGTACCACATTCTCTGAACATTACGCACAGGGGTTTTTAAAACCTTTTCGGAAGTAGCGGAAGCGTTTAGTCAAACATTCATTTTTAGTAGCGGAAGCGTTTATACATTCTAATTAGTAACAAAATACATCCTAGTACAAACTCCTTATAATAGTCCGACACTTAATAAAAGAGAAAATACTATAATAGTCCCGGTAAGCCAACATTTCAATTTTCATAATTTTCCTCCGGTTCTGGCTCCGGTACTCCTGTATCTGGAACTCACAATAAATAACAAGGGAAAACAGAGGTTAAGTCTTTGAGGACTTAGTGAGGGAATAACAATGGCTTTATATCTGTAATTATCAAACAATGCAATTTCTCAATATGATATGCCATGTAACAAAGATCTTGCAGTCAAGTAATTGTCAATAATAAACAGTGATGATTTAGGATTTCAGAGTGAATATCGTGGGCTAAAGAGGTGGCTCCCACTGGACAGTTCGGTGTAGCACTTTTCCCCACATATTCAGATAGGATCTGTACATTCAGTCATTTACGAGCCAAGTGAACCATTCTCCATACCGTAAAACGGTGCGCGTTGTTCAGATGAACCATATACCCGGACTGTCATCCGTTGTTCATTGGACTCACTTTCCGGGCCGAAGCCACGTTGTCCAGTGGATAAATATCCATGGCTCCATTCATTCAGTCATTCAGTCAAAAGGAATTGTTCAATCAAAGTAATCGATGACATTCAAGATAATTAAACATGTAGATCAATATGACCAATGGAACGATGTAATGTACAATATGATGACAATATAAAAAAGGTGAGATAAAGTTACTGTAAATTCCAGGACAAATGCCAAAAGAGCTATATAACAAGAAATCGGTAGTACACCTCACCTCATGATGCTATCTTGACTTAATTGGCTCGATTTTGAACTCAAATGCCAATAACATTCCTATGAACATAATATGTGATGTCCCCGAAATGATTAATTGTGTTTAAGGCATTAATTGTGTTCATATGATTAAATATGATTAATTATGGTGGTAATTGCCTTATGTGTTAGAATTAATTACCATGTGGAAATGCTTGGTCATGTGGGCTGGTAGAGCATTTCAGGGTGCATGTTATGCATGTTGGGTAATTGGGTGTTTTAATGGCTACATGTGTTGGTAGTCATTTATTTTGTGAAACATGCATTTAATTGGAATTTAGTGCATTGTGGTGAAATGTGTTTAAAATACCATGTTGGGGCATAATTTACATCATGTTAATTGTTGGGGTACAAATTTAAATAAAGGTTTAACCCTTTACCTCACCCCCTTTTTATTCCACTTTATCTCTTCACTCTAAATCCCCAATCTCTTCCCAAACCCTTACTTTCCCCTCAAACTCGATTTTAGCTTCTAAGTGGGAAGGAAGTTCTTGCAAAAGCTTCCTTTTGGTGATTCTTGGTAAGATTTAATGCCTAGGAGGTTTATATATCACTTCTTGTTGTTCTTGAAGTGTTTGGTTTGAGTTTTGGTAGGATTTTAAAAAGGGTTTGAAATGGGTTTGTTTGGGTTAATGTGATTTTTGGTGGGATGTTGGATTTTTGGTGGTTTTATGATGTGTTTTGAAGGTTTTAAGTGTTTTAATGTTTTTGAGTTGTTGGTATAAATGGTGTTGAGGTTGGTGAAGGTTTTAATGTGCAAAAATGGTGATTTTCGTGGTACAGGGGCTGGCGATCGATCGCCCGTTTTTGGCGATCGATCGCGAGCCAGCAGTAGGCTCCAGAAGGCTTTGGCGATCGATCGCCACTTTTGGGCGATCGATCGGTGAGGTTGGCGATCGATCGCCGAAAGCAAAAAATTTAAGGATCGGGCAATGTGATCTCGCGATCGATCGGGACATCTTGGCGATCGATCGCGAGACACACAAATGTGTGTTTTTGGCATTTTTGTGGAATTTTTGGATATTGGACTATAATTGGCATCTAATATTGATTTGTATGGTTGTGTAGAACCATCCCAGGTACCAACAACATCGAGGAGATAAAGTTATACAACTTCTCCACTTTTGAGACTAAGGTACGTAGTGAGACGTACGAGCATCGGACGGTAAACCGTGCCATACCTTTGATTATGTATATTGTGGATAGTGAATCCTTATACGTGATGGTATATGTGAAATAACTGTGATTTACTGTGATAATGGAATCAACTATTGTGTTTGATTAATGTGATGGAATTGATGAATGTTCCGGTAGCCTTTATCTCCGAGCGAGGGAGGTACTTGCCGCTGTCATATGAAGCGATGGTAATATGATATTTGCCGCTGTCATGTCTAAGCGAGGTAACATGCCGCTGTCATTGTCGAAGCGAGGGATATCATATGATGCCGCTATATGTCGAAGCGAGGGGTCCTAAAATTCCGTTGTTGTATTGGGACTGGAACAGTCACAATTCTAGTGATTAATGTGGAATATTGTGGATATAATTGGAAACACGTTATCGATCATTATATTGTGAACTAATGATTTTGTGCATAAGTTTGTGAAACACGAACAACAATGAAATGTGCTAACGTGGTGATCGAGGAGCATATCTATTAATTGTCTCATGCACTTAATTATTTTATTAAGTTGAATTGTGTTAAGTGGTGATATATATATGCTCATGGTGAGTTGTTCCTGTAGGTACGCTTTTGGACCAAAGGGGCTAAGGGTTGGGTTGAATTGTGACCTGAAGGAGGCATGAAAGAAGATAGAATACAGGATTTTGATAGTCTTAACATTCATATTGGGAATGTAATTAACTAACTGTCGAAGTTTTATTTTGGCCTGTAAATTCATTGAGCTCACATAACAACCAGAACTCTAAGATGTCTCTAATACATATTTAGCCCTGATTATATCTTGATTTCTCTGTTAAGGTAGTGAGGCCTTACATTAGTGGTATCAGAGCAGTGGTTAGAGAACCCGGGAACGAGTGAAGGGTAGGCTTAGCAATAAGTTGGCTAGGCGTCTACTTTTAAACATGTTGTGCGCATATGAAGTATGTGACTGTTATGCTAACGTGTTATGGCTTTCTAATGATGTATTATGTGAATTGTTTTTGGATATTGTTGTTAACCCTTGTGTTGTAGTATGGCAGCAAATGTCGATGTTGGTGATGCAGTAAGTGTAAATGCTAGTGCAAGGCACACAAATCCCCTACCGCCGCCAGCCTTGGGCGAAGAGCCGTCCGAACAGCAGTTATTGCCGGGAGAACTGAGTTTGACTCAATTTCTAGCTTATCGACCCCCGACTTGTGAAGGGACTGAAACAGGGGAGAAGGCTGAGGAATGGCTAGAAAGGATAGAGCAGATATTCGTGGCGGCCCCGTGCGCAAAGTCAGCCTGGATTCGACTAGCAGAGTTCCAATTGGCCAAAAAGGCGCTGATGTGGTGGAAGACCACAGTAATTGAACAGGAGGATCAGGGTCAGGAAATAAACTGGAAGCTGTTTAGGACTCGATTTCTGACCCGATACTTCTCAGCGGCGGCACGGCAGGCTAAAGAGGATGAATTTACTAGCTTAAAGCAAGGTACTATGCCGGTGTCTGACTATGCTCTCTAGTACTGTTCCTTACTTAGATATGTGCCTCATATCGCCACTAGCACCCAAGCAAAGATGAGGAACTTTATGAAAGGCTTGAGGCCGGAGTTGTATGATAGGGTGATCACTTATGGCCCTACTTGTTTTGATGACGCCCTGGCACGAGCTGAACTGGCAGAATTAGGAGTGGGTGCATATCCGACTGTGGCACCGCCTCCAGTACCATCACAGAGGCCGACCCCTGAAAAGTTGAAACCAAGGGGCGACCATTTTAAGTCAAAGGGAAACTCATCATCTTCCAGATTCAGTGGTAGATGGTCGGATGCTCGTGGAAGGGGTGGTCGTGGAAGTAATGCTCCGCCTAGGGGACAGTCTCAGGCTAGCAGCTTCGAAAAAGTTAAGTGTTTTCTGTGCGGAGGACCCCATTCAGTGAAAGGATGCTCCGCTTGTTATGAATGTGGTAAACATGGTCACTTGGCCCGAAATTGTCCTAACCGGGGAGGGCCACAGAACACTATGGGGAGACCTTCAGACAGGCCAGCACAGCAGAGACCACCATTTGCACCGAGGCCATTGGGAGGACAGCCGTTGGGGCCACCTCAAAGGCAAGTTTACGCCCTAACCTGGGAGCAGGCTACAGCAGCTCCAGAGGAAGTGATAGCGGGTACGTGTCATTTATTTACGCACCTTGCTTATATTTTGATAGATACAGGTGCGTCACACTCCTTTGTGTCGACGAGTTTTGTGGAGAGGCACCGTATATGCACGACTCCGTCACCCACGCCTCTTGTGGTTTCGACACCCGCTGGAAAGAGTGTGATTGCAGATCGGTTTGTTGATGGCGGCCTCATTTATTTTGAGGGCAACGAGTTGAAGTCAGATTTGATTGTTCTGGGAATGTCAGACTTTGACTGCATTGTGGGTATTGATGTGCTGAACAGATATCAGGCAGTAGTGGACTGCAGTCAGAGGACAGTACGGTTCAGATCTGATTTAGTGGTTCGGTGGACTTTTATGGGGATGGTTCCCGCTCAAGAATTCCGTTGATATCGGCCTTAAAGATGACCCAGTTATTGGAACGTGGGCATGAGGGTTATCTTATTTATGCCATTGACATTGCTGAAAGAAAGAAGAGTTAAGAGTCGAGGATATACCCGTAGTTGCCGAGTTTGCCGATGTATTTCCGGAGGAGATTCTCGGATTCCCGCCGGTTAGGGAAGTCGAGTTCGGGATCGAATTATTACCGGGGACATCCGCTATTTCTCGTGCCCCTTACAGGATGGCACCAGCGGAGTTAAGAGAGCTGAAAGAGCAGCTACAGGAACTCCTTGATAAGGGTTACATACGCCCCAGCGTATCACCTTGGGGTGCGCCTGTATTATTTGTGAAAAAGAAAGATGGGTCGATGAGATTGTGCATCGACTACAGGCAATTGAATAAGGCCACAGTGAAGAATAAATACCCTCTTCCGCGGATCGATGACTTGTTTGATCAGTTGCAGGGCACGAGGTTGTACAGTAAGATTGATTTGAGGTCGGGGTACCACCAGATCCGAGTTAGAGAGGATGATGTGCAGAAAACAGCCTTCCGGACCCGTTATGGTCACTATGAGTTTTTGGTCATGCCGTTTGGAGTGACAAACGACCCGGCTGTGTTTATGAGCTTGATGAATCGAGTGTTCCAACCCTATTTGGATCAATTCGTCATTGTATTTATTGACGATATACTTATCTATTCTCGGAGCTAAGAAGAACACAGGAATCATTTGAGGACAGTGCTCCAGATTCTGAGGGACAATCAGTTGTATGCAAAGCTGAGCAAGTGTGAATTTTGGTTGAGCAGCGTGGTATTTTTGGGGCATGTGATCTCTAGTGATGGGATATCTGTGGATCCCAGGAAAGTGGAGTTAGTGATGGATTGGTCTGCGCCTACATCTGTGCCCGAGATCCGTAGCTTTCTCGGTTTAGCGGGTTATTACCGACGTTTCGTCGAGGGACTCTCTAAGATCGCTAAGCCGTTGACGCAGTTGACTCACGGTGTTCCGTTTTCATGGTCTGAGGCATGTGAGCAGAACTTCCAAGAATTGAAGCACCGGTTGACTACAACACCTATTATGGTGATCCCTTCGGAGAACGAGAGGTTTGCTTTGTACACAGATGCATCACTGCAGGGATTGGGCTGTGTACTGATGCAGGATAAGCATGTGGTGGCTTATGCATCGAGGCAGTTGAAGCCTCATGAGACCAGGTACCCAGTTCATGATTTGGAACTGGCGGCCATTATTTTCGCTTTGAAAATTTGGCGGCATTATCTTTATGGTACTTCTTTTACCATTTACATGGACCACAAGAGCTTGAAGTTCCTATTTACCCAAGCGGAACTGAATATGAGGCAAAGGAGATGGATGGACTTGCTCAAGGACTATGATTGCGAGATAGAGTACCATCCAGGGAAGGCGAACCTGACAGCTGACGCCTTAAGTAGGAAGGTGAAGTATACGGCAGAGGATGTTATTCAGTTATCGGCCTTGATGACCTCTTGTTGTCATCTGGGATATGACTTTGATTTAGATGCATCGCCGGTGCTTGTATCGACCATATTGGCAGAACCGGACATCTTTGAACTTAGCAGGAAAGCTCAGGTGACAGACGTTGAGGTACAGAGATGGTTATCATATTTACGTCTGGGTCAGTTATCGAAGTTCAGAGTAGCAGAAGATGGTTCCTTGAGGCTTGGTAACCGTTGGGTAGTGCCGAGGGCACCAGAGTTGCGTCAAGGAATCTTGCATCGTGCTCATAATAGAAGATTTAGCATCCATCCAGGTGGGAGAAAGATGTACAAGGACTTGTGTGATCAATTTTGGTGGAGACGGATGAAAAGAGACGTTATATCATTCGTTAAGAAGTGCCTGATTTGCCAACAAGTGAAAGCAGAAAGGCAGAGGCCCGGAGGCGAGTTGAAGAGTTTAGAGATACCAGAGTGGAAGTGGGAGCACATCTCTATGGATTTCGTGACCCACTTGCCAAGGACTGCCTCGGGATTCGATGCGATCTGGGTGATTGTGGATCGACTGACGAAGGTGGCTCACTTCATCCCATATTGTATGTCTTACACATACTTAAAGATGGCCCAGTTGTATGTACGGGACGTGGTGAGATTGCATGGCATCCCAGTCTCGATTGTGTCTGATAGAGACCCGCGGTTCACATCGCACTTTTGGGAGGGTCTTCAATCGGCTTTGGGTACAGAAGTGAGGCTGAGTATGGCTTATCACCCTCAGACAGATGGTCAGACAGAGAGTACCATACAGACGCTTGAGGACATATTGAGGGCATGTGTTTTGGAGTTCGATACTCCGTGGCAAGATTCAGTGCCACTTGTAGAGTTCTCTTACAACAACAGTTATCAGGCGAGCATTCAGATGGCTCCATTCGAGGCCCTTTACGGTCGACGCTGTAGGTCACCATTGTACTGGGAATATTTGACTAGTAAGACGGTCGGAGGACCGGAATTGATTCGAGAAATGGAAGAGAAAATCAAAGTGATCCGTCAGAAAATGAAAGCGGCTCAAGATAGGCAAGCGGCCTATGCTAATAAACGACGGCGACCATTGGAATTCCAAGTGGGAGACAGAGTCTTTCTGAAAATCTCACCTTTCAGAGGTGTAGTTCGTTTCGGCATGCGCGGGAAGTTGTCTCCGAGATATGTTGGGCCGTACGAGGTATTGCAGCGCATCGGCACTTTGGCTTATCGTTTGGCCCTACCGCCGTCCTTGTCTGGTATACATGATGTCTTCCATGTATCTATGTTGAGGAAGTATGAACCAGACCCGTCTCATGTGTTGCAGCCTTCAGAGGTTCAGTTGAGTTCAGATGTATCCTATGTTGAACGGCCAGTCAGAATTCTGGATCGAGAGGATCGCAGACTTCGAAGCAAGGTTATACCGATGGTCAAGGTTCAGTGGGATCGTCGGGGTGTCGAAGAGGCCACGTCGGAGACGGAACAGCATATGGTGCAGCACTACCCGGAACTATTCTCTGGTATGTGTTTATGTTTAGTTTCTTTTGGGGTAAGTGCATGCGATTTCGAGGATGAAATCTTCTAAGTAGGGGAGTATTGTGATGTCCCCGAAATGATTAATTGTGTTTAAGGCATTAATTGTGTTCATATGATTAAATATGATTAATTATGGTGGTAATTGCCTTATGTGTTAGAATTAATTGCCATGTGGAAATGCTTGGTCATGTGGGCTGGTAGAGCATTTCAGGGTGCATGTTATGCATGTTGGGTAATTGGGTGTTTTAATGGCTTACATGTGTTGGTAGTCATTTATTTTGTGAAACATGCATTTAATTGGAATTTAGTGCATTGTGGTGAAATGTGTTTAAAATACCATGTTGGGGCATAATTTACATCATGTTAATTGTTGGGGTACAAATTTAAATAAAGGTTTAACCCTTTACCTCACCCCCTTTTTATTCCACTTTATCTCTTCACTCTAAATCCCCAATCTCTTCCCAAACCCTTACTTTCCCCTCAAACTCGATTTTAGCTTCTGAGTGGGAAGGAAGTTCTTGCAAAAGCTTCCTTTTGGTGATTCTTGGTAAGATTTAATGCCTAGGAGGTTTATATATCACTTCTTGTTGTTCTTGAAGTGTTTGGTTTGAGTTTTGGTAGGATTTTAAAAAGGGTTTGAAATGGGTTTGTTTGGGTTAATGTGATTTTTGGTGGGATGTTGGATTTTTGGTGGTTTTATGATGTGTGTTGAAGGTTTTAAGTGTTTTAATGTTTTTGAGTTGTTGGTATAAATGGTGTTGAGGTTGGTGAAGGTTTTAATGTGCAAAAATGGTGATTTTCGTGGTACAGGGGCTGGCGATCGATCGCCCGTTTTTGGCGATCGATCGCGAGCCAGCAGTAGGCTCCAGAAGCCTTTGGCGATCGATCGCCACTTTTGGGCGATCGATCGGTGAGGTTGGCGATCGATCGCGCCAAAATTGGCGATCGATTGCCGAAAGCAAAAATTTTAAGGATCGGGCAGTGTGATCTCGCGATCGATCGGGACATCTTGGCGATCGATCGCGAGACACACAAATGTGTGTTTTGGCATTTTTGTGGAATTTTTGGATATTGGACTATAATTGGCATCTAATATTGATTTGTATGGTTGTGTAGAACCATCCCAGGTACCAACAACATCGAGGAGATAAAGTTATACAACTTCTCCACTTTTGAGACTAAGGTACGTAGTGAGACGTACGAGCATCGGACGGTAAAACGTGCCATACCTTTGATTACGTATATTGTGGATAGTGAATCCTTATACGTGATGGTATATGTGAAATAACTGTGATTTACTGTGATAATGGAATCAACTATTGTGTTTGATTAATGTGATGGAATTGATGAATGTTCCGGTAGCCTTTATCTCCGAGCGAGGGAGGTACTTGCCGCTGTCATATGAAGCGATGGTAATATGATATTTGCCGCTGTCATGTCTAAGCGAGGTAACATGCCGCTGTCATTGTCGAAGCGAGGGATATCATATGATGCCGCTATATGTCGAAGCGAGGGGTCCTAAAATTCCGTTGTTGTATTGGGACTGGAACAGTCACAATTCTAGTGATTAATGTGGAATATTGTGGATATAATTGGAAACGCGTTATCGATCATTATATTGTGAACTAATGATTTTGTGCATAAGTTTGTGAAACAGGAACAACAATGAAATGTGCTAACGAGGAGCATATCTATTAATTGTCTCATGCGCTTAATTATTTTATTAAGTTGAATTGTGTTAAGTGGTGATATATATATGCTCATGGTGAGTTGTTCCTGTAGGTACGCTTTTGGACCAAAGGGGCTAAGGGTTGGGTTGAATTGTGACCTGAAGGAGGCATGAAAGAAGATAGAATACAGGATTTTTGATAGTCTTAACATTCATATTGGGAATGTAATTAACTAACTGTCGAAGTTTTATTTTGGCCTGTAAATTCATTGAGCTCACATAACAACCAGAACTCTAAGATGTCTCTAATACATATTTAGCCCTGATTATATCTTGATTTCTCTGTTAAGGTAGTGAGGCCTTACATAATATAAGGTAATTTATAATGATCCACAACCTAAAGGTATGGTTTAACATTTTTAAGAATCATTTTTGTATGAAACTTATCCGGGTAATTTTAATCAAACATTTGAAAATTCATTAAAAATCAATTTTAAGTCGAAACTTCACGAAACTTTCCAGAAATGTCTTAAATCAGTTCAGCAACGTTCGGAGCTCGGAATTTCAAGAAACTTGCCGGTGCGTGAGTTCCACGCGCCGCCGTGACGGCGCTTGGCCGTGCTCCAGACGCCACGCGCGCTTAAATTTTTACAGCAGGTTCGCCTCGTTTCGATCTACAACTTTTGTATAGAAACCATTTTGAAATTCGCAACCGATTGTGCCCAGATTTTGAGTTTTCAAAATGATTACCCATGGTAATTGGTTCACCGAAAAATACTGTTTCCGATGAGTTATATGACCAACGGCCGGCACATATGTAAAGTAAAACATATTTGGAACACTCTTTGTTTGTAAAACATTTTCGAAATCTATTTTAAAAGCTGTGAAATCGAAGCTTGAATATGCTACCTTGAAATGGGTTTCTGAGATTCTGGCAGCACATTATTTTTCGTGTTCTTGAATTTTCTGAGCAACATCAGCTTGTGATTTTTCAACACCTCCCTTACAGAAGACGATCTGGGTGTGTGAGGAGTGTTGTGAAATATTTTCGGTATTTTCGGACAAGCTTTGATAATTTTTCTCATAATTTTCTATATTGCCACCATATTTCCTACACTATAACTTTCTCCTAATTTCTAACACTCTCTACCTAAAAATTGTGTGTGTCCAATCCGATGGAAAGAGGGGGTTATTTATAGGCAAGATTGAAGAGAACAAGCCACAATTTGAGTGACACTTGTCTTGTGTGATATCCCCGAAATGATTAGGTGTTATTTAAACATTAATCATTGTTGTAAAAATTTTGGTATTAATTCTTTGTATTGAATTAATAATATTGGGAAAGGCATGTCAGGGTGCATTTGTTATATGTTGGGACTTTGGGGTTGTGGCATGATTATTTGGGGTGTGTGTTATTTGCTTTGGTGAAGCATGTTTTAAATGGGAGTTGAAGTATTTTATTGAGAAAATACTATAAATATCATGTGAGGATATTTTAATACATCGTGCTAAATACCGGGACCAAAACATAACACATCACTTAACCCCCACTCAACCACCCCCCTTGACCCATACCCTGCTGCCAGCTGCTCAACCATACCACTTGTCCCATCTCCCACTCCACCTTTCCATGTCTGAAACCCCTCCAATTCTCTCCCAAAAATCGTCCAGCAGCTGCTAAGGAAGTTAGGGTGGAGATCTTCCATTTTCACTGCTTGGAAAGCTTGTAAAAATCGGAGCAAAAGAGGGTGAGAAACCATGTTCTGGGTTTGAATTTAAGTTGTTTAAGTTCATACTTTTGTTGGCGTAAAAATGGCATGTTAGCTTAGGTTTCTTAACACCTTCGATTTAAATGCTTACATGGTGTTATTATGAAGCTTCCAGTATTTTTTTCTTGAGCATGTTACATGTTTTATGGGGAAGATATAAGCATGTAAAGTATAGTGTTCGAAAATCTGGGTAATGGGTGTACCATGTTTTTCTGGAAAATATGGGATGGGAGTGAATTGTGAAGGTGTTATCATGCATGTTAGCTAGGTTTTTGGTACACCTTTGGTTTGAGTACATACAAGGTAGTTTTGTGAAGCCCCTGGCATTTTCATTCGAGCAAAATTCATGACTTATGTGGTAGATTTAATTGCTTGAAAGTGGGTACTCAAAAATCTGGGCAGGAAGACAATGCCCTGTTTTTCAGAAAAGTTAGTTGAGTACTGATGTTAATGGGTGATTTTAATGCATGTGGGTTTGTGTTTGGGGTATATATTTTATATGAATACACTCAGGGTAGTGCATTGTAACTACTAGCATGTTTGTTTGGGCATGTTGTATGTCTTACATGTTAGATCGAAGAGTATGAAAATCAGTGTTAGAGAATTCTGGAAATCGCGCAAAGGAACAGAGTTGGCGATCGATCGCCAAGGAGGCGAGATCGATTCGCGACGTTCCAGTGGGTTTTGGCGATCGATCGCCAATAAAGGGGCGATCGATCGCGGATTGCATAATTTTGGTATGCAAGAGAGTAGCATCTCGCGATCGATCGGGGCTAAGGGGCAATCGATCGCGAGATGACATTTTAGGGTAAATGTGATTTTTATTTGAGTTTTGATTCCGGATTATTATGAGGTGCCTAATATTGTGTTGTGTGGTTATGTAGAACCATCACAGGTGCCAGCACAGCCGAGGAGATAAAGTCGGTTGACTCCTCTATCTTTTGGAAAGGTACGTAAGCGACGTACGGGCATCCCAACGGTAACATGTATTCTATGTTTGTGTTTTTGACGCATGATGAATGCAATGTGATGCATTAAGAGTTTGATACATGTTATTATGCATTGTGATTGCATATTGTGATGTGGAATAAAAGAGGTGTATTCCACGAGTCAGGGGTGATCACAGTGAAGGTTTTAATGCTTACGCTTTACCGCTAAATATGTGGAGCGGGAGGGGGGAGGCTCGCTTGCACATGGAGGTGGAGTATACCATACTAAGCGAGGATGAGATACCGCTTGTATGAAGAAGCGATGATGAGATACTGCTTGTTTTGAGATTATGAAGCGAAGAAGCATTAAAATAACTGATGATGACTGACTCGAGAAAAAGAGATGATATGTCATGACATTTATTTATGAAACCATATGTTCATATAATGAGTTGTTTATGAATTATGGTACATGGTACAGGGACAACCAATAGGCGTTGTAAATGCGATGAAAATACAGGAAGTGTTTGTATTTATGATTTATGCATTTACGCCTTACGTATTCATATTGTGTTGTATATGAATAGCTATGTGCTCATGTTTTGGGGGTTATCTTTGTAGGTGCTTTTGTTAAGGAGAACTAGGGTCGGGGCTGATACTTTGAGCTGTAAGGAGTGCTACCACAATAGCAGGACAGAGTTCTTTTGCGTAGTCTCTACAAGTAGTAGAGTAGAACTATAGTGTCACTCCTATTGTTTTGAGAAATGTAACTATTGTCTGTTGAAAATTTTATGGGTGCACGTGACCCTTAAGCTCAAGATGTCAACACGATTAAATACTTTGATATTGCATGATTAGTTCTCATAATTGCACCTTACATTATGTATGAGTATCGGGGTCTCACATCTTGGCCAAGAAATGACATGTGTTAACCTAAATATTAATATTTTAATCTTTTAAATACTATATTTATTATTTAATATATTTTGCTATTTTAATAATACTTAAGTTTGTTTTATAATGAATTTATCTAGCTATGTTCTACTTGTAAATATATTAGAGTTTAAAATAAAATTTGTAAATCACTTTATTAATAATTTCTTGATTATTCTTTTGGTACTTATATTTGTTTAAACTTTTTATTATGCTTGTTCCTATTTTATTATTTTATGTCTAAAGTATATTAATACAAGTTATATTTATACATTTTGTTTGCGAGTAAAGTTTTTAATGAATAATGTTTTAACCAAAATCAAATATTCATACTCAAGAATATAATTATATTTTCCTCTAATTCTTTATATAAATTAATATTACAAGTAATATACGGATTCACTTTGTGAATGATTTTAGTAATTGGTATGTTTCACGAATATATAATTTTCAATAAATAGTTATATTGTTTATTCTTTCTTTTATTATTATTTTTTCTTTTATTATCTATTTTGATGTATGCATTTTTAATATATTAAGATGATTATTTTAGTGACATTTAAAATAGCTTCAATTTATTTTTGTCAAATTTTTGTAATTGATATTTTAGAGGTGTTACAACTGTTCTAGTTTTGTTTATATATTACAAAATGGTTGTGGTCATTATCTCGGTTTTTAAAATTTTAATAAAATAATTATATAGTTTAGACACATTTTTAATGGAAACAAATAAAAAAATGGAAAAATTTGAAAACATTTAAAAATGTTCTTCAAAGACCATGATGGCCGTGAAATCGCCGTTCTGTTTCACGAAATCGTTGTCACCGTTAACATGTGTTTTAGCTTGGAGTTTTTGCCATGGCGGGAACAGCCGTTCGCGATCGATATTGTGAATCATGTTTAGTCCGGTTCCGGTTCAACGCAGAATCGGATCCGTTTAGTCCAGAACCTGTAAGATACCGGTTTCGGAACGGTAGAACCGATTCGGGCCGATATCTTACCTAGCCCTGTTCCGGATCGGTTCGGAACCGTTTAGCCCGATTCCAGTTTCGAACCGGTATAACCGATCTGGTTTTGAGCCGAGTTCGGATTGACTCGGTCCATTAAACAACCCTAATCATGGCCGTGAATATATAGATCATTGTAGTCAGGATCTCTGTTAAAGATGTCGGGTGGGTCATTTGCTACGGTAATCATGCGTAATCTGCGCTAATTTCAACGACAAGGACGGAGATGTTGATAAAATTAGGCTCGTCGGTCAACTTAAAAAGAACGAATCTGAAAGAATAATTTTGAAAATCAGAAGTATCTAACATGATTCTTTCTGTTCATTAAAGTAAAGAACTTTATAATACAAAAGTAATTTAGGATCAATCAAAAGTAAAATGATATAATTAGACGAAGTTTAAAAAACTAGACTAGCAAACCAGCATGTGAATAGTTGCATGTATTAATTTTATTAATTATTCTTAATAATTTTTAATCACTAAATATGATTAAATTTAATGTTTTTATCCCATATCTACTTTTTAAAATTTAAAAATATAGATAAAGATGGATAAATATTTTGATAATTGAGAGAATTTGAAAAAAAATGATAATATTAGATATTTTGGGTATATGTTAGATTTTAAATTTACTAAAATTGTTTATTATGATAATTTGAATTTAGTAAAATAACTAATACTTTTGTTTTACTAAAAATAACAACCAATGGTTCTACGCACATGTTGTATGCTTGCACACGGTGCAGGAATTTTGTAAAGGGGGGCAAAAAAAATTTAAAATAAAAATTTTAGACCAAAAAACATTTTAGGGGTCAAAATTTAATTTAAGAGGGGGCAAAATATACTTTTTAAGGGGCAAACTTCAATTTTTTAGGGTAAAATTGTAATTCGTTAAGGTAAAAAAAATTATTATTTTTGGGCAAGGGAGGGGCACTTGCCCCCCTGCCCCATAATAAATTCGTCCATGCTCGCAAAGTCGCTTTTTGTTATATATTTGTTTTTATAATATTTTTTTGAAGTTAAAATCAATTAATATATAAATTATTGTGAATTTATATAAGAATTTACAAAAAATTAGTCATGATGTTTTATAATTCTTTTTATAATTAGTTTAAATGACTTTTTGAGTAGAGTTAATTTGATTATTTTAGTTTGTAATTATATTATAAATTATTACGAGTTATAATAATTATTATAGTATTGATATGCTGGGTATCTTAAAATCTTGATATTTTGATTATTTTTTAGTGTATAAGTATTTTATGAATTATAATTAGATAAAATAATTATCGTAATAGGTGTTTTTTGGATATTTAAAAAATTGACGGAACGTGACAACATAATTTGTTAATATGCACCCCCAACCTTAGTGTATAATTATTTTGTGAATTATCATTAGATAATATAGTTGTTGTAGTAGATTATTTTGGGTATTTAAAAAAATTGACGAATCATGACCATCAAAAATAATTAATAGTAGCACCGACACACAGATACTATGTGTGTAACGAAAACATGAGATATACACATTAATTATATGTAACAGATTTCAAATTTGTCATACCAATGTAGTTAGTATAGGGAGTTTAGATATTATAATATAGTAAAGACAATATAGTAGAGTGTAATTATTTTGTGAAATATCATTAGATAATATAGTTGTTTAGTAGGATATTTTGGGTATTTAAAGAAATTGACGAATCATGACGATCAAAATTAAATAATACTAGCGCCGACGTACATGTTTTGCGTGTGTAACGAAAACATAAGCTATACACATTGATTATGTGTAACAGATTTCAAATTTGTCATACCAAGGTAGTCAGTATAGAGGATTTATGTATTATAATATAATAAAGATGAAGAGAAATGGTATTTTGGTCATTGCAAATTTGTCATACCAAGGTAGTTAGTATATGGGGTTTATGCATTATAATATAGTAAAGAGAGTAAAGTTACACAACTCACCTCAATAATAATTACAATTTATAAAGCATCCGGTCCTTGGAGTAACTGTTTTGGTCATTTATATGTTTAGACTAAATTACCATTCTATAATAAAAAAAATTAGAGGACATTAAACATAGGTACCACTTGCCAAAATATCTTTCAACTAAATCTACCAAAATATCTTGTTTCCAACTAAATACACATTCCAAAAAACTTTTTTCGAATAAGTCCATTTTTTTATTTCCTTTATTTATAGGTTTTTTCTCATTCCATAATTACCCATGCTAGATAATCTTTTCTATCGTCTTCTTTCCTCAAATGAATTACGATGTTCATCTTCTTACAAAAATTTCACCGCCTAACGCCACTATAACTACCGATGGTAACCAACCGGCGGATGTCATAACTGAATTCCACCGATTCGATGAGGAAATTGACATGCTCTGCACATCAATAGAAGAATAATTTGAAATTTGTTTCAATTATGTTTACCTTCTTCTACATTCAACTGGACATTTTTTTTTTTCTGTTTTCATTGGATTTTTGCGCTTCAATTATCATTGAATTGTTATTTCAGTTATTGTGCATATTATATGTTTGTCAAAAGGTCTATTAACTTAATCCTACTGTTTAAGTGATGTTTGAGTTAAATTTGGAGAGCTTTAAGAGATTATAATTTTATATATAAACACACATAGAAAGTTGAACAAGAAAATAGTTTATAATATGAACAAAAAAGAAGTATATTGGGTGGCACATGAATTATGGAATTAAATTAAGTGTACACATAAGTGTGTTTTGATAAGTGCGCCACTTTTCTCTAACGGTGCACGTATCCTACATGCAACGCTAGACTCAAACAATGTACATGCACCATCATTTTAATATAAAAAGTGTATAGTTTTTATATATACACCGCTTGAGTCTAGCGATGCACGTATCCTACATGCATATCGTTAGACTCAAGCGGTGCATGTGTCCACCACTTTAATATAAAAAGTGTATATTTTAACTTTGTTATTTAAAATAAGGTTTTATTATTGTTAGGTCTATTAGTTTAGGATGTAACCTAGTTGAGACATTGGAGCCGCTTGTCCGTACATTATTGAAGACAATGAATGGGCCATTATTAAGTGTCACTATCATTCATATGTGCAATTAGACGAGCAGAATACACACACGCATCAGTAAAGACCAAATGAAGACCACAAAAATCCAAAACCAACAAGAATACATCACTGCAATATTGTGAATTTTGTGCACCACAACGTTAATATCAGAAGTGTGTATTTTGATACATGCACCAAGTAACATGCCCCGCTTGATGCATGTGTCCAATGGTGTATTTGTTACAATTAAGTGCACCACCTGTTAAAATTAAAAACTTCAAAATTTCATTCAAACAATTCATCGAACATCTAAAATACACTATAGTTTTTGGTTTCACATTCAAAATCTACAAACATAATCATTACAACAAATTGAAATTCATAAGAAATATAAACGAAATCAACACAATCGAGAAGTAGAAGAACAAGATGACTTTTGCAAAAAACCATATACCGATTTGTACACTTCAATCTTCACAACGCTGTCCACATTTGAAAGCCCTAATTTAATGCTTTACCAGATTTTGTAGCAATTTTTTTTCTGTCCCTTCTTGCTTGTTGCATGGTTGTTTTGAAGAATCTAATTTAATTTTCAAGTTATCTTATTATTTTGTTCCGTGAATGGGTGGAGAAATTACAAGAAATCGATTGAATTAAGATACAATGTAAGTATTGCACGAGATCGTTTGCAATTGAAGAAGAAGACGACTTTGAGTTCCTTATAATAACAGTACGGTTAGTTTGGTCATTGTCTCCCAAAATGGACCTACCTGAAAGAACTTATTTTGATGGATTGGGACGAAAGATGTTTTTTCGTTTGGTACCAACCCGATTTTTTCCTAAAAAGTACATATATCTTTATTATTGATTCACATCATTTTTAATAACCCACGAACCCAAATTACATCGATTGGTCACACATCAAAGATAATTTTTGTACCACAACAATTCCCCTCCCAATAATTGCACTCATTGCAACTCATAGGAATCGAACACGTGACTTTGATTCTGATACCAATTGTAGGATCAAGAGCTTGCCGCTTTACTAAAAGCTATAACTGATGGTAACGGTGCAACTCAAATCTTTTAAAGCATACAGCAGCACAAGTACCACGTTTCGATCGATCACACATCAAGGTTGTACCCAACATTAATCGTTTACAATTTTGTTAGGCAATATCATTTGGGTACACACATGATAAACTCTCGGCTAACACAATAACATGCAACCAAATTTTGAGCCACCAACCATGCACATATACACTAGGAGGTGGGAAGAAAGAAACTTTGATTTGACATGTTGTTGGGTTTTGGAAAACCGAATAATCTTAGTTTTGATGTTAACAAAACTTGTTATTGTGTTGCTAACATATTTCATCAAGTGTGCAGTTCATAAATGATATTTTACAGCTTGATGATCTGCTAAGAAATGGCCTTGAGTTTGGTTGCTGAAATGAGAATTCAGCATTCAGTAGACCCCGAGCGCTGCTGGCTAAATTGATCATATCTCATAGCTCGGATATCGAAACGACCTGATTCCAAAGGAGTTGGATAGCCAACTCAATTCTCTACAAGTCGTATTTCAGGACATCAGACTAGATGCGAAGGTTTACATGACGAAAACATGTATGCAAGAGCTTGCTGGTACAAAGCTGAAACAGCAGCGGACAGATTGTAGCAGCTGTGGTATATTGGCCGTAACTCTCATCTCGCTATCGAAACGAGATGTTCAGTATGAGTTGAAAAGCTAAGACAGAGAGCTACAAGTCATCTTTGGAAGTAAAAGATTGAACCGGACGCTAAGATTGCCAAAAAGCTTTCTGCAAGTCACGCCATGTGCTGCCGCATCCAGCAAACATACAACGGGACCATCGCCTTATAATTCGAGCATAACTCTCTTATACAAACTCGAAATCGAGCGATTCTTGATTCCGTGGAAAGCTAAGAGAAAGAGCTACAACTTTCATGAAGATCACTTTGCCCAAAAATCAACGATTCAAGAGATATAACCAAGAGAACAGAACAACAGATGTTGGGCAGCAGGGTACCAGCAGACTTTGGCCAGCTGATGCTGTACCAGCAGACCTTGGCCAACTGATGTTGTACCTGTAAGGACCCCCGTGCCCTTAACCCGTTATTAGTGTATTAATACATGCCATTAGCGCATACAATCATATTATCATGGGAAGGAAAACCACATGCAAGTATCACATCATATACCATCTATAAAATTTCTTGGATTAAAACCTCATAATGTTCAACTTCCCCAAGCAAAACCATTTTCATAGTATGCACCCTAATAATATACTAAAATACTCTCAGTTCATTTAGCAATTCCGTATTTAATTGCATTCAACTATAAATGAAGAGAGAAAACCATTCACATTTATACATTCCATATACACGTAAAGACGTACTCACATGAGAGCACCCAATGTATAAGCGTGTATCTAATGTATAAAATACTCTACCAGATACCGTTACTGGTACTTCAATCCTGGAAGCACAACTCGATCTCAACTCTGAATCTATGTACTTATTCAACCAGCTCTGGTACCTCGATCCTGGAAGTACCCCTATCAACAGCCCGAACTCAACTCCAAAGCAATCCTAATTCCGCAGGATTTATTCCACACCCTCAGGGTGGGTGTAACCATGACTACCACACATCACAACGACAAGCTAGTAGTTTCCTCAATGACTACTCTTACCACCAATCACTTGGCATTAGCCATCCCAACGAGTATACCCAAAGGTATCACTACTCGAAAATATTTACTTCTATTACATGATGCGGTACACTCACCGGTACAATGCATCCAATAATCCATCGAGCAACTTGCTCAGCGTAACAGTCTCATCAACTAGTGACCCAGACACTACCATGTGCTCATCAACGACACTCAAACCATATGATTAAATACGTACACCCAGACGTATTATTCATCGGAACGACGCTACACGTCTACATAGACATCCACTATGTCATCATCATCTCGTGACGGTACCTGTCAACATATGACATTCAAAATAACATCGTCAACTCGTGACGGTACAAACGCGACATCCATAGCCTCATCGTAAAATACATGACGGTATATGTATATCAACGCATATCATCCACAATGATGCTAATAAAACAGTAATATGCCATACATCATCGCTAACAAGATAGCGGCATACCTGTCTCCGTCGTCCAACAGTGGCATGCAATCAGCACCCATCGCTCGTAGGCGGCATAATCCAGTGCTACGCACATAGCGGTATAACCCATCGCTATAGAATCGGCGGCATGATCTCTTGCCATAGAGTCAGTAGATATCCGGCGGTATGAACCATCGCCATAGATGTAGCGGAATGTACCATCGCTAAATAATACCCGGCGGCATGAACCATCGCCAATAGATGTAGCGGAATGAACCATCGCTATATAATACCCGGCGGCATGAACCATCGCCAATAGACTAGTGGAATGAACCATCGCTATATAGATACCCGGCGGCATGAACCATCGCCAATAAACTAGCGGAATGAACCATCGCTATATAGATACCCGACGGCATGAACCATCGCCAATAAACTAGCGGAATGATATCCCTCGCTAAGAAGCGGCAAATATCCCTCTTCGCTACTTCGCTTCGACATACCAGCGTCATAATATCCCTTGCTTAAGCCGCAAATATCCCCCGTCGCTATCTCATCGCTACGCCATATTAGCGGTATAATATCCCTCGCTTAAGCGGCAAATATTCTTCATCGCGGTGGTAGTCAAGCGGCGCCACTACTCCTCATTTTATCATGACAGCAGAAATACCCCTCGCTTTGACATATAGCGGCATAATATCCCTCGCAATAGTAATATGACAGCGGAATTATCCTTCGCTTCGACATATTTGAGGCAAATATTCTTCATCGCTATAATACGACAGCGGCAAGTATTCACATCGCTACGCCATGCATGCAACTGTAATGCATAACCCGTATTCCAATGACATCGCCATGAGTGTATTTTAATGCACCTCGCTTCAAATGTGACATGCGGAATTTTACATCGCTTCAACATTTAGCGGCAAAGCATTAAAATCATCACTCCGATATATATGCAACCGTAATGCATAGTCCATGTCTCATATGACCCTGCAACCACCATGGTTAGCAACAACATATTCCAATTATGAACACATATCATAAACGCACATAAGCAATATAGTTGTGCCACACAACACTAAGTACCATCATGCATAAGTATGTGCTTCTTATTCTCATTAACATGTTCATAGGCCCTCAACAGCCCCAAAGAGCAAACCACTGCTCTGATACCACTAATGTAAGGACCCCCGTGCCCTTAACCAGTTATTAGTGTATTAAGCCAAGCGTTTAGTGCATGTAATCATATACGTAGGGGAAATACACTTGTCACCATAGCCAGTCATGCCATAAAATTCCTTTACATTATTCCATATAATGTCTAGTTCCCCTACCCAAGTCCACATAGATAGCATGCACCATTATAATACACTAACATGTTCTCAGTTCATTTAGCAATTTAATAAATAATTGCATGCAACTCATGATGAAGAGAGAAAGGCCAATGCCTTCTTTATACATCCCATATACACATGATAGGGCTCACATACGAGCATCGAATTAATGTACGTGTATCTAGTGTATAAAGTAATATACTCAATACCGTCACTGGTACTTCGATCTCTGGAATCACCTCCATTCCATAGCTCGAGCTCAACTCCAAGCCCTCGATGTACCTGATCACCTGCCGCAACAGAGACAGCCCCCACACGGGGTGAGCATACTAATATCCCAAGTCCAATAATACCAACAATACAATTCATAATTTACAACAATGTAAATGCTATGAAATACAAAATATACTCCCTGGATGGTATCATCCTCATCCGGAGTTTCCTGTACTGTCCATGTTCTCAAAACACTGAAACCATCAAAATCCCAAATGCCTGTTAATCATTACATTGATTAACATATCCATTAGCCATATACCGATATCATAATCAATAGCATCAAATCATTAAACAATGATTACAGATATTCCATATATCTCACTTTTGGTTCCATAGTTCCATTCCATTGCTCGCTCTACAATAGCGGCATTTCATTCCCACGCATTCTCAACAGCAGTGGCATCATAACCGATGTTCGCTCAAAGGCGACGGCATCATAATCATTGCTCGCTCATAAGCGGCACCATATAATTCTCAATTTATATATGTCCATTCATAGTGATTACCATAAACCATGCAATTCAATATACATTTATTGCAATATAGCATACCGTGCACTCAACAATTGCAATTATAATAAAGGGCTATGCTCGTACGTCATACGTACCTTATGATTCCGTAGTTCGAGTCCAACCTTGTCTATGTTTAATTGAGAGTTATTTGCATGGTAGCACTTAACTCGTCGGACCGTGGGACTCAGGCAAGGTTGGACTCGAATTACAGAATCATAAGGTACGTATGACGTACGAGCATAGCCCTTTATTATAATTGCAATTGTTGAGTGCACGGTACGCTATATTGCAATAAATGTATATTGAATTGCATGGTTTATGGTGATCACTATGAATGGACATATATACATTGAGAATTATATGGCGCCGCTTATGAGCGAGCAATGATTAGGATGTCGTCGCCTTCGAGCGAACATCGGTTATGACGCCACTGCTGTTGAGCATGCGTGGGAATGAAATGCCGCTATTGTAGAGCGAGCAATGGAATGGAACTATGGAACCAAAAGTGAGATATATGGAATATCTGTAATCATTATTTAATGATTTGATGCTATTGATTATGATATTGGTATATGGCTAATGGATATGTTAATCAATGTAATGATTAACTGGCATTTGGGAATTTGATGGTTTCAGTGTTTTGAGAACAGGGACAGTACAGGAAACTCCGGATGAGGATGATACCATTCAGGGAGTATATTTTGTATTTCATAGCATTTACATTGTTGTAAATTATGAAATGTATTGTTGTGATTATTGGACTTGGGATATTAGTATGCTCACCCCGTGTGGGGGCTGTCTCTGTTGGGGCAGGTGATCAGGTACATCGAGGGCTTGGAGTTGAGCTCGAGCTATGGAATTGAGGTGATTCCAGAGATCGAAGTACCAGTGACAGTATTGAGCATGATACTTTATACACTAGATACACATACATTAATTCGATGCTCGTATGTGAGCCCTATCATGTGTATATGGGATGTATAAAGAAGGCATTGGCCTTTCTCTCTTTATCATGAGTTGCATGCAATTATTTATTAAATTGCTAAATGAACTGAGAACATGTTAGTGGATTATAATGGTGCATGATATGTATGTGGACTTGGGTAGGGGAACTAGACATTATATGGAATAATGTAAAGGAATTTTATTATTGGCATGAATGACTATGGTGACAAGTGTATTTGTGATGCCCCGAAATCAATTATATGCAATTTGAGCATTAATGATGGTCATGTGATTATTTATGTTGGTAATTAATTTATATGATGGGTAATGAAGTGTTAGCATGATTTAATTATATTGATTACCAATTATGAGGAAAGCATGAATTTAAGGGAAGTTTGTAGCATGTTGTAAAATGCTTTTAAAATACCAAGTGGAGTGTTTTAGACATCATGTTAAGTTTGGGGTACAATTTTTAATTAAATTAAACAACCCCTTTTTAATCCTTTACACATCACTTTAACCCCACTTTACCATTCACTTTTTAAAAATCCCCAAAACCACTTCCCAACCCCAAACCCTTCCCATTTTCGAGATCCACCAAAGAAGGAGAAGGAAAGCTTCACAAAAACTTTGTTTGTGTGATCTTTGTTAGGATTTGGAGCCTACAAGAGGTATGGAACCATTCCTAAAAGTTTTATGATGTTTGGTGTTGAAATGGGTTAGTTTTTGATGCTTTATATGGGTTTGTTTTGGGTATATGTTGTTTATGGTTGGGGTATGATTTTTGAAGTGTTTTATGTGGGTTTTAGTGGGTTATGATGTTATTGATGTTGTAGGGAAGTTTGGATTTGTAAGGCATGAAGAAAGGTTTGAAAAATGCTCATTAATGGCGATTTTTCGATGTACAGGGGCTGGCGATCGATCGCCCATTTTTGGCGATCGATCGCGAGCCAGCAGTGGGCGCCAGTAGCGTTTGGCGATCGATTGCCACCTTTGGGGGATCGATCGGCGAGGCTGGCGATCGATCGCGCCAAAAGTGGCGATCGATCGCCAAGATGTAAAATTTTGAGCCTCGTCCAGTATGATCTCGCGATCGATCGGGCCTGGGCGGCGATCGATCGCGAGGTGTAAAAATGTGCATTTTTGATATTTTTGTGGGATTTTTGGATATTGGACCATGATTAGCTTCTAATATCAATTTGTATGGTTATGTAGAACCATCCCAAGTACCCACAACCTCAAGGAGATAAAGCTCTCCGATTTCTCCACTTTTGGGATTAAGGTACGTAAGAAACGTACGAGCATCGGACGGTAAACCATACTCCTACATTTAATGATGATGTTTATGATGATGATGATTATGATGATGATGTTTACGATGATGATGTTTATAATGGTGATGTTTATGATGATGATTATGATGATGATGTTTATGATGATGATTATGATGATGTTTACGATGATGATGTTTATGATGATGTTTATTATGATGATGTTTATGATGATGATTATGATGATGTTCATGATGATGTTTATGATAATGATGTTATGATGATGATTATGATAAGTACGATCATGATGATGACCATACGATATTTAAGAAGGGTAAGATGCTCATATGGTAAGATGCCATACGATATTTACGAAAGGGGTAAGATGCCCATATGGTAAGATGCCATACGATGTTGAGAAGGGGTAAGGTGCCCACGTGGTAAGATGCCACGAGATGTTTGTAATATTGTAAGATGCCATATTATAGGGTAAGATGCCCATATGCATGAATGTGAATCAGGGTCAACAGAAAGAAGTTAACGAATAACCAACAAGTTTACTTAACCAAGATTTCATACATTTACTGTTATGTTTCTTTTATGATGATTAAGTAAAGATGTGCATGCTCACGATGTGTTGTCCCTGTAGGTACACTTTTGGACAAAAGACTCAGGGTCGGGTTGAGACAATGAGCTATGAGGAGCGTGAAAGAAATTAGGATGCAGGATTTTTGGGATAGTCTCTACTCTAGGAGTAGTATAATTCTATCGCTTCAACATTCATTTTGAGAATGTAAACAATTAAGTTTGAAGTTTCATATTTTTGGCTTGTAACCTTATAGCTCAAACTACAACCTTAACCTTGAGACGTTATTATATGCAATGTTTAGTCCATTATATGTGTTAAAGATGATGTTAAGGTAGGAGGACCCTACATTAGTGGTATCAGAGCAGTGGTTAGATAACCCGGGAATGAGTGAAGGGTAGCCTTAGCAATAAGTTAGCTAGGTGCTTACTTTTAAACATGTTTTGTGCATAAGTTGCATATGAAGTATATGATGTTGTGCTAACATGTTTTGTTTATCTAACGAGGTATTATATGAACTGCTTTTGGGTATTGTTGTTAACCCTTGTCTTGCAGTATGGCAGCAAACATGGAAGTGGGTGACGCTGTGAGCGTCAATGCAAGTGCCGGACGCACGATTCCTCTACCCCCGTCAGCCTTTGGCGAAGAACCGTCTGAACAGCAATTGCTGCCTGGGGAACTGAGCTTGACTCAGTTTCTTGCATACCGACCCCCGACCTTTGAAGGAACGGAAACAGGGGAACAAGCTGAAGAGTGGTTAGAAAGAATAGAGCAATTTTTTGTGGCAGCTCCTTGTGCTAAGACGGCCTGGATAAGACTAGCAGAGTTCCAGTTGGCCAAGAAGGCGCTGATGTGGTGGAAGACCACAGTGGTAGAGCAAGAGGCTCAAGGTTATGAAGTAAATTGGAAGATGTTTCGAACTCGGTTTCTAAACCGCTATTTTTCGGCTGCTGCACGACAAGCCAAGGAAGACGAATTTACTCACCTCAAGCAAGGTAGCATGTCAGTATCAGATTATGCTCTTCAATACTGTTCCTTACTCAGATATGTGCCTCATATCGCCACAAGTACGCAAGCAAAGATGAGGAACTTCATGAAGGGCTTGAGGCCGGAACTGTATGATAGGGTGATCACTTATGGCCCTACTTGCTTTGATGATGCACTGTCACGGGCTAAGTTAGCCGAGCTAGGAGTTGGTGCATACCCTGATGTCGTACCACCTCCAGCACCCCCTCAGAAATACACTCCTGATAATTTGAAGCCAAGGGGTGATCAGTTCAAACCAAGAGGAAACACATCGGCGTCAAGGTTCAGTGGTAAGAGGCCCGACAACCATTGGAAATGAAACCGTAGGGATGACGCCCAGTCAGGAAGAGGACAGCCTCAGGGAAGCAGATTTGGGAAGGTTCTGTGTTCTCATTGTGGGCAACCACATCTGACAAAAGACTGCGTGGGATGCTATGTTTGTGGCAGCAAGGGCCACTTTGCTCGGCAATGTCCCAACCGGGAAGGATCACCGAACTCTACAGGGAGGCCTGCAGAAAGAGCAGTACAGCACAGGCCACCGTTTGTACCGAGGCAGTATGGAGGTCAGCCCATGGGGCCACCTCAGGGATAGGTTTATGCCTTGACAAGGGAGCAGGCTACAGCGGCTCTAGAGGAGGTTATAGCGGGTACGTGTCTTTTATTTACGCACCCTGCTTTTATATTGATCGACACAGGTGCGTGACACTCTTTTGTGTCGACAAGTTTTGTGGAAAGGCACCACATATGCACTTCTCCGTCGCCCACGCCTCTTATAGTCTCGACCCCCGCTGGAAGAAGTATGATTACTGATCAGATTGTCTATGACGGCCTCATTTATTTTGAGGATAACGAACTAAGGTCAGATTTGATTGTTCTGGGAATGTCAGACTTTGACTGCATTCTGGGCATTGATGTTCTGAAAAGGTATCAGGCAGTTGTGAACTGCAGGCAGAGGACTGTCCGATTCAAATCTGATATGGGAGTTCCATGGACGTTCTATGGGGATGGTTCTCGCTCTAAGATCCCATTGATATCTGCTGTCAAGATGGCACGGTTATTGGAACAAGGTCATACCGGATATCTCATTTATGCTGTCGATGTTTCTGAAAAGAAAGAAGAAGTAAAAGTTGAGGATGTGCCCGTAGTGGCGGAGTTCCCTGATGTCTTTCCGGAGGAGATTCCCGGATTCCCACTGACAAGAGAGGTTGAGTTTGGGATTGAATTATTACCGGGGACGTCTGCCATTTCTCGTGCCCCATATAGGATGGCACCAGCGGAACTAAGGGAGTTAAAGATTCAATTGCAAGAGCTCCTTGACAAGGGCTATATACGCCCTAGCGTATCGCCCTGGGGTGCACCAGTCTTATTTGTGAAGAAGAAAGATGGTTCGATGCGTTTGTGCATCGATTACAGACAACTGAACAAAGCCACAGTAAAGAATAAATATCCACTCCCTAGGATCGATGATTTGTTTGACCAGTTGCAGGGTACGAGGCTCTACAGTAAGATCGATCTGAGGTCGGGATACCATCAGATTCGAGTAAGGGAAGATGATGTTCAGAAGACAGTTTTCAGGACTAGATATGGGCACTATGAATTCCTAGTCATGCCTTTTGGGGTGACGAATGCCCCAGCTGTTTTCATGAGTTTGATGAACAGAGTATTCCAGCCATATTTGGATCAATTCGTCATAGTTTTCATTGACGATATACTCATCTACTCCCGGACTGAAGAGGAACACGTGAGGCACTTGAGGACGGTACTCCAGATCCCCAGGGATCATCAGTTATATGCAAAGCTCAGCAAGTGCGAGTTCTGGTTGAACAGTGTGGTATTCTTGGGCCATGTTATATTTAGCAGTGGGATAATCTGTGGATCCCAGGAAGATTGAAGCTGTTATGGAGTGGGCTGCACCCACTTCTGTGCCCGAGATACGGAGCTTCCTTGGCCTAGCAGGTTATTACCGACGTTTTGTCGAGGGATTTTCTAAGATCGCTAAGCCATTGACACAGCTGACTCAGAAAGGAGTCCCATTCTTTTG
Source organism: Haberlea rhodopensis (assembly GCA_907163345.1). Taxonomy (NCBI): domain Eukaryota; kingdom Viridiplantae; phylum Streptophyta; class Magnoliopsida; order Lamiales; family Gesneriaceae; genus Haberlea; species Haberlea rhodopensis. The sequence goes on from CAJQUN010000046.1 coordinate 3,927,704, forward strand.
GTCCGAAGCCTGTGAGGAAAGCTTCCAAGAATTGAAGCGTCGTTTGACGACAGCGCCAGTTTGGTGATTCCTTCTGAGAATAAGAAATTTGCCTTGTACACGGATGCATCATTGCGGGGTTTGGGTTGTGTATTGATGAAGGAGAAGCACGTGGTGGCTTATACTTCGAGGCAGTTGAAGCCTCATGAGACCAGATACCCAGTCCATGATCTGGAACTGGCGGCCATCATTTTCGCCTTGAAGATTTGGCGTCATTATCTTTATGGTACGACGTTTACCATCTATACGGACCATAAGAGCCTGAAATTTCTATTCACTCAGGCTGAACTGAATATGCGTCAAAGAAGATGGATAGATCTACTCAAGGATTATGACTGTGAGATTGAGTACCATCCCGGTAAAGCAAATTTGATAGCAGACGCCTTAAGTCGGAAGGTGAAGAGTACTGCTGAGGACGCTATATGTTTATCAGCTATGATGACTTCTTATTGCCAGCTGGGCTATGATTTTGATGTGGACATGTCGCCGGTGCGAGTGTCGACCTTGTTGGCTGAGCCAGACATATTTGAGGCTATCAGGAAAGCCCAGAGGTTGGATGATGAGATTCAGAGATGGTCATCGATAGTACTTCGAGGACAACCATCAAAGTTCAGAATGGCAGAAGATGATTCCTTGAGGCTGGGCAACCGATGGGTAGTCCCAGATACACCTGAGTTGCGTAGAGGAATTTTGGAGCGAGCCCACAGTAGTCGGTTCAGTATCCACCCAGGGGGAAGAAAGATGTACAAGAACCTATGCGGTCAATTCTGGTGGAGACGCATGAAGCGTGATGTTATGACTTTCGTCAAAAGATGTTTGATCTGCCAACAAGTAAAGGCAGAAAGACAGAGGCCTGGTGGTGAGCTGAAGAGCTTGGAAGTACGTAAGTGGAAGTGGGAACACATATCTATGGACTTCGTGACCCACCTACCAAGAACGACCTCTGGATTTGATGCGATCTGGGTGATCGTTGATAGGCTGACGAAGGTAGCTCATTTCATCCCTTACATTAAAGATGGCCCAATTATATGTACGGGATGTAGTGAGGTTGCATGGGGTTCCAGTCTCGATCGTGTCTGACAGAAACCCAAGGTTACTTCTCACCCTCAGACAGACGGCCAAACGGAGCGTACTATACAGACGCTCGAAGATATGCTGAGGGCATGTGTTTTGGAGTTTGATACTCCGTGGCAAGATTCTATACCACTGGTAGAGTTCTCCTATAATAACAGCTATCAGGCGAGCATTCAAATGGCCCCTTTTGAAGCTCTTTATGGACGACGTTGTAGGTCACCGCTGTATTGAGAGGACTTGACTAGTAAAGCGGTCGGAGGACCGGATATGATTAAGAACATGGAAGAAAAGATTAAGATGATACGTTTAAAGATGAAAGCGGCCCAAGATAGGCAAGCAGCCTATGCCAATAAGCGGCGACGGCCGCTAGAATTCCAAGTAGGGGACAAGGTTTTCTTGAAAATCTCACCCTTCAGGGGTGTGGTCCGTTTTGGTATGCGGGGAAAGTTATCTCCGAGATATGTCGGACCTTATGAGGTGTTGCAGCGTATTGGTACATTGGCTTACCGTTTGGCTCTACCGCCGTCTTTATCTGGGATTCATGATGTTTTCCACGTTTCTATGCTACGGAAGTATGAGCCAGATCCGTCTCATGTATTACAGTCTACTGAAATGCAGTTGGATTCAGATGTATCCTACGTTGAACGACCGGTCAGAATTCTGGATCGTGAGGATCGCAGATTACGAAGTAAAGTTATACCAATGGTCAAAGTTCAGTGGGATCGTCGGGGTGTCGAGGAGGCTACGTGGGAGACGGAGCGGCATATGATACAGCACTACCCGGAACTATTTTCTGGTATGATTTATGTTTAGTTTCATTTTGGGTAAGTGCATGCGATTTCGAGGACGAAATCTTATAAGTAGGGGAGTAATGTGATGCCCCGAAATCAATTATATGCAATTTGAGTATTAATGATGGTCATGTGATTATTTATGTTGGTAATTAATTTTTATGATGGGTAATGAAGTGTTAGCATGATTTAATTATATTGATTACCAATTATGAGGAAAGCATGAATTTAAGGGAAGTTTGTAGCATGTTGTAAAATGCTTTTAAAATACCAAGTGGAGTGTTTTATACATCATGTTAAGTTGGGGTACAATTTTTAATTAAATTAAACAACCCCTTTTTAATCCTTTACCCATCACTTTAACCCCACTTTACCATTCACTTTTTAAAAATCCCCAAAACCATTTCCCAACCCCAAACCCTTCCCATTTTCGAGATCCACCAAAGAAGGAGAAGGAAAGCTTCACAAAAACTTTGTTTGTGTGATCTTTGTTAGGATTTGGAGCCTACAAGAGGTATGGAACCATTCCTAAAAGTTTTATGATGTTTGGTGTCGAAATGGGTTAGTTTTTGATGCTTTATGTGGGTTTGTTTTGGGTATATGTTGTTTATGGTTGTGGTATGATTTTTGAAGTGTTTTATGTGGGTTTTAGTGGGTTATGATGTTATTGATGTTGTAGGGAAGTTTGGATTTGTAAGGCATGAAGAAAGGTTTGAAAAATGCTCATTAATGGCGATTTTTCGATGTACAGGGGCTGGCGATCGATCGCCCGTTTTTGGCGATCGATCGCGAGCCAGCAGTGGGCGCCAGTAGCGTTTGGCGATCGATCGCCACCTTTGGGCGATCGATCGGCGAGGCTGGCGATCGATCGCGCCAAAAGTGGCGATCGATCGCCAAGATGTAAAATTTTGAGCCTCGTCCAGTATGATCTCGCGATCGATCGGGCCTGGGCGGCGATCGATCGCGAGGTGTAAAAATGTGCATTTTTGATATTTTTGTGGGATTTTTGGATATTGGACCATGATTAGCTTCTAATATCAATTTGTATGGTTATGTAGAACCATCCCAAGTACCCACAACCTCAAGGAGATAAAGCTCTCCGATTTCTCCACTTTTGGGATTAAGGTACGTAAGAAACGTACGAGCATCGGACGGTAAACCATACTCCTACATTTAATGATGATATTTATGATGATGATGATTATGATGATATTGTTTACGATGATGATGTTTATAATGGTGATGTTTATGATGATGATTATGATGATGCTGTTTATGATGATGATTATGATGATGTTTACGATGATGATGTTTATGATGATGTTTATTATGATGATGTTTATGATGATGATTATGATGATGTTCATGATGATGTTTATGATAATGATGTTATGATGATGATTATGATAAGTACGATCATGATGATGACCATACGATATTTAAGAATGGTAAGATGCTCATATGGTAAGATGCCATACGATATTTACGAAAGGGGTAAGATGCCCATGTGGTAAGATGCCATACGATGTTGAGAAGGGGTAAGATGCCCACGTGGTAAGATGCCACGAGATGTTTGTAATATGGTAAGATGCCATATTATAGGGTAAGATGCCCATATGCATGAATGTGAATCAGGGTCAACAGAAAGAAGTTAACGAATAACCAACAAGTTTACTTAACCAAGATTTCATACATTTACTGTTATGTTTCTTTTATGATGATTAAGTAAAGATGTGCATGCTCACGATGTGTTGTCCCTGTAGGTACACTTTTGGACAAAAGACTCAGGGTCGGGTTGAGACAATGAGCTATGAGAAGCGTGAAAGAAATTAGGATGCAGGATTTTTGGGATAGTCTCTACTCTAGGAGTAGTATAATTCTATCGCTTCAACATTCATTTTGAGAATGTAAACAATTAAGTTTGAAGTTTCATATTTTTGGCCTGTAACCTTATAGCTCAAACTACAACCTTAACCTTTAGACGTTATTATATGCAATGTTTAGTCCATTATATGTGTTAAAGATGATGTTAAGGTAGGAGGACACTACAGTATTTCCCCTACGTATATGATTACATGCACTAAATGCTTGGCTTAATACACTAATAACCGGTTAAGGGCACGGGGGTCCTTACAGTACCAGCAGACTGTGGCCAGCTGATGCTGTACCAGCAGACCTCTCAGCTGATACCAGTAGACTTTGGCCAGCTGATGTTGTACCAGCAGACCTCTCAGCTGGTACCAGCAGACCTCAGGCCAGCTGATGCTGTACCAGCAAACCTCAGGCTAGCTGATGCTGAACCAGCAGACCTCAGGCCAGCTGATGCTGAACCAGCAGACCTCAGACCAGCTGAGCAGACCAGCTGACCAGACCAGCTGAGCATACCAGTTGACAGCTGACCATACCAGCTGAGCAGACCAGCAGACTTCCAAAAATAGCCCAGAAGCAGAATATGATCGTTGCAATGTTTGAAAGCTTACCAAATTTGTCCCAACGGTTATATTCTTGTATCTAACGTATATATCATTACTTGGGGCTATATATACATGATTTGGAAGCTCAATAACAGCTGATTGAAGATCAATCAAAGTCTTCCAAAGCAAACCCAATTGAGATTCAATTAGGGAACTTCAAAGACAAAAGCTGCTAAATGAAGAGCACTCCCCAAATCTTTGGCACCTCTTACCTTGCTGTATCAGATTCATTATGGAATCATTTGTGTCTTTGTATTCACTCTACTCATTGTATTAGTGAGCTAAAATAGAAGAGTGAATACCATTGTAACAGTTGGTAAATTATCACAACTGTGTAAGGTCTTTACATGTGAGACGTTAAAGAGCATGAATTTATGTGTGCTAGGAGTTTATGCTATCTGTGTGGTATTAGCCTATGTAGGTTGTATACTGAAAAGTGTAAAGTCTTCTAGTGGATCCTTCCTGCAAAGGGAGAAGGGGAGACGTAGAAGCGTTGTGCTTCGAACTTCCAGAAACAAATGCTTGTGTTTTTACTTTACTGCATTTATTTACCTAACTGTTTTTACATACTTTCTTTCATATCTTTAAAATGACTTTCAAATGGTTAATCGGTTATAGAGCGGGTTATGTCGAATGTCTTCCGTTCGGTTTTACAACCGAACTCGATATAATCTCTCGGTGCAATTATTTCAAGAACACGAGCTATTGAAACTCAAATTGGTTGAACTCGGGTGTGGAATGACAACCACCCCCGAAATCGATCCTAACACATGTCCTTCAAAATTTTCTTTGGGTACAAAAAAAAAAGTAGTGCTTCTTTTCTTTGAAAACAATATAAATATGTAAATAGCCAAGTTTGGCAATTTAAATAAAAACATCTTACAACAAAATAGATTTAAATTTTACATTTTTATTGTCAAGTACTATATCATTATTTAGATCATATTAGTATAAATATGATTAATATAACTTTTAGGATTTTTTTATAAATATTTATTTGTGTTTGCAATTAATTTTATAATTTACAATATTATTTTTAATATAATTTTTTTATCATTTTAATTTAATTTTAAAAATAATATTAATAAAATTATTATTTATTAATGCTCAATTTATTTAATTATATCGGCAACATAGAATTGTATTAGTTATTGCTTCCCATCAAATACTTATTTTCTTTTAACCAAAACTATTTTAACTTGTGTCATACACATATTTTCCATTATTTATCAAAAATAAAACAACCCTTCTATAATAAATTGAAATAAAAAAAATTTGTTCTTCCCAAACAAACCATGTGATCCCAAAATTAACACCATAGCAATATCTTAATGCCCAAGATTTTCCATGCACTACTAATAATTGAGATAAATATCCACATGCATGCATTGCTTTTGAAGCCCTAATTAGCTGTAAAGGGAAGCAAAAGCAAGAATGGCCATCGCTTTCCCACACTAACCTTTGAACTTTTTTACAAGTTGGAAAGCTAATATGGATTGCCGGCCAAGGATAGTGCTCATACACTGGAATTAAAAGGCATCAAAACAACGAAAAGTTGTATTTCCTATTGTTTAAGAAACGAAAAAGGTTTTATATTTTATTGTTAGACAAAGGTAAAAGGTTATTTACATATATATTATCCTTTAAGATCGTCTAGATATGTTTTTGAATCTCTAATAGTTAGTCTTCGTGCAATAAATTGATTCTTTTTTTTTTTTTGCGCTTAGTCTTTTTTGCTGGAGTTGCTGGCATTGGCATGTGATATTGCTGACATGATGTTAATATGTCGCCAAACATTTTTGATATGCTTGACATAATGTCAACATTCCGACGAAAATGCAAAAAACAAATTTATGCATTAATACGAAATCTTGACCAATTACAGGATAAAAAGTATAATTTAGTTAACTTATGTGATATATTTTTATAATTTTTTGGACCCTTTTATATTGATGAACCAGTGATGTAACTACAAAATCAAGTGATTTATTTACATACATTTAGACCCTCTTCATAAAAGATCGAAACACCGATTGTGACATGAAACATCGAGTCCTTGACCCAATAGATCACCCAAACTAAACTGATGCCTTTTTATGACTTGGAATTTTCAAAAGATTCAACCATGATTTGGACTGTGTTTCTTTAATTTGCCTAATCTTTAGTTCAAATTGTGTGGCTAAAATTGAGGATTTTTTAATGCCGCACTTAATAATGATACCATTAGTATCAACATCAAAAGTAGTACATGCCTGGTATTTGTAAAAAAAAGAAGTAAAAAAATATTTGTCGCTTGATGCCGTCCGAGCATCAAACTAACCTAAAATTGAATACCAAATGACCATTTATTTATCCAAAACTTAAATTTGAAAGCAGCCAACTCTACTGTAGGCCACCAAAAGCACACATCTAATTTCCTTTCAATAACAAATAAAGTTGTCCTCTTTTTCAAAAACTTTAAATCTATCCTTGTCAAAATGTTGCCAATTCCTATTCACATCCTTAAGAGTTCGACTTTATAGTGATCAAACTTGAATTAAATAGTTCTCTGTCAAGTTAATCAAGCTAATTTCTAATTGAAAGACATAATCGCCCCTTAGCTTGTCACAAATAAGAGATTCTCTATTGATACCCCGATATCTGGTGCGGTTTGGACCCGAGCTCTATGGGCTCGACCCGGTCTCGTAAAATACTAGGGCCCATTTTCATGGCCCAGACCCATTTTGTAGTCCATTTAATTAATTAATAAAGGGCCCTAATTAAAGGCCTTAAAGGAAAAAAAGCCCATTGAATTATTATAAAAGGGCAATGGAATAGTAGGTTTAGGGGGATGGATTTTTTGATTCTTGGGATGGCCTCTTCTCGGCCAGCAGACTCTTCAGCCGTCTTCGCCTCTTTCCTTCTCCCTTTTCTTGCTTCTTCCTCCATTTTTGGTAGAGAGAATACACTGTAAATCACTCTTTTATTATAGTGAAGATTTAAACTGGACTAGGTCCCGTGGTTTTTCCCTTCGGGGTTTCCACGTAAAAAATCTCGATGTCTATTTATTTTTCGCTTACAAATTCATTTGTTATCAAATCGAACCAAAAAATGAGGTAACAAATTGGCGCCGTCTGTGGGAAATCGAGCTAAGGCGTTGATATTTTGGGGAGTTCACCGTTCGGTAAAAGGGGGAGTTCATCGTTTGTTAAAGGGAGAGGCAATCGTCTGAAAAAAAAAAAAAAAAAAGGAGGAGACGTCGATTTGGTTTTTGGGGCTAGGAAAGAGGAGAGATTTCAGACAGCACTAGGCGAAGAGCTGCTGGTGGCCAGTGGCTTCTGTGAGACTGGGAGATGAGCTCGGGTCTGTGGTCTCTGGAGCTGCTGGAGGTAGCGGCTGGGTTGTGTTGCCATGCTGGCCTGTGTCGAGTCTAGGCAACAGCCATGGCCAGTGGTGCATGAGCTGCTAATATTCATCTCATCTGAGGCGAGTGAGGAAGAGACGTCTTTTTCTCCATTTTTCAGATCTTCTCGGCTGGTTTTTGGAGAGGATGCGTGCTACAACTCTAAGCGACGGTTTATGATTTTGGGCGGCGTGTTTCCCTTACCCGGGTAGCGGCGGCGGCTATGCGATTTTTTGCGTTGGTGCAGGAGCTGCTGGTCTTCGTCCCAGACCAAATCTGATGAGGAAAAGGATGATGCCTTCATGATTTCTCTCATATTTTCGACTGGGTTTGGCATTTCACCTGACTTATGATTTTCTTTTTATTTAATTGCTGGTGATATTCCATAACAGTGGTTAATTGTGATGAGATTCTTGGTTTTGCATCTACACGATGATATTGGCCAAGGCTCACATAGTTCACCAGAATCCAAAGAAAACTTTCACCCCTATTTACGCACAAGAGTTATTCCTGCTAGGGGTTGTTCGGTTTTCTCTTTAGATTTCTTTTACCTGATTGATTGTTGAAATATCTAAGTGTTACTACATTTGAGGATTGCTCTGTTGAGGTGCTGGTCAACTTTTACATGGACAACTGTTATAGGATGTTATGGGACAAGACAGTTGTTCGTCATGAGTCATTTCAGGTGGACCAGGGCAGTGGTACTGAAATTGGCCACACCATTAAAAAGTTTCCATTCTTGACACCCAGAGAGTATGTATTGGCTTGGAGACTCTGGCAAGGAAATGATGGATCCTTTTACTGCTTTAGCAAGCTTTTCACGGATATGTGAAGTTGTCACCCTTGCTGACCACTTTGATGCACATGGATCTGATATCAAATCCGTGTTCCATTTTTGCTATCCGATCCAACATAGTTGGATAATATGTTTCTTGATCTGTATAGGCGTATACAACCCGCTAAAAGTAGATGTCCACATTTGTGGATATCCTCTTTCTTCTGTTGCGATTAAAAAAGATAAGAGATGGTGGGTGGAGCGAAAACCTGTTTTCCCTATTGTATAGAGCTGGATGTCTTATATTGAGACGCGACATTCCAATTGAACACACCCAGTTGAATCATTATGTGCAGCCCTCTACCGCAATGGGTGTTCTAAATGCACTACTTGCGGCAAACGGTAAGGTGGATAACATTAAGGAGCTATTTGGTGATGCTACGGATGGAGCACTTCATGAGCTTAGGAGTTATATTCTCCAGTCCAAATGGTTCTCTGAAGACCCTATGAGTAGCACTCACATTAATATCATTAAAAGCATTCCAATGTTTGAGGCGTTCAAAAGTAGAAAGCTTGTGCCCCTTAGTGGATCTCCCAAATTGCTTAAGCCAGTATCCATACCCGAAGATCTTTTAGGTGATGACTTTGTGAGACTGGATTCAGAAAAAAGAAAGAATGATACTGAAAAAATATCTTGGGATCAATGAGCCATCGAGAGTGGTTTTCTACAAAGATTACGTTCTTTCTCGCATGTCACAATTCATCTTCCAGGAAGGCATTCTCGCAGGCTCTTGACGGTGCCTGGAAAGAACCAATCAGTGGTGCCTTTTTCCCCTCGGAGGACTTCTCTGACCCACAAATTCTGGACAGCAAGTGTGATGCGATTTTTGACCTGCAATGGGGTTGGACATGAGCGATGGTGCAGCAGCCAGCAAGTGTGATGTGGGTGCAGCAAGTGTGATGCGATTTTTGACCAGCAACGGGGCTAGACAGTAGTGCATCGCGATTTTCGGTGGTGCAGGGCTTCTCTTCAAGCTATTGGCAAGTCCTGCAAAAAACACCAATTATGAGAGTCTTGCAGTGCTCTTGTTGGAAGAACTTCTTCAACAGTGGGTGTTCTGAAGACAAATTATACTGACAGCCATACTATCACACTTTATACAGGTATTTTCTTCACCTAAATTTAAGATATGGTGTTTAATTATTTATTCCATAAAAATGGTGGATACTGCTCCACAAGAAATTTTATGGCTTGCAAATTTTGGAGGCTTTTATTTTGTCACATAGCATACTAACTTATTCTGTTAGTTATTGTAGACCACACTTGCTTGAAGTGTCTTCTTAGTAACAGAGGGTGGGAATGCTTGCAAGGAAGAGATTCATGGATTTTCCTTCTTTCCAATAATTGTATCTTTATCACTAAGGGCAGATAAGTTGCTTCTTTGTCATTCGGAAGTTGATTTGCTTATTTACATGAATATTGTGGTTAAAGTTATGTTGAAGATTCATGAAATTAATAATGTGGATATGTTATCCCAATCTTTTTCCCCCTTTTAGACCTCTAAGGATAATAGGGGAGCAAATATATACAGCTTGAGCATTGGATTTACTTGAGAAAATCCATTTTCATATTTTGGTGTACTTCTGAGATGGTATCAGTTGTATTAACCATTTTATCAAAATTTGGTTAGTCTTGTGCTCCTCTACTAGAATCCTTGAGACGAGATGCACCATTTCATCTCGTCCTAGTGTGTACGGTCAATGGCCAATTAGGAATTTTTATGGAATCGACATACTATGCCAGAGCCATTTGCATTGAGCTCATGACGTGTTGGCCAAATGCATCTCGCATATAATTGACCTCGACTTTGGGGTTCAATATACATGCTCGGATTTACGGTTATTTCTCCCCAACTGCTATTTTAATTTCATAAGCATATATTTTTGTGTTGCACTATTTCACTGTTTTAGGTCAGCCTCTGTGCACGTCAGCTCGGGCATGCAATCTCGCAGTAAGCCCCTATTCAGAAGTTCAGCTCGGGCATGCAATCTTGCAGTAAGCCCCTATTATATCAGCGCAGGCATGCGATCTCGCAGTAAGCCCCTATTCAGAAGTTCAGCTCGGGCATGCAATCTTGCAGTAAGCCCCTATTATATCAGCGCAGGCATGCGATCTCGCAGTAAGCCCTTATTCAGAAGTTCAGCTCGGGCATGCAATCTTGCAGTAAGCCCCTATTATATCAGCGCAGGCATGCGATCTCGCAGTAAGGCCTTATTCATCAGCTCGGGACCTTTATTTGTTCTGGATTTTGGATGAAGTTGTGATGATGGGGAGTTCGGATGGGATATTCGGAGTAAGCCCACGTGTATGAGGCCGTGGCCAACATTTAGCACAGGTCCGCCCTGATTGCTTAAGCCCAGGTGTATGAGGCCCTGACAAATATCAGCACAGGTCCGCCCTGATTGCTTAAGCCCAGGTGTATGAGGCCCTGGCAAATATCAGCACAGGTCCGCCATGGTTGCTCAAGCCCAGGTGTATGAGGCCCTGACAAATATTATTGCAGGTCTTATCTGCTCATATTTATTCTCTGGGATCGTATGAGACGAGCTTTATTTGCTCAGCATTTTATAATCTCGAGAGCTCAAGTCATCTCACTTTGCAAATTCAGATGAGCTATATCTCCGCGCATTTATTATTATGGAGTTCAATATGTACGAGCTGTATGTGCTCAGTTTATTATCTCTGGAGCTCAGGTCGGGCGAGACTTATATGCTCGGCTTATTATCTTCGGAGTTCAAACAGGTCAGCCCTGTTAAGATTTAATTCTGTACTTCGAATTATTTCTAGTTGTTATTGCAGGTAAGCCCTGCACAGATTAACAGGTCAGCCCTGTTTAAGATTTAATTCTGTACTTAGAATTATTTCGAGTTATTATTGCAGGTAAGCCCTGCACAGATTAACAGGTCAGCCCTGTTTAAGATTTAATTATGTACTTAGAATTATTTCGAGTTATTATTGCAGGTCAGCCCTGCACAGATTAACAGGTCAGCCCTGTTTAAGATTTAATTCTGTACTTAGAATTATTTCGAGTTATTATTGCAGGTAAGCCCTGCACAGATTAACAGGTCAGCCCTGTTAAGATTTAATTCTGTACTTAGAATTATTTCGAGTTATTATTGCAGGTCAGCCCTGCACAGATTAACAGGTCAGCCCTGTTTAAGATTTAATTCTGTACTTAGAATTATTTCGAGTTCTTAATGCAGGTCAGCCCTGCATAGATTAACAGGTCAGCCCTGTTTAAGATTTAATTCTGTACTTAGAATTATTTCGAGTTATTATTGCAGGTCAGCCCTGCACAGATTAACAGGTCAGCCCTGTTTAAGATTTAATTTTGTACTTAGAATTATTTCGAGTTCTTAATGCAGGTCAGCCCTGCACAGATTAACAGGTCAGCCCTGTTTAAGATTTAATTCTGTACTTAGAATTATTTCGAGTTATTATTGCAGGTAAGCCCTGCACAGATTAACAGGTCAGCCCTGTTTAAGATTTTATTCTGTACTTAGAATTATTTCGAGTTATTATTGCAGGTAAGCCCTGCACAGATTAACAGGTCAGCCCTGTTAAGATTTAATTCTGTACTTAGAATTATTTCGAGTTATTATTGCAGGTCAGCCCTGCACAGATTAACAGGTCAGCCCTGTTTAAGATTTAATTCTGTACTTAGAATTATTTCGAGTTCTTAATGCAGGTCAGCCCTGCATAGATTAACAGGTCAGCCCTGTTTAAGATTTAATTCTGTACTTAGAATTATTTCGAGTTATTATTGCAGGTCAGCCCTGCACAGATTAACAGGTCAGCCCTGTTTAAGATTTAATTCTGTACTTAGAATTATTTCGAGTTCTTAATGCAGGTCAGCCCTGCACAGATTAACAGGTCAGCCCTGTTTAAGATTTAATTCTGTACTTAGAATTATTTCGAGTTATTATTGCAGGTCAGCCCTGCACAGATTAACAGGTCAGCCCTGTTTAAGATTTAATTCTATATTAGAATTATTTCGAGTTTTTAATGCAGGTCAGCCCTGCACAGATTAACAGGTCAGCCCTGTTTAAGATTTAATCATATACTTAGAATTACTTTGAGTTATAACAGGTCCTCCCGGTCGGGAAACATGTCATCCTTACAACATGCCAGCTCAGTTTCGACACTCTGGAGCCTTATTTGCTCCATGTTGATTGTCTGGAGCTCGGCTATATCAATTTACTCGACGCATAACTTTACTATTTTGTGAGTTCAGACAGGCGTCATTTGCTTGGTATATCTCGTCTCTGGAGCTCACACCAACTTATTTATTCATCGGCTCAGTATTACTTATGGAGCTCAGATCAGCCCGGATTTATTTGCTCTGTACATGGATCATTTTTGGAGCTCATTTGCATTTTGTTTGCTCAATACGTTTATTAGCTCTAGAGTTCAGGCGAGCATTATTTGCTCTTACTTATTTCGGAGCTCAGATCAGGTCGGCCGAACCTTATTTGCTTATATTTATCATGTGGAGTTCAGCTCAGCTCGGACCAATATATATTTCATCTTCGGAGCTTAGATCGGGTCGGGCGAGCGTAACTTGCTCATGCATATTCTCATATCAGGTCGGGTGAGCAATATTTGTTCATGTCAGGTCCGATGGGTATTATTTTCTCATACATTATCTCAAGGGCTCAGGTTGGGCGATCATTCTTTCACTTATTTTATCGTCCCTGGAGCTCATGTCGGGCGAGCTTTATTTGCTCAGTTCAGTTTTATCACCTCGGGGCTCCCGATCACCTTTGTCAGCTCGAAATTCTCGATTACAGTCGCTTCAGTTCGGATTCCTACGGCCTTGTATGACCTGCTATTATTGACAGGAGCTCGGTACTATGATTACACCGGTTACTAGTATGGGTTCTACGAGCCGCCTATTCCATCAAGGATCGACATTCGAATTGTCATGGCTCTGTCGCCATCATGACTTGGGAACTCGGCACGACGCAAGGTCATATCAGGGTTTGGCATTTGAAGAACTACCGATCCGGGTCCTCACCTAACCAGTTGGAGTCGATACAGCGCTACTCTAGCTCGACTAGAGGGGGATACTCATGATACCCCGATATCTGGTGCGGTTTGGACCCGAGCTCTATGGGCTCGACCCGGTCTCGTAAAATACTAGGGCCCATTTTCATGGCCCAGGCCCATTTTGTAGCCCATTTAATTAATTAATAAAGGGCCCTAATTAAAGGCCTTAAAGGAAAAAAAAGCCCATTGAATTATTATAAAAGGGCAATGGAATAGTAGGTTTAGGGGGATGGATTTTTTGATTCTTGGGATGGCCTCTTCTCGGCCAGCAGACTCTTCAGCCGTGCTCGCCTCTTTCCTTCTCCCTTTTCTTGCTTCTTCCTCCATTTTTGGTAGAGAGAATACACTGTAAATCACTCTTTTATTATAGTGAAGATTTAAACTGGACTAGGTCCCGTGGTTTTTCCCTTCGGGGTTTCCACGTAAAAAATCTCGATGTCTATTTATTTTTCGCTTACAAATTCATTTGTTATCAAATCGAACCAAAAAATGAGGTAACATCTATATAGTAATTATGTCCCAAAAAAATTCAAATTCTATCAGGTTACATTTGGATAGAATGATTTGATTTAGAGGAAATGATTTGAAACCTAATCATTTGAAATTCATGGATTTGAAATGACATGTAGTTTGTTGTCATTTCAAATCCATCGAAAATATAAAGAAAATGCACTGAGAAAAAAAAAAGGAATTTGAAATATTTATATCAACTTTTTACCCAAACCTAAAAAAGAATTTAAGTGAGTATTTGAAATGCACTCATTTCAATTCCTTCAATCCAAACGCAATCTCATTAAATATTTTTGAATAATTTTTCTGATAAAGTAAATATAAATAATTATCACTTTTTTCATCGTTAGAGGAGTGGAATCCATCTTACTTTCCCTTCTTTTTCTTCCTTAATCATGCCAAGAAGTGAATAGCAAAAGCAATAACACATAATTTCATTTATTATAATAAATTAAAATTAAAATTTTTATAATAATACTTGGACCATATATTTTCCAAAGAATCCTCCATCCCAACACACAAGTACTTAAAAACCCTTCAATTCCCTATTGCTATATGCTCTCTCTCCAACCAATCCTTTAACCTCTCAATATATCCTCACAACAAAAACTTCCCATGTCCAGTTCCAATCTCACAAAAAAACTCTTGCCCCTTAGAAAGGCCTTGAAGAACATAAAAAACAACCCTCGACTAAGATTATACTCTTCGAAAATCGTTACCATCATCAACAATGCACGAAAACGTTGTGTTTTCTTTTGCCGATCCATCTCCACTCTTGTTTACACCAAGTTTCGCACTCACACAAATCGCCCTCGGCTTCATTCCCACCACCACCACTCATACCAAAACTTCTCAGTCGTATATATCGACGAACTGTTCCCAGGTAAAACCCCATTACCTAGACCATTCGAATCTAAAGAAAACATGGTTCCTTCAAGCAGTACAAATACTGTCAAAACATCACCTCAAGTGATGATCAAAACCACACATGATGTTACAAATCTTCAAAAACATCATGCTAACGTCGAAAGTTCTACAAATCATGAAAAGGGCTTGTCTGTAGGGAAAGGAAAAGCCAAATCAGATGAAATTTCGAATAGTCCAGCTGCAGCTGATAAATGGAAGATCCCTTTGCTTCCACAGTTTCGAGGCATCGACGAAAGAGCCGAAGAATTCATCGCGCAATTTCGTCAAGACATGAAGCTTCAAAAGGAGCAATCGATTCTTGATTTTGAGGAGATGTTGGAACGAAGTATGTAAAGTTGCAACAATGGTTTGAAGTTCGATTTTGGATTTGAGAGTTTTTTTTTTTTGTCGATTTATTAAATTTCATGGCCCAAATTTTTGAAGGGCGAACAAGTTTCTTGAAGTTTATTTAATGTGTTTTGGTTTGTTATGTTATATATATATATATATATATATATATATATATATAATATAGAACCCGACTCAATCTGTACTATGCCCGTGTGTCCATCATGTTGTATATTTATATACGACTAGAAGTTTAGGTTATGGGAAAATATTGCATGGAATCTTTTCGGTCTCACCTATAGACCAATTCATTGTGATTGATTTAAAATGATTAACATGTTAATTTATGTATTTTTTATTTAAAATATACTATATTTTAATATTGAGTTGGTGAATAAGTGAACATAAGCCGATTGCATACAAATGTTTCTCAGTTTGTGAGGTAATTTTATTCGATGGTTCTTCTAATTTTTTGGTTTTAATTAGTGTAACTTTGTTAAAGTGTTCATTATAGGCCTGACTTTTTGTGATATATAGTTTACTCCATTTCATTATCTCAAGGATGAACACTTTGACCGTTTTTTTGCTTTTCAAAACATTTTTTCAGGCATCATATACAAAAAAGTTGCTCCATTTTGTCTCCAAAATGATTCCTCAAATCTATAATTCCATGATACTTTCACAATTACTAGCCCTATTCGATCATCTATTGAGTCATTTGTCTAACTTGTTGACCTCAGATGCGACAACATAAGATAGAAAATACCGAAAATAAAGAAATGAAGAATAAATGGACACATAAATTACGTGAAAAACCCCTAAAAATTATTAGGGTAAAAATAACGGACAAGATGAAAAGATTCAACTATAACATTTTGTGGGTTACAATTTCTCATTATCTTTTAAAGAGAAGAACACTATCAATATGTTGGGATATGTCCTAAGACAACTCATTAGATGATTGTTTATGACATACAATGTATTATGGTTTTATTAATGGCTATTCATTATTATATATTATTTGAATATCTGTGTAATATGAATTGATATATAAGTTAATGTCCTTAGAATAATATTGTATTGTTCTTAAAGATTGTCCCTAGTCAAGTATTATCATGAATCGGGATAATGATAATGCATTGAGACTAGTATGTTTTGATTGATGAATTGTTCATGGATATGAGATATCGAATCAACACATGGGTACATGTTAGAGAACAATGTACTGGACAGACCCACCATGAGAATGCTACATGGATAGTTATATGAGTGTCATAAGCAATTCTCATAGTGATAATAGTGTATGTAATCCTTACGACTTGAGATCATCTGAGATCCCAACATAAGGAGTTATGTATCTTGATATTGTCAAACGTTACCTGTAACAGGGTAAACTATAAAGACAATTATTAGATACACTACGAATTATGTAGAGGGATGTTGATTATCAAGATAGGATTTGTCCCTCCTATATAACAGGAGAAGTGTTTAGGCCCTTGATCAAGTGAGACTAAAATGCATGGCCATGCTCGAATGAGTCGATATGTGATATCGAGCTTATTCGTTTATTCTAGTTCTACTTGGGGATCAAGAAATAAAAGATTGAATATATGAGTATGACTATTCCATGACTCGTGTTCAATCTAAACACATTGGACAAAGGGATTAAGTTACATGGTTAATATTATCACAGTCCATATGTTATGTCGCATTCTTGTAATTTGGGTAGCCTTGATGTGTTGCTAGATACCGCTCATTGCTTGTGACATAAAATTAGATTTTATGTCACTGCCAACATTGCAAGATCCTATCGGGTCACACAAAAGATTTAATCGATAAAGGGAGATAAAATTCATTGGATGAATTAATTTAATTAAGAAGAGTCTTATATATATATATATATATGTATATATATATATATGTATATATATATGGATTTAATTAAATGTTGGTTATGGGCCAAATGGATTTTTGAAAGCCTTTAATTAATCCATGTATTATATATATAATAATTTATTAGGTTTGAGTTTAGTTATGCATTACACCACAATTCTTATAACCTAAAAAGAAAGCCACGGTCGCCGCCTTGTTCAAAGCACTCGACCACCTCCACCTTGTTCTTCACGGCCGCCTTTGTCCGGTTATTGTAACCGTGTGGTTTTTTGATTCGTTGAAGATCAAGTCTAGCTTGTTCTTCAACACCCTTTTCGATTTGATCGTGTGGATACCGTAGATATAAAGGTGCAAATCTTTGTTCGTGACTCGTGGTGTTGCAACGAGGAATTTGCTTCAAACACGCTACAAGGGTATGATTCTATTCAATATCGATATGATTACTTTGTATAGGTCCTTGGTAGGAATCCAGTTTTATATTTTCTGCTGTGTTTTGGTTGATCGGATTCCTAACACAATATAGGAGAAACCAACCTCACAAATATTATAGAAATACAAACTCAAATGTATAGATATGAGAAAACACTTGATGTTTGGATACTTTAGAATGAAACCAAGAAACTCCATTTATAGGAGCAAAAAACGTGTTCAAGACGCGTTTATTTCAATTCTATCACCCACCATCTGCGATCGACTTTAGTGTCGTAATGCAATTCAGCTATCTGACATGTTTCACACTTTAATTTTGTCTGTGCAATTTGACAATTTGGCCGACATTTCTTCCACTTGGAGATTTGATTGAGAATCAAACACATCTCCGCATATCCTTTCAATCGCTGCTCACGTTCCAGCTAGGCCACTTGAGGATCTATACCACTCAAACTTATCAGAATTGACTGGCTTTGTATGAATATCAACTATGTTTTCCTTTGTATGAATCTTCTGCATATCCACACTCCATTCATCTACTACTTCCCGCACAAAGTGAAATTGTACTCCAATGTGTTTTGTCATGGAATGAAATGCTGGATTCCTTGTGATGTGCAGGTACTCTGACTGTCACAAAACAAATGAACTTTATCTTGTTTATGCCCAATCTCCTCCAGTAATCTTTGAATCCATATCGTCTCCTTACAAGCTTGAGTAGCTGCCATATATTCTGCATCCGGTGTAGATAATGCCACACTTGTTTGTAGTTTTGAAACCCTGCTTATTGTACCTCCTGCAAGTGTAAATATATAATCCGTACTAGATTTTCTTTTATCCGTATTACCTACATAATCTGAATCCACATAGCATCTGAGTGTAAAATCTGATCCTCCATAACATAATGCAGCATCGAGGCACCCTTAATATATCTAAGGATCCTCTTAACCATACTCCAATGCCCTCGTCTAGAATTCGTCATGTACCGACTGATTGCTCCCACAACTTGTGCAATGTCTGGTCTTGTATAGATCATGGCTAACATTAAGCTTCCCACCACTGATGCATACGGTACTCGAGACATTTCCATCCTCTCTGCTTCATTGCTATGACACATATTGGAGGATAACTTGACGTAACAGGAAGAGGGGTAGAAATTGGCTTGCAATCTTGCATGTTGAAACGCTGCAAGATTTTCTTCAAATAGTTTTTGAGAAAGCCAAATTTTCCTGTTACTTCTGTATCGGTGAACTTGCATTCCTAGAATCTTAAAATATGCACAAGGATCTGCATTGAGTCTGTTGTATCCAAGGCTTATGATATAGGAATCAAATCTCTTGTACTAACACCTCGACGCTTGTTTGAGACCGTACATAGATTTGTTCAACCTGCAGACTAAGTTCTCTTTGCCTATTTCAGCAAAACCTTCTGGCTGGTGCATATAAATTTCTTCTTCAAGATCACCATGAAGAAAAGCTATTTTCACATCTACTGTTCTATATGTAGGTCAAACATCGTAGAAAGCCAATACTATCCAAGGCTTCCAATTCTTTCTGCATTGTTGTCATCCACAGGGATATATCCGAGCTTTGAGTGGCATCCTGGAAATTCGATGGCTCACCATCCTCTGTTAATAAGTACTATGCGATATTGCTTATAATCTGAAAGCCAACCTGGTGGACTCCCCTCGCGAGTATACTACAGAACTTTGGAAACCTCCGACTCAACTGGATCTTGTTCGTCGTGCTCTAGTAATACGTCAGAAGAAACTTGGTCTTCTTCTGTCTTATTTTCCACCTGAATTGTAGTAGTATATGAATTCAGTGTGCCTTGTCTCCTTCACTTTATATTTCTCGAAGATAACATCCCTGCTGATAATAAGTTTGTGGGAAGTGGGGTCCCAGAAACGATATCCCTTCACACCATCAGCATAACCCAAAAAAACACTTTCTGGATTTTGAATTCAACTTTGATCTTTCTTGTTCGTTGTACATAACATACACCAGACTTCCAAATATATGTAGTCGAGAATAATCTTCCAGCTTTCCAGTCTGTGACTCAATCGGAGTCTTCAGATCAATCACCACTGATGGAGAGCAATTGATAACATAACTGGCAGTCTTAAATTTCTCCCAAAATGACTTGGCTAGATGATGTGGCTAGAAATAGACATATTAAATGGATTTAATTGTCAATGATTAGGTGTATTTTAATGATTAGTTTGATGCATATGTTACTTAATCAAATTATTGTGTGAATGTAGGTGGAATAGAAGAAATCGAGCTAATAATGTTGAATAAGGACCACAGAATGTTGGAGATGATAAGAAATCAAAGTAGTCCAAGAAAATGCATAAATAGAGGAATATGAGCATGATCCCTCGCGCCTCAAAGCAAGACCGAATGTGTCTGTCAGCAGTTTTCAGAAACAAAAAATGCATCCTACCGATCAATCGCTCGCCCAAGAAAAAAAAAAAAAACTAGCAAACGATTGCAAATTCTGCGGATCGATCGTCAGCGGTGTCCCATAAATTTTGGAAACTCGATTTTTTACCATATTTTGGGAGATTCTAACCAACATATCAGCCTTCCTAACTCCTATAGATCGATTTTGAAGCATCATAATTCAGAATTCAGACCTTAGATATTATTTTTAGACTTAGAATAATTTTTCTTTCAACTTTAGAAGAAGATTTGGAGTTTCAAAGGCACGGGACGGAAGTGAAGCTACGGAATCGTGCTACCCTTTAATAACATTTTCTTCTACTTTTGTTTATGTTATTTAGATCAACTATTTGTTGTTTTGATTTAGTCATGAGTGAACAAACTTCTTGTGATTCTTGGTTAAGGAAGATAATACTTTAGGAGTTTACGATTCTCATGAGATTAAGTTTTTATTTGCCGATTTTCATTGAGTATGAAGAGTTTTTTCTGATTTCAATGCCATTATTGTTATGTTTGATTATTGGATTGACCATCTAATTGTTGTTCATGCAATCTACTGCTAAATTAGATATAAAATATGAAACCTTTGATCCCTCTAATTTAAGAAGCAACTAAGATTAATAAATTTCCGCTTGTAAGTTTGTTAAATTCTTAGGGAAAGCGCTTGACTAGGTTAAACATAGACGCTTGGATTATGTTGTTTAGCTTCATTGATCTCATTAGTTTTTATGCTATCATCCATTTAAATCTCAATGGCTTGTATTTTGATTGATCGAATTGATAAGGGTTAAACTAGAATGCTTGGGCTATTAACTAAACATAAGTTGAGACATGAATTTAATTATTGAATTGGATGTCAAACGATGAATATTCATATGAGAGTTGAATCGTATGTGGAGATCGATGATCAAGATAGTAAACCCCAATTGTAAAGTCGACCGAAAACCAAGAATCGCCTATTCCCATAAGTTAATTCGTTTAATTTTAGTTTTGCTTATTAGTTAATAATTTTATTTATTTAAATTCCCTAGTTTAATTCAACCTTCCCAAACACCCCTATTTTTTTGTTTCGTATAAGTCAACACAAAAATACATCATTCATCATGGGATCGATCTCTATTCACGCTACCACATTATTTAATGTTATTACCTTGAGAATGTTAATTTGGACGTGCATGATAAACGTACACCAAATTTTGGCGCTGTTTCTGGGGAAGGCATTGTTTATTTTTTTGTAAATTTTTTAACTATTCTACACTGATATCTTGAGTACATGTGAATCCTTAGATTACCTGAGATCGAGAACACACTACATAGAAGAAGAAGATAAGCTAAGAGATTTGGAGAGGACGAAGAGAGGAACACGATGGCAACAAATCAAAGTCTACCTTGTTTCAGCAACCCCTCTGCATCACTTTCCCTGCCCTTGCTACTAATGTTAATTTTGAGTTGAAATCTGGATTGATTCACTTATTGCCTAATTTTCATGAACATGCAGGGGAGGACCCGCATAAACATTTGATAGGTTTCACGTGGTTTTGCACTACCATGAAGCCGCCTAGAGTAACTGAGGAATAAATCAAGTATCCATTTTTGAGCTTTAATGTAAAAGAATCGTTGTGTTCTAAGCATATAAACAACCCCTATTCAACATTATTTGACTAGCTTATCATCTTGCCTAATAAGCCTAAATATGAATTAAATTCATACCTTTGAATGGAATATGATGTATTTCATTCACATGCACTTGTGTGATCATTGACTCATATGTTTTGAGAGCTTTATTGTCAAATGAGATGCAGGAAAGAAAATGGATGTCTTGAGAAAATAGATAAAAATATGACTCCAAGGGGAGCAAAGAAACAAAAGAGAAAAAAATATATTTGCGATAAACCTTTGGAAAAATGAACAAGGTTTGGAAAAAATCATGCAAGAGAATAACTTTTTAATTGTGCTTAACATTTACTATATTGTTTGATACATCTTTACCATTTCTTTCATAATTCAATACCTAGTCCAAGCTACAAGCTAATCAAGACCTATTTGATTTATGTTTGCAAATGACTAAGATAGTAGAGAAGAGTGTGCAAGTGAGCTTATATTTGTGTTGGTGTATGATAAGTGCCATTTTTCACTTATATTCTATGTTTTCTCGAAACATTTTACCTTGATTCTCGAACGATGTTACACTTTTGGTATGAATTTTGCATGTTTTAGGAATCTAGGTAGAAGTGCAATAAAATGAAGAAAATGTGATAAATAACGATGAAAAAGGACTCAAAAGAGCTTATATGGTGAAGTAAGGACTCTTTTAAGAGTTATAAAAGGAGACTTTGCCAACTCCAACAAGGACTCCTTTAAGAGTTATAAAATGAGATATTTGCTAACCCCAAAAAGGACTTTTTAAGAGTGTTATAAAAGGATGATCATACGCCATCTATATATACCACTTTCCACATTCCATACACTATAATTCACCAAATTGGAACAGCCCAACAAGGGGATTGAAGAGGCGATCGAGAAGGAAGCAATTGAGGAAGTAATGATCTCCAAACTGAGTCGACGACGAGAGTTTTTATTTGTCTTTAATTATTAGTTTTGGTTTGTTTTTCAATTTAAATATGATGAACTTATTTTATTTGTCAAGGCTATGCAATCCTTTTCTTGAACCTATGATTTGTTATTTGATTGAATTCCTATAGTTCTTTGTGTATGTTTTATGATTTTAATGCTTTTGAGGGATTGATCACCTTTGAATGATTTTAGTATTGAAATTGACTTGGTCATATGATATTGTGACATCAAACTAGTAATTCATACCACATGTTTTAGATTGAGACTGACCAAGTAAAATCTAGCACACATGTGATAGCAATAGATTTACCAAAATCGAAGGCTAGAATTTTCACAAAGATTTTGCAATATTGAGCGTTAAATAAGTTCATGATCATTGCTTTGTTGCATCTTAATATTAGATTCAATATAACTTGACCATAGTATATTGGATAATTTAGGAAAACTCGTCAACTTAGAGATTTTTATTATTCATTCAAGGGTCATATGGGATTTACATTGGTGAACCGACGTCTTGATAATATTCTTGAGTGGACTTTGTTAGGATCGGAGTAGTGTTTAGAAGGGGAGTTGAATAAACACTACACTCAATTTCTTTTTGATACAACAGACAGTTAGGTAATGCTGTAGCTTCTCAATAATTTGCAAGTCAGCAGACACTTAGTAATAGTGCGGAAGATGTCTCCTAAACCTGTGAGCTAAGGTAATTGAATAATAGAAAGCAGTAAGTAAATGACATAGAATTTGTTCTGGAAGTTCGAAGCACAACGCTTCTACGTCTCCCCTTCTTCCTTTGCAGGAAGACTACACTAGAAGACTTTGGCTTACACTTTTCAGTATACAACCTTCTTTGGCACTCACACAGCTTGGCCTAAACTCCTAGCTACACAACTTGATAAATGTTTACAGTGTGTTTACAATACTCACACAGAGTTACAAATCTATTAATCTTTTTATGTTCTTTGAGCAGCAGACTCAGTAGGCTTTGCTCTTCAAGATCACAATAATGCTGCTTTGCTGCTTATCTCAGTAGAGCATTATATGTTTTGCTTGAAAATGAAGTTGTTTTATGTCTTTTCATTGTAGCGGATTGATTAGCAGATTCTTCATTCTTTACTTCGACGCATTTATAGACACATTGATCTAACGACAACTTTTCTTTAATTGGAAAGTTCTGCTTGAAATCAGCTCCCTGATTCTCTTCCAAATTTTGTTTGTCTTCTTTCCAATTTTATTAATTAACGGCTCTTTCGTTTTACGCTAATGGTGGCGCTGATATCGTAGTGGTGCGACACTTTGTTGTATGTTTGTCAGACTAAGTTGTACTTATTTTGTCTTGTTGCTTTATACGTCTACTGTCTTCTCCTCTGCTATCCATCTACCGATTGCATGAATGGCTAATGTTTATTTCATCATCTACTGGTACTCTTGTTATAGTAGACTTTAATTCTTTTGTTTCCGGTAGATGATTCTTTATACGGTAGATATTTCTTTATCCGGTTGATGTCTCTTCACCTGGTAGATGTCTCTTCATCGGTTGATGTCTCTTCACCCGATAGATGTCTCTTCATCCGGTTGATGTCTCTTCACCCGGTAGATGTCTCTTTATCCGGTTGGTGTCTCTTCACCCGGTAGATGTCTCTTTATC
This sequence comes from Haberlea rhodopensis, assembly GCA_907163345.1. Taxonomy (NCBI): domain Eukaryota; kingdom Viridiplantae; phylum Streptophyta; class Magnoliopsida; order Lamiales; family Gesneriaceae; genus Haberlea; species Haberlea rhodopensis. The sequence goes on from CAJQUN010000046.1 coordinate 3,952,098, forward strand.
CAGTTGGTGTCTCTTCACCCGATAGATATTTGTGATCACCAAAACTTATAAATCTTTTCCCAACAATTTTCCCCATTTTTGGTGATGGCAAAACTTAGCAGTGGAGACTCTTGCTTGATCAGAGAACAACAGATACATGTTAAGACTTAAAGACATGGTAGTGGAGAGTAGCAAGTATTGTTAGATAAATAAGCAGATTGCGAGTGGTAATCAAGCTGAAGATTAACAAAAAGAAAATGGTTTTTAGTTAAAATGAATTCTGAATACATTTTACAATTCTTACAATAAGCCTTTGTCTACAATTCATTCAAGTGGGTAAATACAACTTGAGAAACTTTGCCAGTATGGAATGATCCAAGCTGGCAACTTTCATAGTTGTTGACAAAGGGAGGGGGATAAAAAGTGCATACAGAGAAATTATTACAAAAGAAAATCTAGAAAATAAACTACGTTATCTTCAAAGTAATCTTCTATTCATATCACCACAGTCTATGTCTTCCCCCTTTTTGTCATTAGCACACATGTATCTGTTGTCCAAATTCCAGGCTGGTGGTGAACACCAGAACTGGGAGAAGAAGCTAGAGCTAGCAGAGATGGGATAGATAAGTAATCAAACCATGTAGGGTTGATTTAGACAAGTAATGAACCCATGAATGAGAATTGCAGAGAAGATGCAAGAACATTAAGTGAGGTTTTAAGATAAGCATGTTGCAATGATATGGTGGTGAGAAAGTGAGCATGCTACTTATAAGCAAAAATAACAAGTGGCCCTGTGATGAGTCATGTCAATATTAAAGTGATTAGATAAGAGATATCGTAAAAGCACGATTTTATTGACAAACTAAATAAAGTATCATAAGGAGACAAAGAAAATGTTAGAGGGCGTCCCAACCAATGCTTGGAGTAGACACGGGGTGGGGAAGTAGTGTCAGAGGGTGTTTGTCATGGACTGCGAGACCTCTGCTGGGATGAATGTCGTGGCTGACTCAATTCGCTTGTGCCAACAGAGGGGCGTCTTTCCCCTTCCTCGTGAATGATGATGTCTGTTGGGTTCCGGTAGCCGTCTGATAGTGCAAGTGATCGTGGGCAGACTGTTACTCAAATTCTACAACTGAGATGCAAAAGCAGCTTGCATAGATGCCAACTGCTCAGAGAACTTCTGATGAATGTCATCAATTTTCCCTCTGATCTCCAGTGAGGTGGCAACATGAAGAGACTCATTCTACTGATTAAGTTGAAGTTGGGCTTGCCCCAGCTTAGCGAAGGAGTCGGAAAAGGCATTGGTCACAAACTTCTGAAGACTATTAACCTTGTCTTACAGGTGATTGACATCGCGGACGATATCCCTGAACTGAGAATCAGTGTGACACCGTAGATTACTAATTTCATGACTAGAGTATCGCTCTTCATGTTTTAGTTTGGCGACTTCACCAGCCAGAGCAGAAATAACACCGGACAGCTGAGCTATCAGCAACACTGGAAGGTGCTTCCTCATCATTACCATGATCAGAAAAGTCAAAGAAGTCCTCAGGGGGATCACTGGCTAGAGTTGAACAAGTGAGAAGAGACCAGCTTGGTCAGCACCATCAATAGGTATCGTTATATCAGCAGATACAACAGCCACAGTCGGATCAGCCGATGGATCAACTCCAGTAGATACTTCGGCGAAGGCGACACCGGTCGGATCATTCGTAGCATGATCTAGTATGTCTGCACTTGGACAGTATGGTACTATTGACCCAACAGATATCTCTATAGTAGAGGGCAGTGGGGTTTGGATAGGTGGGATGATTTGGGGGTTTGTGAGGGAAAAAAGGACAGTGGTTAATGGTTCGATTAAGGGAACAACAAGGGTGGATTCAATGGGGCTTGTGGCTTGGTCTGGTGAAGAAGAAGGAGGTATTATGGCTAGAGTGGTTGGGGATGGAAGTGAGGACTCAATGGTGGCAACATCCTCTGAAGTGAGGTTGACTAGAGTAACCACTGTTTGTATTATTGTATCGATAGTAGTGGGATCAACATCCATTTAAGCAGGATGTTGATAAGATACAGTAATGTGGTCCATTGTGGCAGTGGGTGCTAGTAGTAAGGTGGTAGCGGTGGAGATTACCGTGGAGACCTCTGCTGGGGTGATATCAACAAGGCTCCTATTAGTGGAAGCGATTGGAGCGACTGCCAGTTGGACAGAACATGAGTGCAATCCCATTAGGACTTTGAGATCATGCAATGTCTGCTCAGCCATAGAAAGCTTGAGCTCCAAGGAGTTGAGCACGGCCATGTCATGGTTGGCTGTACCTGAATCAGATTTGAAATCCTTAAGACGAGACTGGACGAGAGCTTGGAGTCCACTGACATGGTTCATAGCTTCAGACCCTGTTCCATGTCTGGGATCTGAAGGAACTAAAGAACGAGATTCTCATCAAGCCTTGCTTGATTAAGGATCGGGGAGAAGTCATTAAATCTGATTTCAGACGAGCTTTTACCCATCTGTCAAATATTTTCATTCGCAGTTGCATCTGTGCTTCTACTTCTACAATGACCAGATTGATTTCAGTCGCCACTGGTGTGGAGACAGGTTCTATGGTAGCTTTGCCTCTTCCTGCTGGAGTAGATGGACGATAGCAGTGACTACCTATCTTGGGCCGTCTGAAGCTTAGGTAAGAGAATCTGCCCCTCGTCGAGAAATCAATGAGAGGTCGGTGGGGTTGACACCAGTAGATGCTAGCATGGCAGGAACAATGGCCAAAGGTGCTGCAACTTCAACTGGTTCTACAGTTGAAACAGGTTCAAGGCTGACATCCTGATCAGTATTGACTACCTCTACTGGACTTTCAGCAGCAGTAGTAGTGGCAGTAGATACTTGCTTCTTGGAAACAGCCGGGTTCCCCCTTTGGGTCCTTGGCTTCTTTAGGGGGAGGGGGGAGGTGGTGATGACTCAGTAGATTCTGAGAAGATTTCTCAGAATCACTCACCACTTGAGTGTTCCTCCTCTTAGTGGTTCTGACTTTGGACGTTCCACCTGCTTCACTGAGCTTGCGACAAATTTGTAAGTATTTGGCATTGATAGGCCGAGCTGGATGGAGAGTGTAAAGAGCTACTACTGGGACATTTTTGCTTTCAAGGATCCGACTAAGTGGAAGAGCGAATCCAGAGTGACCCTTTGCCACGGTAACTAAATCAAGCAACACTTGAAATAGTATAACTGACCAGTTGATATCCATTCCTTTTATGATAGCACACATTACCTCGAACTTTTCGGGGGTGATAACATCAAATGATCCAGCTTTGCATAGAAGCCCATTGGTTATAATATCGGCAAGCTGTCGGAAGTGGGTCTTCATCAAGATCTTTTTGAATGGTGGACACTTCAGACGAGCGTCTGATCCTGATAGCACTGTACACATTTATTCTCGTACAACAACTGATATGGTAGAGAAGTCAGTGAGTCCAAGAAGACTCAGTTGAGTTGCAAAATCCTCCTGAGTAATCGTGACATTTTGGCCAGAAATGGAGGATACCACTGAGTTATCGACCACCCTCGCAGTGGCATAAAACTCTTTGAAGAGTTTCTCGAAAGAATGTAGGTGCAAGGCTCAGCATGACCAGTAGCCCGGAGTTGTCCAAGTATTCGAATACACCCTTCACCTTCGCATCGGCAATGGTGTAGACGGAGTTGAAGTCCACATGAACGGCGTTTGTAACAAAACTAGGTTGGCTGGTGGTAGCGTTTATCACGTACGCCCAAATTAACCCTCTCAAGTTAATAGCAATAAATATGTAGTAGCGTGAGTAGGGACCGATCCCACAGGAAAGTGAATACTTTTATGCTAACAAGTAACAACATAGGGGGGGTTATCGAATTTCTTTAACTATACAAAATTCAACGAAAGCAAACAATTAACTAGTTTATCAATATTAAAAAGCGGTTCTTGGTTTCGGTCAACTTTACCTTTGAAAATCATTCACTTGATCATCAAATTACTAAACATATGAATTTATTCAATTATTCATCAATTGAAAACTTAATTCCTTACTTACCTTAATCGTGGTAAAAAAGAAAACAACATTCAATTCGACTCTTATCAAATCTTTAACCAAAACTACAGCCGTTAAGATTAAATCAATGATAGTTTCAAAACTAGTAAGTTTGATGAATCTAATCAATAAAAACTACAGCCGTTAGGATTAATCATCCAATCGTTTTTCCTAAGAATTTAATAACACCAACAACAGGTACTTATCAATCTTAGTTGCTTCTCAATTAGCATTAGATAGTGTATGTGATTACTAGGTGATCAATCTATCAATCAAATACAACAATCATAAGAATCTTAATCTGAAAAATAAATTGAAATTGAATTAAAAATTCAACAATAAAACCAAAATTTTCACAAGTTTTCTATTCCAAAGGCAAATATCCCTCAACCAAGAATCAAGGTGTTTAGCCTTGCATAATTAAATCTAAAACTAACAAAAATTGTATTAAAAAAAATCAAACAATCAATAGAAAAGAAAGTTACTAAAGCGAAGCACGATTCCGGCTTGTTGATCCCGTCTTCGTTCTTCGAGCGTCTTTCACAAAAATTGAAAGAAAATTATTCTAAAAATTAAAATCTATGTTCTAAGTTCTGAATTCTCTCTAAAAGAGACTAATTTTCGAGTATGAAGAGGTATGTAGGCTGATGGGGTAGGTTAGAGCCCATGTAGGAAGGAAAGAAATCAAGAATCCAATCTTTCCAAAACACTGCTAGCGATCGATCGCCATAAAGTGGCGATCGATCGCTAGCTCTTTTTTTTTGGCGATTTTCCTTAGGCGATCGATCGCCACTTTTCTCGCGATCGATTGCCGCTTCGTAATTTTTGTTGCTCAACTTTCTGTCCATAGGCGATCGATTGCCTCCTCCATGCGGTCGATCGCCTCCACTAAAATTACATTTTTGGCCTTTTTCTTGATCTACATTGAGTCCTTATTAGCTCCAAAGCTTTTCTTGACATTTATTCGCCTTAGTTAGCTCGATTTCTTCGATTCCACCTACAATTACACAAATATACGATTAGGTAGCATATGTATCAAATTATCCATCAAAACATATCAAATCGTATCCAATTAAACGCAATAGATGTGTCTATTTTTAGTCACATCAAACTCCCCCATACTTACTCTTTACTCGACCTCGAGTAAATCAAATAAAACTATAATATTTTTGCTTGGCTCATAGCATCATAACAAACTAACTTGTTCTCACTTTCATGCCTCAACAATTTTAAACATGCATAGTAATGAAAGGCGGTGAAAAGTTAATAGTGGAACAAGTTCAATCCCTAAACATCTCATACTTAACAAAGTAGTGAACGTGCGTGTGTGGTCATAAACAAGTGTTGTGTACAAGTTATAGATCCAAAGGATGCAAATTCACAATAGTTCAAGTCATACACTAACACAAGTATAAGCTTACTTGCACACTCTTCTCCACTATCTTAGCCACTTTGCAAACATAAATCAAGTAGGTCTTTATTAGCTTGTAGCTTGGCCTAGGTATTGGCTTATGAAAGAAAGGAAAAAGACATGTCAAACAAGAGAGTATGATGATATGCACAATAAAAGCTCCTCTTCTTGCTTGAATTTTTCAACTTTTATTTCAACATTTTTCTTCTTTTGTGCCTTGGCTCCCCTTGGAGTCATATTTTTATCTATTTTTTCTTCAAGGCATTCCTTTTCTTCAATGCATTTCATTCTTTTCATGCATTTCATTCTTTTCATAATGAATCTCGCTAACATTTTAATCATTGAATACTTAAGTGCGCGTGAATGAAACGTATCATACTCCCTTCAAAGGTATGGATGGAATTCATATTTAGGCTCATTAGGGAAGGATGATAAGCTAGTCAAATAATGTCGAATGGGGGTCTTTTGTATGCTTAGCATACAACCATTCTTTTGCATTAAAGCTCAAAAGGGTACTAGTGATTGATTTTGTTTACATGGTAGGCTTGAAAGGCTCAAACACATCAAAGATCGCCTATATCACTTTCATGTTTGCAAGTAGTCTAGACATACGCCTCAAAGAGCATGTAGTTAAGTTCTAGCATGTATTAGAGACTTCTTAAGACTATCACAAAATTCACACAATCTTCACTACGCTATGCATACTTCACAAGTCATGTCAATAATGTGCTCAAAATATTCAACTACTATGTTAAAGTAAAATTTGCATTAGAGTTCAAAGTGTTCCAAGGTTAACAATTCACCTATGTTCAAAAGCATGCATGATATCAATTAGGTTTCATCATGGGCTAGTGATTCTAAGCATGTGTTCATTACTAACTATGATCTCAAAATTTTCAAATTTTTCGATTTTGTTTTGTATTTTTAAAATAAGAAAAACAATAAAATCCCTCCCCCATACTTAAATCTTACATTGTCCCCAATGTAAGACAAAAATACAAGAAAAGAGAGAAGTCTAACTACGAAAGCAATACAAATGAAAATAAAAGGGAGAAAGGAAACTAACTCCCATTGGGTTGCCTCCCAAGCAGCGCCTCTGTTTAACGTCGGTGGCCCGACGCTAGACCTCTATCAAGATGGGTGATGCGGTGTCGCTCTATATTTCCTCTTCCACCTCAATATCTTCTTGATTCCCTTGAATTTCGGTTTGTTTACCTTTGAGTGGCCGTCCCCATTCTTTGTTCCTCCTCCATACTTTGTTGATTGCTGTGGTCGATCCGGAGGGTGCTTCTTTTCAATGGTACGATCCTGCAAGTTAGAAAAGAGAGGGTCAGCAGTATCATGAGTAGATAAAGTGGCCATAGTATGAATATTATGCACAAAATGATAATCCATACCTCCGTTGTCATCAAGGCCATCAGTAGCCTTTCCCATCTCCACACATCATTAGCAAAATCAGAATCATATGCATCATTTATATCAATAGCGTAACTAGCATGCTCATGAGTTTTAATGGGTTCATAGATATTAAATTTTGCACTTTCACCATTAAACTCCATTGTTAATAGGCCGCTATTCACGTCGATCACAGATTTTGATGTTTTCAAGAATGGTCTCCCTAAAAGAATGGGGCTAGATGGATCACCATTTTCCATGTCTAAGATATAGAAATCGGTGGGAAAAACCAAATTCTCTATATGAACAAGTACGTCCTCTACTATCCCCCTAGGGGTAATCGTTGACCTATCAGCTAATTGAATCACAGTGTTGTCTCGATATAAAGGTCCAGGTTTTAGTTGAGTGTAGATTGAGGAAGGCATGACATTAATGGAAGATCCTAAATCTAGCATTGCCTTCTCAACTCTAGTGGTTCCTATCACACAAGGAATAGAGAACATACCGGGGTCCTTACACTTTGTGGGAATGCTTCTTTGGATGTCCGCGGAAACATTCTCAACTAACTCAATCTTGGGACACCCTTTGCCTTCCTTGTTCTTACCCACTTTTCCATACCTCCTCCAAAATCTAGTATATCAAGGCACTTTCATCATGGTATCTTGTAGTGGGGCATTTTCCTCGCAGCGTCGGAAAGTGTCATAGAGTCCCTTAAGTCCAGCTTCTCTCCTATTATCCTTCAATGCAAGGGGGAATGGAGGTTCAATTTTATATTCACGGAATGGATGGGACTTACCTCGTGGTTCCTCTTCTTGCATAAGCTCCTCAACGTCCTTCATCTCTTTCACTTCTTCTCTTCCGGGTGGTGTCAGTACCACTTTCTCCTTATCTTCACCTTTGCTCATCTTCAAAGTGATGGCGCTCACATTCTCCCTTGGGTTCACAATTGGCTATGACGGTAGTCCATTTGACATGCTCGTTTCAAGCTTGTTGAGCAAAGTCGCCAATTGTCCCATTTGCGTAGTCAAACTCTGGATGCTCGCCCTCGTCTCCTGTTGAAATTGTAAACTATTTTCAGCAATAACTTTAATAATATTTTCTAACCTGTCAGAAGGAGGGTGCACTGGAGGTGGTGGAGGTCTCCGATATGGCGGTCTATAGGGTGGAGGTTGGTGCATCTGTGGGTTCCCATATCCTTCGGATGGTCCCTCCACCCTTGATTGTAATTGCTCAAGGGATTGTCATAGCCCCTTTGTGGTGGCCCTGGGAATCCTCCCGCTGTATTCACGTGCTCAGTGGCTGTCTCTTCTAGTGAGGGACATGCATCAGTGGGATGGTTCACAGCTAGACTGATTCCACATGGCTTCATCTTCCCCACGTTGCCTCCTGCAAGATTACGAACAAGAAAAGTTAGATCAATCAGTTGTTGTTCCAAATTGGATACATTTACCTCTTTTCTTGGCGGTTGTCCATGGCGAACATGTCCAAATTGTTGGGAGTTGGCCGCCATGTTAGCTATCAAGTTCCTTGCCTCCTTCGCTGTCTTGTCAATGAAAGCTCCTCCACTTGCCGCGTCCATTAAGTTCCTGTCACCAGAAAGCAAACCTTCATAGAAATATTGAATTAACAAGTGTTCACTTATCTGATGTTGTGGGCAGCTTGCGCACAACTTCTTAAATCGTTCCCAGTATTCGTGCAGCGACTCCTCTTGGTATTGCTTCACCCCATAGATCTCCTTCCTTATGTTAGTTGCCCTTGAAGCTGGAAAGTAATTCTCTAGGAAGAATCTTTCCAAGTCTGTCCACGTGGTGATAGATCCGGAGGGTAAGTAAAATAGCCAATCTTTAGCATCATCCTTTAGAGAGAATGGAAAGGCTCTCAGTTTGATTTGCTCATCCGTTACTCCACTCGGCTTCATCGTAGTGCATACCACGTGGAATTCCATTAAGTGTTTGTGTGGGTTCTCACGTGCAAGACCATGAAAAGATGGCAATAAGTGAATTAGTCCAGATTTAAGTTCGAAACTTACGTTATTCGCAAGAGCGGGGAAAGTGATGCAGAGAGGTTGTTGATCCAAGTTAGGATTTGCCAACTGCCTCAAACTTTGATTCGCAGCCATCATGTTCCTTTCTTATTCTTCCTCAAGTAACCTTGCTTCTCTTCTTCTCCGATGTAGTGTCCTCTCGATCTCAGGATCGTAGTAAAAATTCTCTTCGTGATCAGAGGGTTCACTTGTACTCATCAACAAACCACAGTAGTATAAACCGAAATAAATAAAATAAAGTGATGTTAACACAAAAGTAATTGCCTTCCCCGGCAACGACGCCAAAATTTGGTAGCGTTTATCGCGTACGCCCAAATAAACCCTCTCAAGTTAATAGCAATAAATATGTAGTAGCGTGAGTAGGGATCGATCCCACATGGAAGTGAATACTTTTATGCTAACAAGTAACAAAATAGGGGGGTTATCGAATTTCTTTAACTATACTAAATTAAACGAAAGCAAACAATTAACTAGTTTATTAATATTAAAAAGCGATTCTTGGTTTCGGTCAACTTTACCTTTGGAAATCATTCACTTGATCATCAAATTACTAAACATATGAATTTATTCAATTATTCATCAATTGAAAACTTAATTCCTTACTTACTTAATCGTGGTAAAAAAGAAAACAACATTCAATTCGACTCTTATCAAATCTTTAACCAAAACTACAGCCGTTAAGGTTAAATCAATGATAGTTTCAAAACTAGTAAGTTTGATGAATCTAATCAATAAAAACTACAGCCGTTAGGATTAATCATCCAATCGTTTTTCTTAAGAATTTAATAACACCAACAACAGGTACTTATCAATCTTAGTTGCTTCTCAACTAGCATTAGATAGTGTATGTGATTACTAGGTGATCAATCTATCAATCAAATACAACAATCATAAGAATCTTAATCTGAAAAACAAATTGAAATTGAATTAAAAATTCAACAATCAAACCAAAATTTTCACAAGTTTTCTATTCCAAAGGCAAGTATCCCTCAACCAAGAATCAAGGTGTTTAGCCTTGCATAATTAAATCTAAAACTAACAAAAATTGTATTAAAAATATCAAACAATCAATAGAAAAGAAAGTTACTAAAGCGAAGCACGATTCCGGCTTGTTGATCCCGTCTTCGTTCTTCGAGCGTCTTTTACAAAAAATGAAAGAAAATTATTCTAAAAATTAAAATCTATGTTCTAAGCTCTGAATTTTCTCTCAAAGAGACTAATTTTCGAGTATGAAGAGGTATAGAGGCTGATGGGGTAGGTTAGAGCCCATGTAGGAAGGAAAGAAATCAAGAATCCAATCTTTCCAAAACATTGCTGGCGATCGATCGCTAGCTCTTTTTTTTTCGGCGATTTTCCTTAGGCGATCGATCGCCACTTTTCTCGCGATCGATCGCCGCTTCGTATTTTTTGTCGCTCAACTTTCTGTCCATAGGCGATCGATTGCCTCCTCCATGCGGTCGATCGCCTCCACTAAAATTACATTTTTGGCCTTTTTCTTGATCTACATTGAGTCCTTATTAGCTCCAAAGCTTTTCTTGACCTTTATTCGCCTTAGTTAGCTCGATTTCTTAGATTCCACCTACAATTACACAAATATACGATTAGGTAGCATATGTATCAAATTATCCATCAAAACATACCAAATCGTAACCAATTAAACGCAATAGATGTGTCTATTTTTAGTCACATCAGCTGGTCTTTGACATCGTGAGAGGAGAACTGCTGAGGAGTTGGTTATCTAAAAGAGAATTTCTTTGACAAGGTGTTAACGCAGTAACTTTTGACATGGTAAAAGTGAGAAGTAAAAATGGTAAAGAAGGTTAAAGAAGGAAGATGTAACGTCAACTGTAGATGAGCAGACACATTGGCATGTGACATTCATCTAACCAATGAAAATTTTGACATAAAAATAGAAACGTACGCGATTTGAGCGGGACCGAAATTTTATTATTAATACAAAATAAAGATTTGAATTCCGATGTCCCAATTGGTAACTAATTAACGAAGGGTATTATGAGCAAACAATATATGGTAATGTCCACTGGTATGTATAGTCTACTGGTAAAGTAGCATCTACTGCAGCAGACAATTGTTTTACCAGCTTAGCAATCATAGACCTTCGAAAGACACGCAAGTTCCCCCTGAAATAAGATTCCCCCTAAATACATCCAATAACTAAAACGTAATTCCCCCTAAATTCATCATACAGAAAAAATAAACAGATAAGATCATTTAGTTATTGCGATATCCCCGAAATAATTATATGCAATTTGGGCATTAATTATGTTTATGATTAATTATAGCGATAATTGAGTTATGTGCTGGATTTAATTATCATATTGAAATGCTTTGTCACATGATAGGCATGACCGGGGATGCATTTCGAGATGCATGTTATGCATGTTGGGAGCTTAAGGGTTATCATGGTTGTTTATGGTAATCGATAAGTATTTGGTCGAGCATGATTTTAATTGGGATTTGATGCATTTTGGAAAATGCCTTTAAAATATCTTGTTGGGGTGTTTTATACACCATGGTGATTGTGAGTGCAATTTATTTTAAAAATAACCCACTAATACCCCAACCCCTCTACACCCATCACTCATACTTTCCCCAATTTCTCCTCCAAACCCTTCCTTCTCTTCCATTTTCGAGTTTGAGCAAAGTGGTGAAGAGAAATCCTTCCAAAAACTTGATTTGTGGGATTTGGTGTGAGATTTGAAGTCCCCTAGAGGTATGGATACCTCCATATTGTTTTTATTGTGTTTGGATTGAGTTTGAAATAGTTTTGAAGGGTTTTGAAATGGGTTCTTTGGGCTGGTATCTTTTTTGGGTGGGTGTTGGATTTTTGTGTTGTTTAAGGTGTATTTTGTTGGTTTATTGTGTTCTTATGTTGTTGGGTTGGTGGAAGGAGTATTGGTATGGTTTGGGTTGGTTTTGGTGTGCATTAATGGTGGAAATCGCGAGTCTGTATGGGGCGATCGATCGCCTGAAATGGCGCGATCGATCGCCAACAGGCAGTATCGAAATCGCAGGGTAGGCGATCGATCGCCTGAAATGGCGCGATCGATCGCCGAGGGGCAGTGTCCAAAATATAAGGTAGGGATCGATCGCCATGTATGGCGCGATCGATAGCCGCGAAGCAAAAATTTAGGCGATCGATCGCCTCAGCGAAGCGATCGATCGCCAGCAGTGGAATTTTGGAAAATGGATTTTTTTGACGAATTTTTGGTATTCAACTATTATTTGGCTTCTAATATGGGCTTGTGTGATTGTGTAGAACCATCCCAGGTGGCTACGCAACCAAGGAAGTGAAGCCATATCAAATTCCACTTTTGGAAAGGTACGTAGAAGACGTACGGGCACCCAACGGTACATGTATCTAATATACTCATTGATTTTGCATTGTGGATGCGAGTATATATGGAATTATGCATTGTGGATGCAAATACATGTTGAATTATGCATGATGATTGTATATGCATATAATGGTTATTGGTGCACATCCCATGAGTCGTGGTCATCCCTTGATGATTTTAATGCTTGCCGCTATTTGATTTGGTGCCTGTAAATGTGAAGCGAGGGGTGGGAGCGCCGCATGTCACATTTAAGCGTGGTTATCATATGAGGTGAGGAAAGAATATTTGCCGCTTAATGTGAAGCGAGGGGTGGGAGCGCCGCATGTCCATTGAAGCGAGGTTACTCTATGCCGCCTATATGAAAAGTGTAAGGACCCCATATACTTAACCCTTGATTAGTGTATTAATCATTATGTGTGGCACATGCTTTCTATAAAATTATTCGGGAAACTCAGATGATACTTTACCATTGAATGGCAAATACAAAATTTTCTTTAACATGCAGTGTTATAAGCTCATCATCCTAACAACAATAGAGTCATAGAGTTCGCCCATTACACCACTTTTTACATTGTGGACTTTCATAAAAATTTGGGCAGAGTCTCCCCATAAATAGAGCTATCCCGAAATAAAAGCACAACACATAACATAATTCCCGGCCAGGGAAACATAATACTCATCATAATACAGCAATATCAAGTAAATTCCCAGCCAGGGAAGACACCACACATATGACAACAAAAGTGGGTTTCAACACCCACAATACACCAATGACTCTCATATCATTTAGCAATTCTACCTCTAATTTCATGCAACATAGAATGAAAGAGAGAAAGGCTCATGCCTTCATATACAATCCATATACAAGTATAATCGTGCTCACATGCGAGCATCACGAATATGTATATAACCATCATGGGTATATAGGTACTTTATACGATACCGTGCTCCATCAAGCCCTGGTACCACGATCCTGGAAGTACACCCAATCAACAGCTCGAGCTCATCTCCAAAGCCATCAATGTACCTGTTCACCTGCCCCAACAGAGACAACCCCCAACGGGGTGAGCATACCAATTCCACAATTTCATAATCATAATGACATAATACATAATTTACGAAAATGTAAATATTGTGGAACATATGTGATACTTCCTGGATGGTATCACCCTCATCATAGCGTACCCCTGTAATAATCCTGTTCTCAAAACAGATAAATCATCAAATCCTGAATATGCAGTTAATCATCACATTGGTTAACCCTAGCCAGTTCAAATTAACAACATTTCATAACATCTTACTTTAACTAGCAATGATTAGCAACATTTCATAACATCTTACTTTATCTAGTAATGATTAGCAACATTTCATAACATCTTACTTTATCTAGTAATGATTAGCAACATTTCATAACATCTTACTTTATCTAGCAATTATCATAATTCTAGATATCATATTGAGATTTCCTTAACTTCCGATCCTAGTTAATCACTTCTCTGATTAACTACGTCTCTGTTCCTATTTATTACCAATAGGGAATAAAATACAGATATCCTAGATATCTAATCAAATACCACATTTTCATTTCTTACTTCAAGGTAACGTCATACTATCGGTGTTTGCTCCGTAGCAACCACACATCATCATTTGCTCGCTTCATAGCGGCACTAAGCATTCCACCATGTGAATCAACACAACATACCCAAGTCCCGATATCAGCGTAGCCAAGCATTTCATGTATTTTAGATCATGCATCATACTTGTAAAACATCATTTAAACTATGCTCGTACGCTAAACGTACCTTAAATCCTCGAAGTCCGAGCCAAACCTTGCTCGAGTTCCATGCCCCGAGGAATGATGTGCTAACACGATAAATAATTCACAATTATTTACGAACATGTAACCCATGCTTAAGCACATCCATAACCCTCAAAATATTGTCAACACACGACAATAAATCATTTAAAAGACCCGGGGCAGGGTACATGCAGGGAGGGGAACGAATGAGACAATATCGAAAATTGCCCAAGAACACCTTCAATAATTCGAACCCTAGCATCACAATTCGAACCCAACCAAGCATCGTAAATCATCTAAAACATGTAATAAACGATCCCTAACGTGAATTATCAACCCATAGCCATAATCCCCAAAATTCGAAATCAAACCCTCACCAAATTAGGGTAAATTCGAACCATAACATCTTAATTCGATCCCAATTAAGCATCATAATACATCTAAAATGTGAATTAAACCATTAAAGCAAGGATCAACACCCATTGCCTAAAACCCCCAAAAATTCGAACATAACCCTACGAATTTTGGGAAAAATCGAAACAATAATTCACAATACCATCAAGTTAAGCAGGGAAATACATGACAAGCATGGAAAAGGGGTAATGAAGGTTATTCAATCGAAAATCGGAAGTAAATCGATCGAAATTCGTTAAACCCTAGAAATTGGGGATCGACGCTTACCTGCAAAATCCGACTTCAAAACGCGATGAAACTTTGAATTGACGGAGGGGAAAGGAGCGCCTGGACGAGACGAAGCCGTGGGTAGGTCGGACGCGCCGAACGGCGGCGGGACGGCGGCGGCCGAAGCGTTTTAGCGCGCGGAGGGGGCTGGGCAGACGGGAGGGGCGCGCGGGAGAGAGAGAGGAAAAAGTGGGTTGAAATGAAATTTTAATAAAAATCTCGGGTTCAATTGGTATTTATAGCAAAATACCCCGAAAAACTAATAGCCCCACAAATACATCGTGATTCATTAAAAATCATCTGTTTTCAAAAACTCTCTCTCTAACTCCAAAACCCCCTACCGGTGCTCACACAAGCACCCGAGATCCCGAGACACATCAAAAACCCAACTCTTAGGTTTTTCACCCAAATGAGAATACAATCTCAACCTCTGGATCCAACGATCCCAACTACCCAAATAAACGAGCCCAGAAGGCCCAACATCGCGATTAAACTCCAAATCGCTACGTAAAACCACTTTAGGGATTATTAACACTACGGGTAGGGAATAAAATACAGATATCCTAGATATCTAATCAAATACCACATTTTCATTTCTTACTTCAAGGTAACGTCATACTATCGGTGTTTGCTCCGTAGCAACCACACATCATCATTTGCTCGCTTCATAGCGGCACTAAGCATTCCACCATGTGAATCAACACAACATACCCAAGTCCCGATATCATCATAGCAAAGCATTTCATGTATTTTAGATCATGCATCATACTTGTAAAACATCATTAAACTATGCTCGTACGCTAAACGTACCTTAAATCCTCGAAGTCCGAGCCAAACCTTGCTCGAGTTCCATGCCCCGAGGAATGATGTGCTAACACGATAAATAATTCACAATTATTTACGAACATGTAACCCATGCTTAAGCACATCCATAACCCTCAAAATATTGTCAACACACGACAATAAATCATTTAAAAGACCCGGGGCAGGGTACATGCAGGGAGGGGAACGAATGAGACAATATCGAAAATTGCCCAAGAACACCTTCAATAATTCGAACCCTAGCATCACAATTCGAACCCAACCAAGCATCGTAAATCATCTAAAACATGTAATAAACGATCCCTAACGTGAATTATCAACCCATAGCCATAATCCCCAAAATTCGAAATCAAACCCTCACCAAATTAGGGTAAATTCGAACCATAACATCTTAATTCGATCCCAATTAAGCATCATAATACATCTAAAATGTGAATTAAACCATTAAAGCAAGGATCAACACCCATTGCCTAAAACCCCCAAAAATTCGAACATAACCCTACGAATTTTGGGAAACATCGAAACAATAATTCACAATACCATCAAGTTAAGCAGGGAAATACATGACAAGCATGGAAAAGGGGTAAGGAAGGTTATTCAATCGAAAATCGGAAGTAAATCGATCGAAATTCGTTAAACCCTAGAAATTGGGGATCGACGCTTACCTGCAAAATCCGACTTCAAAACGCGATGAAACTTTCAATTGACGGAGGGGAAAGGAGCGCCTGGACGAGACGAAGCCGTGGGTAGGTCGGACGCGCCGAACGGCGGCGGGACGGCGGCGGCCGAAGCGTTTTAGCGCGCGGAGGGGGCTGGGCAGACGGGAGGGGCGCGCGGGAGAGAGAGAGGAAAAAGTGGGTTGAAATGAAATTTTAATAAAAATCTCGGGTTCAATTGGTATTTATAGCAAAATACCCCAAAAAACTAATAGCCCCACAAATACATCGTGATTCATTAAAAATCATCTGTTTTCAAAAACTCTCTCTCTAACTCCAAAACCCCCTACCGGTGCTCACACAAGCACCCGAGATCCCGAGACACATCAAAAACCCAACTCTTAGGTTTTTCACCCAAATGAGAATACAATCTCAACCTCTGGATCCAACGATCCCAACTACCCAAATAAACGAACCCAGAAGGCCCAACATCGCGATTAAACTCCAAATCGCTACGTAAAACCACTTTAGGGATTATTAACACTACGGGATTAACATCTATAATCCCTGGTCATCACAAAAAGCGAGGGGCATTAAAATACATTATGATGAACAGACTAGGGATTGTTGATTGGTAATTGGTGATGATGAAATGGTATTATGTCATGACATGTGTGGACCATTAAATAATCTATTTGATCATACTCATGAGTTATCGTACAGGGACAACCAAAAAGGAAGCGTTTAAAATGCATGGGAAAAATAGGAAGTGTTTTATTATGATTTATGCATTTACGCCTTATATTCATATTGTGTTGGATATGAATAATATTATTGCTCATGTTTGGGGGTTGTGTGGCGGCCCGCCCAGACGGGTCGCCCGCCGTGTTCAATTTCTTGAACACAAGGCTACACTTAATTCAAAAACTTAATATCACTTTGAACTTTTATTTAGCGGAAACGTTTTAATTCTTATCGGATGTTGACTTAATAACTTATTACCCGTGACTTTTATCTTAGAAAAATTTGGGCAGAGTCTCCTCTTAAAAATTGTGCCCTGTGATCTACCAGATCACTACAACCACAATAACAAAATCATAAAAACAAAAACTAAACCAAAATAAACTTCACAACATCAATATCCAACTAAAACATAAGTAAATGTTTCATATCCTCAAAATAAAACTTAAACATGCCAACATACTCAAAACTTCATAATAAATCTAAATATCCTCCGCATCGTCTAAGTCTTCAACTCCATCTGTAATATGTCACATTACAGGTAAAGGTAAGTTGCAGCATTTTATAGTAAGCATAATAAACATTTGATAAAAAGTATTAAAACATCATTTTTCATAATGTGACGAAAAATAATACGATTTCATATCAAAATAACTTTCACACATATATGCTTTAATCAATGCAGTCAACGGAACTAAATTTCACAAAACAGAATCATAACGGAAATAACTGCACAGATAACCAACGAAACGTAACAGAAACGAATAACAATATCATAATCATATAATGTCTTAGCCATATAGAATTAACCATTAGTCATAGCCATGCTGTAATGAAACAAATGCATACTCAAATACGGATGTGACACAATGATATCATTCCAGACTATACCCGCTGGAAGGGTATCGACAGATATTATACCCCCTCTGTCTTCGGGCAAAACGAAATGCGTTTCTTTATTCTCGTCGCCAACGAGCCGAAAGTATGCGCGTTTTTATCCTCGTCGCAATGCGAGCCACAACGAAACGAAAATATCCACAGTTCACAAACTTCAAAGCGTATTCACCGAATCAAGACAAACATGGCCTTTCAAAATAGTTTTTCACACACAATAAAATATTATTCAAAATTCTATTTTCAACAAAATACATTTCTTATCAAAAATCATATTTCAAAATAATATTTCATGCTTACTATTCAAAACATTTCAAAATAAACAACAAAATATACTCAAAATAATTTGCGTAAAATTGCAACTTCCTTTACGTACCTCGAAGCTTCTTAACAATGTTCAAGCTACAAACCTTCCCACAATCTCCAATATCAAGGATTTCCTAATATCCATTTCACAATATTAAAATCATATCTAATTATCTTGGTTCTATAATATCATAACACAATCCTAACTTATGTTATTCAACATGCTTAAGGAATGAATACTAATTTGTTTCAAAAATTAACATTCACCATCTTCGAACAATTCACCATCTTCGAAAATAACAGCATTCCATTTTTGAAAATATCAAATCCTCAAATTACTTCCTAACTCTTTGAAATCCACTAACATCTCCGAAATATAAAATCTCAGTTCTTAAAAATTCCAGTAACCATTTTTCGAAAATCAACTTCAAATTCCAGTGTACATTTTCAAAGAATTACAATCTCAGCTCTTCAAAATTACATTTAACGTTTTCGGACAAAACTTTTCCAGAAAAGTTTTCGAACTACATTCCAGAAGATTTTCGAACCAATTCTTAAAATTTGTTCTTGACAAATTAAACCCCTAAAACTTCAATTTAAATCCAACTAACCTAACAATAACAAATTAAAAATCAAAACAGCAATAAAAATCAAAAATAGGAAAAATTTCGAAACCTAAAAAAAATTAAATTTCATACCAATTGATGTCCAAATCCGAATTCCTCTCAGCTACTTGCTTCAGCTCCGATTTAGAGAATTTTCGAAGCTCAAAAATTGAATTTTATGAAGTCTGGAAATTTTCTTTTCGACTTGAAACAGACAGGAATTCGATTTTTGGTTTCTGTTAGAAGGCTACTAAATAACTAATCAATGAGTAGGTGAAGGGGTTGAGAGTTATTGGCTTGATGATGGGAGAAGAAGAGGCGAAGAAATTGAATGAAATGGACGAGAGGCGAAGAAGATGAAGCATACGCAGAGAGTGACGAAGAGGAGAAATAATTCTGCTAAAAGTTGGACATAAACAATCATTTCTTATTCTTATTAAAAAAAATATTATTATTATTATTATTATTAAATATTCTTATTATTTATTTATTATTATTATTATTATTAATATTATAATTTATAACTTACACAATATTTGGGTCAATAAATTCCTTAAAAATTGAGCCATTACAATCTCCAATTGTAATACCCTTGTCCCACATTGGTTGTGGATGAAAATTTAAAGTGGTTTATAAAGGCTTACAATGGACTATTATAGCAACTTGGGTTAACCATTTTCGTAGAGCGAGGACGGATACGAAGTAGTTGCTATAGGAGCCCATTGTGCAGTCGCGCTTGTGCGGGCCTGGGCCCGGGGCGTGACAGAATGGTATCAGAGCCGGTCACCGGCAGAAAACATCGGGAGATAAGTGATATGCGGGGCAAAGTGCTACGTGCGTGGGAGCCACCTCTTGAACCTAAAAAAGGGCAAAGTGCTACACGACGGGGGCCACCTCTTGAACCTGCGGGGCAAAGTGCCACGTGCGTGGGAGCCACCTCTTGAACCTGCGGGGCAAAGTGCTACATGACGGGAGCCACCTCTTGAACCTGTAGGAGCCACCTCTAGATTCCCGGTGCCGGTGGATCGATGAATTAGGTCGCGACGAGGACGTCGCGTTCTAAAGGAGGGGTGATTGTAATACCCTTGTCCCACATTGGTTGTGGATGAAAATTTAAAGTGGTTTATAAAGGCTTACAATGGACTATTATAGCAACTTGGGTTAATCATTTTCGTAGAGCGAGGACGGATACGAAGTAGTTGCTATAGGAGCCCATTGTGCAGTCGCGCTTGTGCGGGCCTGGGCCCGGGGCGTGACAGGTTGTCCTTGTAGGTACATTTTGGCATGAAAAAGGGGCTAAGGCGGGTTGAGGTGGTGAGCTTGTGAAGAACCCTTTTGAGAAATGAAGGACATGATTACTTTTGTATAGTGTCTACTCTAGGAGTAGTGTAAAGCTATAGTTGATAATATTCATTTTTGATTGGGAATGTAATTAATCCATTGATAGTCCTTAACTTGGCATGTAATTCTTAAGGCTCATAGTCTCAACACGAACATTTATACTCTGATGTTGTATGTTAGCTCTAATTATGCCTTTAATCCGCACTTAAGGAACTAGGGTCCTTACAGTTATATCAATTAAACCAAGTATATTGCAAAAATAGGAGAACTTAGCATCCAGTAGGGGTTTTGTGAAGATATCTGATGCTTGTTGTTCGGTGGATATGTATTCCAGCCGAATCTCTTTCTTCATTACAGGATCTCGGATGAAGTGATGACAAATATCAATATGCTTGGTCCGAGAATGAAGAACTGGATTGTACATGAACTTAATTACTGTTGAATCCATAGCAGTTGAGCACAGCAGCTTCCAGCAGCAAGGTATTCTGCCTCTGCAGTAGACGTTGCGATGGATGTCTGCTTTTTGCAACCCCATGAAATCAGTCTATCCCCTACGAATTGACAATATCCACTGGAAATTTTCCTATCAATCTTGCATCCTGCATAATCAGCATCTGAATATCCAACTAAATTAAACGTTGAATCCTTTGGATACCAGAGACCAACATTCTCAGTGCTTAGATACTTGAGAATTCTTTTCATAGCAGTGAAGTGCGATTGCTTAGGATTGGATTGGAAACGAGCACACAAACATACATCAAACATTATGCCAGGTCTGTTGGCTGTCAATATAATAGAGATCCAATAATACAGCGATACATTGTTACTTCGACTGGTATGCCTGCTTCATCTAAGTCTAATTTGGTAGAGGAACTCATAGGAGTGGATGATGCTGAACTGGTGCTCATCCCATATTTCTTGAGTAGTTCTTTGGTATACTTTGACTGATTTATCAAGATTCCCTCACTGGACTGCTTGACTTGCAATCCTAAGAAGAACGGTAGTTCTCCCATCATACTCATCTCAAACTGATCATGCATGATTTTGGAAAATCTTTCGCAAAGTTTTGAATTAGTACTGCCAAAATAATATCATCAAAATAATTCTAAACCAGTAGTGTATGGTCACCCTTTGTGAATTTAAAAAGAGTCTTGTCTACCGAGCCAATAGTAAAGCCATGCTCAATCATATATTTTGACAGAGTTTCATACCATGCTTGGGGAGCTTGTTTTAAACCATACAAAGCTTTGTTCAGTTTATAGATAGAGAAAGGCTGCTGATGGCTTTCAAATCCTGGAGGTTGTTCAACATAAACGTCTTCCTGGAGCTTGCCGTTAAGAAAAACACTCTTAACATCCATCTGATAGACTTTAAAGTCCTTAAAGGAAGCAAATGCAAGAAATATGCGAATAGCTTCTAATCGGGCTATAGGCGCAAAAGTTTCATCGAAGTCAATGCCTTCTTCCTGTCTGTATCCATGTGCAACTAGTCTTGCTTTATTTCTCATAACAGTACCATTCTCATCCAATTTACTTCTAAATACCCAATTGGTACCTATTACAGTGTTATGCGGTGGTCGTGGTACTAAGAGCCATACTTTGTTCCTCTCAAATTGATTAAGTTCTTCCTTCATAGCTTATATCCAGCTTGGGTCTAATATAGCGTCATCTATCTTCTTTGGTTCTAACTGAGAGATGAATGCAGAATGAAGAAATTAGTTAATCATCCGTCCTCTGGTGCGTAGAGGAGCAATAGGGTTACCTATGACCTGCTCGGGTGGATGATCCTTCTTCCACCGGAGCGGAGGTCCAAGAGGATTTGTTTCTTTGTTGGTGTGAGTGTGAGTAGGTAGCTCAGTAGATAGAATTGATTCACCATCGACGTTTGGTTTGTCTACTGCAGTAGGAGTAAGCATAGTATTGTCCTGATCAGCAAGGTTCAGAGTCCGTGAACCAGCAGGTACCTTTTGTTGTGCTTCTGGAACTTCTGGTTCTAAAATGCAGTCGACTCTACTTCTGTAATCCAATTCATCATCATTATTGTCATCAATATGAGTATTTTCTAATCGATTACTTAGATTATTTATTTGCAGTTAAGATACAGTGCTATCAGCAGATTCATCGAATTTTACATGAATAGATTCTTATACTGTAAGTGTTCTATTGTTAAATACTATGAACGCCTTCTTAACAACAGAGTAACCAAGAAATATTACAGCATCAGATTTGGCATCAAACGCAATTGGATGAGTCTTTCCATTGTTGTGAATAAAACATTTGCAACCAAACGTATGAAAATAAGAAATATTTGGCTTACTGCCATTCCAGATCTCATAAGGTATTTTATTTGCTCGCTTATTAATCACAAATCTGTTCTGCGTATAACAAGCTGTATTAATGCTTCTGCCCAAATTCTCTGCGAAATCTCTGATTCTGCAAGCATAGTTCGTGCAGCTTCTTTCAAAGTGTGATTCCTACGCTCAGCAACTCCATTTTGCTGTGGAGTCCTAGCAGCAGAATATTTGTGTTTAATGCCAATGTCATCTAGATATGATTAAAGTGTTTGATTGGTAAACTATGTACCCTTATCACTGCGAATCCTATCTATCCCACATGATTTCTCATTGTGTAATCTTTTCAGTAGTTTGATCAGCTTTGAAGTAGCATGATCCTTGCCACTTAGACACAAGACCCGTGTAAAACGAGAGTAATCATCTATTAGCACCAGGGTATACTTCATTCCCCATAGACTCGTTACTGGTATAGGACCAAAAAGATCCATGTGCAGGCACTCTAGGCACCGAGAGGAATATTTACTCCATTTGTTCTTAAAGGTAGAACTGATTTGCTTACCAAGCTGGCATGCTGAACAGATCTTATCTTTTGAGAACTCTATATGAGGCAGTCCATCAACTAAATCAAGCTTACGCAGACTAGCAATTGTTTTAAAGTTTAAGTGACTCAACTGCTTGTGCCCAATCCAGTTTTTGGAACTATTCAAGGCAGCAAAGCAAGTAGGTAAGGCAGGCTGATCAAAATTCAAGTCAAGCTTATAAGTGTTGTCATGCTTTCTACCTACAAGCAGTGTATTACCATCGACAGACTTGATTGTGCACGTGTACTGGTTGAATTCTACAGAATAACCATTGTAGCAAAGCTGACTAATGCTGATCATGTTATAACATAGATTTTCAACTAACAATATATATTTAATAACAATGTTACCATGGATAATCTTACCCTTACCCACGGTTCTACCTTTCGCGTTGTCACCAAAAGTTATTTTTGGTCTGGTGGTATCTACCAGTTCGGACAATAGACATGCATTCCCTGTCATGTGTCTAGAACATCCACTGTCCAGAAACCAATCTGAGCTCCGAACCTGCTGGATCCTACATTTATGCAGTTAAAGCAATGAATTTATTGGTACCCAATCCTACTTGGGTCCAGACAGGATTAGTCCTTTCGGGACCCACACTTGGATAACCCTTGATCTTTTGGGTTGGTGTGTGTCATGAAATGTGTGTGTAGTAAGTGGTGATGGTGTTCTAGGATGTTGTGTACAATAGTGAGTGTATGCATGTTGTTTTGGTTTTTTGTTCCTGTTGGGAAGCATATATCTCTTTTGGACAGGCATACAATTATAGTACCAGTTAGGTTTCACCTCTCGAGTTGCTTGACCAGTAGGTTTATGTCCATTTTTTAACTTTTGTACGAGTCTAGCTTCTCTATTGGCTCAAAGTAACCAATATCTTTGTGTGATGCCTGCTCCTTAGTTAGTGTTGGCTTAATAGGTTCCTTAGCCAATTCACTTGGTTCATATAATGTGCTGGATCTAAGAAAGTTCACTGTTTGAACCTTGTTATTTTCAAGACACATCTGAGATTTGTAACAGTTGAGTTACTGCCACTGTTGATATAGCATATACCGGTAAGATCACCAGCAAGCCTTATCGATTCAAGCATTTCATCTTTTCTGACAGTTGATGTGTTCCATGTGCGAATCAACGTGATGAGTTTCTGGTTTGCACACTTAGTTTCATCCCTTTCTTTCTCGATCAGACTTACTTTCTCCCTTAAGCATTCCAGCTCCCTTGATTGTTCACAATCAAGTTTACTGTCTTGCTGTTCGATTGAGTTTAATTGTTCAGTTATACTTCTCAAAGGACTCATACAACATCTGATGCTCATTGATCATATCCTATAATGCGTTAGTGAGTTCATTGTGTGAAAATTCAAAAAGATTGGAATCAGTTACCTCACTGTCATCATTGGCCATGGAACATTGAACTCTTTCATCTTCACTCTCACTAGACGAGCTTGAAGATTCCTCTGATTCTGATCCTTAATCAGCCCATTTGCTTTTGTTTTCCACTGCGACAAGTACTTTCTTTTCTCCGTCTCTTCTGGAAGATCTTTCTTTTCCTTGGATTTTTTGTAATCCTTTGATCCTCTCTTTTGATCATCCTTCTTTGGCTTAGGACAATCAGCAATAAGGTGCCCTAGTATGAGGCAGTTGAAGCAGACACAATCATCTTCCTCTGATCGGTTTTTGAAATTCTGCTTCCTTGGATAGGACTGATAAGTCTTCTGATTTTTCTTCATGAATTTTCCAAACTTCTTGACAAAAAGAGCCATTGCATCATTGCATATTTGCTCGGGAGTCATCTGTGATATCCCCGAAATGATTATGTGATTTTAATCATTTATTTATATTATGATGATTTAGTGTTAATTCATGAGGTTGAATTAATATGGTTGAGGAGTTATATTTCGGGGTGCATGCGACATATGTTGGGATGTTGGGGTTGTGGCATAATTATTTTGGGGTGTGTATTATTGTTTTGGTAAAAGCATATTTAAATGGGAATTGAAGTATTTTATTGAGAGAATACTATAAAATATCATGTGAGGATATTTTAATACATCGTGCTAAATACCGGGACTAAAACATAACACATCACATAACCCACCACCCAACCACCCCCCTTGACCCATGCCCTGCTGCCAGCTACCAGCTGCTTGCCCATACTCCTTGTCCCATCTCTCACCCAACCCTCCCATGTCTGAAATCACTCCATTCCTCTCCCATTTTTCGTCCAACATCTGATAAGGGAGAAAAGAAGGAGATCCACCATTTTTGTTGCCTGGAAAGCTTCCAAAAATCGGAGCAAAAAGGGGTGAGAAACCATTTCTGGGTTTGAAATTTAGTTGTTGAGTTCATACTTTTGTTGGTGTGAAAAATGGCATGTTATCTTAGGTTTCTTAAAACCTTCGATTTAAATGCTTACATGGGGTTGTTATGTAGCTCTCAGTATTTTTCCTTATGTATTTTACATGTTTTATGTTGAGTAAATAAGCATGTAAAGTAGGGTGTTCGGAAATCTGGGTAGGAGTATGCCCTGTTTTTCTGGAAAATGTGGACTGTGAGTGATTTTGAGGAGGTGATATTATGCATGTTAGATGGGTTTTAGGGTAAACCTTTGATGTGAAAATATGCATGGTAGTTTTGTGAAGCCTTTGGCATTTTTATTCGAGCAATATTCATGACTTATGTGGTAGATTTCATTGCTGGAAAGTGGGTACTCAAAAATCTGGGCAGGAAGATAATGCTCTGTTTTTCGGAAAAGTTGGTTGAGTACTGATGTTATAGGGTGCTTTTAATGCATGTGGGTTTGTGGTTGGGGTACATATCTTGTATGATTACACTCAGGGTAGTGTATTGTAGCTACTAGCATGTTTGTTTGGGCATGTTGTGTGTCTTACATGTTAGAACGAAAGGTATAAAAATCAGTGTTAGAGCATTCTGGAAAAGGTCGCGCACAGACCATGTGGCGATCGATCGCCACAAATGGGGCGATCGATCGCCGAGGTCCAGTAGCCAAAATCAAAGGCACGCGATCGATCGCCATGAATGGCGCGATCGATCGCCATGGGATAGTGGAGTTTGGCGATCGATCGCCAAGTGGTAGCGATCGATCGCCAGAGGCAAAATTTTGAAATATTGATATTTTGTTGGATTTTTGATTTTGGATCATATATGGCATCTAATATTGTGTTGTACACTGGTGTAGAGCCTTCACAGACGGCTACACAACGCAGGGGATAGAGTCCCACCACACACTACATTTTGGAAAGGTACGTAAGCGACGTACGAGCATCCCAACGGTAACATGTACTTATGTTTGTCTGTTTGACATATGATGAATGCAATGTGATGCATTAAGAGTTGATACATGTTATTATGCATTGTTGTTGCATATTGTGATGTGGAATAAAGAGGAGTATTCCACGAGTCAGGGGTGATCACAGTGAAGGTTTAATGCTTACGCTTGACCGCTAAAAATGTGGAGCGGGAGGGGGGAGGCTCGCTTGCACATGGAGGCGGGGTATACCATACTAAGCGATGATGAGATACCGCTAGTATGAAGAAGCGAGGATGAGATACCGCTTGTTTTGAGATTGTAAAGCGAAGAAGCATTAAAATAACTGATGATGACTGACTCAAGAAAAAGAGATGATATGTCATGACATTTATTAGTGAAGCCATACATTCATATAGTGTTTTGATTATGAATTGTGGTACAGGGACAACCAATGGGCATTGTATATGCGATGAAAATACAGGAAGTGTTTTGTATTTATGATTATGCATTTACGCCTTACGTATTCATATTGTGTTGTATATGGATAGCTATGTGCTCATGTGTTGGGGGTTGTCTTTGTAGGTGTTTTTGCTAAGGAGAACTAGGGTCGGGGCTGATACTTTGAGCTGTAAGGAGTGCTACTACAATAGCAGGACAGAGTTCTTATGCGTAGTCTCTACAAGTAGTAGAGTAGAACTATAGTGTCACTCCTATTGTTTTGAGAAATGTAACTATTATCTGTTTCAAATTTTATGGGTACATTTGAACTGTAAGCTCAAAATGTCAACACGATTAAATACTCTGATATTGAAATGCTTAGTTCTCTTAATCGCACCTATTAGTATCTTGAGATATCGGGGTCTCACATCATCTCTACAGTGGTGGACAGGGACTCTGATGCAGCAAGGGCTTTAGTTGGTTGACTGGTGCTGGGTTCATCATCAACCTGAATGCCTAGCTCAAACTCATATGCCTTTAAATCAGCAGATAGATCATGTAGATCTATCTTGTTTAAATCTTTGGATTATCTCATGGCTGGTTTTCACATCTCATTCTCTTGGAAGACCCCTCATGGCCTTTATAGTGACTTCTCTGTTCGACAGATCCTTTCCCAGGCTAATGAGTTCATTGATGATTCCAGTCACTCTTTCATCATATTCGCTGAGATTTTCTACGATCATCATTTTGATGTTATCAAATTTCTGTAGAGCAACAGTGAGCTTATTCTCTTTAGTTTGGTCATTTCCTTCACACAGCTGGGCAATCTTTTCCCAGATATCTTAGCAGTAGAACACATCTTGATCTTATTGAACATCATATTCTTGTCCAATGTTTTGAACAATATGTCCTTAGCTATATTGTCCATATTTGCCTTTTTCTTTTCCTCATTTGTCCAGGATGCTCTGTCATTTTCAACCATCTGAGGTTCACCACCGGTGATGGCAGCAGCTGTGATAATATTCATGATCTTCATTGGTGTGTCAGTGATGACAAACCACATATCATTATCTTGAGCACTCAAATGTGCTTGCATCCTTATTCTCCAGTCATCATATTCGTCTTTCTTGAACATTGGAATCTTACTGAATGAGGCCATCGGTTCTTAGTATTTCTCAGAATTGAGAAGACCTTGCTCTGATACCACTTGTTAGGATCGGAGTAGTGTTTATAGGGGGGGTTGACTAAATACCAGACTCAATTTCTTTTTGTTATAGCTGACTGTTAGGTAATGCTGTAGCTTCTCAATAATTTGCAAGTCAGCAAACACTTAGTAATAGTGCGGAAGACGTCTGCTGAACCTGTGAGATACGGTAACAGAATAATAGAAAGCAATAAGTAAATGACATAGAATTTGTTCTGGAAGTTTGAAGCACAATGCTTCTACGTCTCCCCTTCTTTCTTTGCAGGAAGGCTACACTAGAAGACTTTGGCTTACACTTTTCAGTATACAACCTTCTTTGGCACTCACACAGCTTGGCCTAAACTCCTAGCTACACAACTTGACAAATGTTTATAGTGTGTTTACAATACTCATACAGAGTTATAAATCTTTTAATCTTTTTCTGTTCTTTGAGCAGCAGACTCAGTAGGCTTTGATCTTCAAGATCGAAATAATGTTGCTTTGCTGCTCTTGCAAAACTTCAGAATATCTCAGTAGAGCATTATATTTTTTGCTTGAAAATGAAGTTGTTTTATGTCTTTGATTTGTAGCAGATTGATTAGCAGCTTCTTCATTCTTTACTTCAACATATTTATAGACACATTGATCTAACAATAACTTTTCTTCAATTGGAAAGTTCTGCTTGAAATCAGCTCCTTGATTCTCTTCCAAATTATATTTGTCTTCTTTCCAATTTTATTAATTAACGGCTCTTTCCTTCTGACGCTAATGGTGGCGTTGATATCGTAGTGGTGCGGCACTATGTTGTATGCAGACTGAGTTGTACTTGGTTTGTCTTGTTGCTTTATACGTCTATTGTCTTCTCTTCTGATGTCCATCTACCGGTTGCATGAATGGCTAATGTTTATTTCATCATCTACTGGTACTCTTGTTATAGTAGACTTTCATTCTTTTGTATCCGGTAGATGATTCTTTATACGATAGATATTTCTTTATCCGGTTGATGCCTCTGCAGCCGGTAGATGTCTCTTCATCGGCTGATGTCTCTTCACCTGATAGATGTCTTGTGATATCCCCGAAATGATTATGTGGGTAATCATGCAATTAAGGGTTGCTAATTATGAACCTATGTGTTAAAAGGAGTTTTGTATGTGGGAGTGATTTATTTAATTTGATGATGTGGTTTAGGGAGCATGTTAGGTGTTTTAATTGTTGTGTTGATGTGGTAAAATAATAAAATATCAAGGAAAGATATTTTATACATCGTATGAAATACCGGGACACAATTAAACACCACCAAACCACCCTACATGCAACCACCCCACCCCCACTTGTTGAACCCACGCCCCTCCCCTGTTTTCTGGGAAAGCAGATGACTAAGCAAGCAACTTTACACAAAGATATTTTCACTTTGGCTCTTTCAAAAAGCTCTCTTCTTTTTCCCTTCTTTTTGTCTGCAACGTAGTCGGTTTCAAGGAGGAAGGTGATAGGATTTTGTACATCCTTTCATATAGATAATCGAAGAGCAAAAGTGGTGAGGAGTCACATATTTTTACCAGTTTTCAGTTTTCTAGCATGTATGTTCTTGGTAGCAGATTCGGCATGCTAGTGTAGGGTTTAAAGAAATATTGTTATGAGTACTTTTATGTGATGTTTATGAGGCTCTCTGTATTTTTCCTTGAGCATGTCGCATGTTTTATGTAGAGGATTAAAGCATGTAAAGTAAGGTGTTCGAAAATCTGGGTAAGGGTGTGCCCTGTTTTCTGGAAAAATATGTGTGAGGAGTGTTTTTATGAAGGCATTATCATGCACGTTAGCTTAGGTTTTTGGTAAACCTTTGATGTGAAAATATGCATGGTAGTTTTGTGAAGCCCTTGGCATGTTTGTTCGAGCATGCTTTATGTTATATGTGGTAGATATAATAGCATGAAGTGAAGTACTCAAAAATCTGGTAATGAAATATGTTGTTCTGTTTCCGGAAAAGTTGGTTGAGTACTTGTTTAAATGATCGACGTTTATGCATGTGGGCTTATGTTTGGGGTGTAAATTTGGTATGAATACACTCGGAGTAGTGTATTGTAACTGCTAGCATGTTGGTCTTGGCATGTTGTATGTCTTACATGTTAGATTTAAGGGTGTGAATATAGGTGTTCGAGAATTCTGGGTTGGTATTTCTCGAACAGAGCATCTCGATCGATCGACATTTCATCTCGATCGATCGAGCGAGGCAGAATCTTGGTTTTGATTTTAGGCGTCTTCTCGATCGATCGGGAAGAGGGGCCGATCGATCGAGAGACCCAGAATGTTGAAAAATATAAATTGATATATTTTGTTAAAGTTTTGATATTGGATTGTAATGAGACATCTAATATTGTGTTGTACACTGGTGTAGAGCCTTCACAGATAGCTACACAGCGCAGGGGATAGAGTCCTGCAACACACCACATTTTAGAAAGGTACGTAAGCGACGTACGGGCATCCCAACAGTAACATGTACTTATGTTTGTCTGTGTGACACATGATGAATGCAATGTGATGCATTAAGGTTATGATACATGTTATTATGCATTGTGTTGCATATTATGCATTGTTGTTGCATATTGTGAAGTGGAATAAAGTGGTGTATTCCACGAGTCAGGGCGATCACAGTTAAGGTTTTAATGCTTATGCTTTACCGCTGAAAATGTGGAGCGGGAGGGGGGAGGCTCGCTTGCACATGGAGGCGAGGTATACCATACTGAGCGAGGAAGAGATACCGCTAGTATGAAGAAGCGAGTATGCGATACCGCTTGTTTTGAGGTTATGAAAGCATTAAAATAACTGATGATGACTGACTCAAGAAAAAGAGGAAATGTCATGACATTTATTTATGAAGCCATACATTCATATAATGTGTTTTATTATGAATTATGGTACAGGGACAACCAATGGTCGTTATAAATGCAGGAAATACAGGAAGTGCTTGTGTTTAGGATTGTGCATTTATGCCTTACTTTCATATTATGTTGAATATGAATTGTTTTATGCTCATGTGTTGGGGGTTGTCTTTGTAGGTGCTTTTGTGGACGAGAACCAGGGTTGGGGTTGATATGCTGAGCTGTAAGGAGTGCTACAGGATTAGCATGTTAGAGAAATTTTTTTGTGTAGCTTCTACTGAGTAGAGTAAGACTATAATGTAGTACCTTAGTAGGAATTGTGTTATTCCTTTTGAAACAGTTTGGTACTGTAATCTCTAAAGCTCAGGTTAATCAACACAATACGTTACTCTGATATATTCACATGAATGTTTAGTTCTCTAAATTGCACCTTAGTAACTTGATGTGATAACGGGGTCTCACATTTAGTGGTATCAGAGCAGTGGTTAGATAACCAGGGAAGAGTGAAGGGTAGCCTTTAGAAACAAGTTGGTTAGGCATTCATTGTTGGGCATGTTATGCATGTGATGCATATTGTGTATAAGTGTTGTACTAACATGCTTTTGAATAAGATACTCTTGTTATCTAACGGCTTATATTATGAACTGCTTTTGGTATTGTTGTTAACTTTTGTGTTACAGCATGGTTGAGATTAACCCGGAGAACCCCAATGAGGAGGTAGGGGATATGGACAGTAGGAATGCCAGTATCGCTCAGCTGAACCCTTTACCACCACCTGCTGTGGGCGTGGAGCCCAGTGTACAGATGTTACTGCCAGGGGAGCTCAGTTTGAAGCAGTTTCTGAGTTTCCATCCGCCCATGTTTGAGGGAATTGAGTCTGGTGAAGTAGCTGAGGAGTGGTTGGAACGTATAGAGCAGATACTTGTGACTGCACCCTGTGTACGCACGGCATGGCTAAGGTTAGCCGAGTTTCAGATGGCTAAGAAGCCTGCTATGTACTGTAATCTCTAAAGCTCAGGTTAATCAACACAAAACGTTACTCTGATATATTCACATGAATGTTTAGTTCTCTAAATTGCACCTTAGTAACTTGATGTGATAACGGGGTCTCACATGTCTCTTCATCTGGTTGATGTCTCTTCACCCGGTAGATGTCCCTTCATCCGATTGATGTCTCTTCACCGGTAGATGTCTATTTATCCGCTTGATGTCTCTTCACTCGGTAGATGTCTCTTTATCCGGTTGGTGTCTCTTTACGCGGTAGATATTTGTGATCACCAAAACTTAGAAATGTTTTCCCAACAGACTTTTCTCGTTGACTTTGATTGACTTAGTTGGAACATTAGTAGTTTAATATAGTTATTAGTTTAATTAGTAATTCATATCCGTAGGTTAAATACAGATAAAATCATCTTATTGGTACTTATAGTTAGTCCATATGGGTTCGACAACCTGTTCTTCAAATACTATACTAAAACTTGACAATGCACTTGAGCTATTGTGGCTTTACATTGATTGGATCTATAATTTGTACTGGACACTTGTTTATGACCACAAACACGCGTTCACTGCTTTGTTGAGTATGACATTCCTATGGATTGAACTTGTTCCATTGTTAACTTCTTACCACCTTTCATTATTGTCCATGTTTATGATTATTGAGACATTAAAGTGAGGACAAGTTTGTTTTTATGAAACTATGAGCCACAAAAAGATTTTAGTTTTGGGTATGATTTTTGGGTATGATTTACTCGAGGTCGAGTAAAGATTGAGTATGCGGGAGTTTGATGTGGTTGTAAATATACACATTAAGTGGATTTAATTTCAATGGTTAGGTGTATTTTAATGATTAATTTGATGCATATGTTACCTAATCGAATTACTGTGTAAATGTAGATGGAATCGAATAAATCGAGCTAATAATGGTGAATAAGGACCAATGAATGCATTGGAGATGATAAGGAATCAAAGTAAGTCCAAGAAAATGCATAAAAAGAGGAATAGGAGCACGATCCATCGTGAATTCTGCTGATCGATCGCCAGCGGTGTCCGAGAATTTTAGAAACTTGGTTTTTTACCATATTTTGGGAGATTCTAACCTACCTATCAGCCTCTCTAACTCCTATATCTTGCTTTTGAAGCCTCATAATTCAAAACTAGATATTAGTTTTAGACTTGGACTATTTTTTCGTTCAACTTTAGAAAAAGATTTGAAGATTCAAAGGCACATGACAGAAGTTACGCTTCAGAATCGTGCTACCCTTTAGTAACGTTTTCTTATGCTTTTGTTAATGTTTTTAAGATCAAATTTTTTTTGTTTGATTTAGTCATGAGTGGAAAAACTTCTTGTGATTCTTGGTTAATGAAGACAATACTTTAGGAGTTTACGATTCTGGTGAGATTAAGTTTTTATTTGTCGGTTTTCATTGAGTATCAATAGTTTTTCTGATTTTAATGCCATGATTGTTGTGTTTGATTATTGGATTGACCATCTAACTGTTGTTCATGCAATCTACTGCTAAATTAGATATCAAATATGGAATCTTTGATTCCTCTAATTTATGAAGCAACTAAGATTAATAAATTTCCCCTTGTGAGCTTGCTAAATTCTTAGGAAAAACGCTTCACTAGATTAAACATGGACGCTTGGATTATGTTGTTTCACTTCATATCATCGATTTAAATCTTAATTGCTTTTATGTTGATTGATTGAACTGATAAGGGTACGCTTGAGCTACTTAACTAACAATAAGGTGAGATATGATTTAATTATTGAATTGAATGTCAAATGATGAATATTCATATGAGAGTTGAATCATATGTGAAGATCGATGATCGAGATAGTAAACCCCAATTGTAACGTCTACCGAAAACCAAGAATCATCTTTCTCATAAGTTCATTAGCTTTAATTTTAGTTTTGCTTATTAGTTTATAATTTTTTTTTTAATTCCCTAGTTTAATTCAACCTTCATAAAACCCTATTTACTTTGTTTCGTATAAATTAACACAAAAATACATCAGTCCTCGTGGGATCGATCCATACTCACGCTACTACATTATTTATTGCTATTAATTTGAGATGATTAATTTCGGCATACATAATAATCACACACCATTACCTGAAGTCTTCAACATGGCTCTTGTTCTGTCCAAAAATATTTTGTTCATCTTCTCCACCACTCCATTCTTGTGATGCCTGGAAACTAATTACCTTAATTGAATGGAGTTTATGTGTTAATAAAGAGGTAATTATTAATGTTGAGCAATAAATATGGAATAATTACGAGAACTGAGATTCTAGGGGATTATTACCCGGTGTAGGATTAATTGGATACAGGGTTCGAGATTTTATGATCGTGGTGTGTTGAACCTTGGAATCGTGTTGGTTTTGGATTGAGGTTTACGATATACTTGAGCGAGTTGGAGATGAATTGTTGAATACTTGTTTTAATAAAGAGTTTTGGTACAAGTATTTGTAAGGAATCCAACACACAAGTGCGAAGCGGAAATAAAAATTTGGATTCCTAACCGAGGACCTATACAGAGTATTCATATCGGAATGATCAAAAGAGTCTCACCCTTGTAGCGTGTTTGATGCAGAAACGATGCCAATGTCACGAGTCACGAGCAACACCTCCAAGATCTTGCATCTACGGTATCTACACGATCAAATCGAACAAGGGACGTTCAAGAACAAGTTGCTAGACTTATTCTTGAACCAAAGATGAACTCACGGTTCAAAACCGATCAATGGCGGCCAATCAAAAGGCTCACAACTCACGGCGGCGGCGGCGAGGGTGAAGCTTGATTTCGGCGGCCGAGAGCTCACTCTTTGGGTGGATTAGGTTTTATTATGATATGTAGTGTTAATCTAATTAATCACCTTGTTATCAAATTATATATGATTTAATTAAAGGCTTTCACAAAGCCTCATGGGCCCAAACCCATGATTTAATTAAATCCTTATAATCATGTAATTAAGACTCTTCTTAATTAATTAATTCATCCAATGAATTTATTCCCCTTATCGATTTAATCTTTTGTGCGACCCGATAGGATCTTGTAATGTTGGCAGCGACATAAAATCTAATTTTATGTCACAAGCAATGAGCGGTATCTAGCAACACATCAAGGCTACCCAAATTACAAGAATGTCATTGACTCGACATAACCTTAGAACTTGTGATAATATTAACCATGTAACTTAATCCCTTTGTCCATGTAAGGACCCCCGTGCCCTTAACCCGTTATTAGTGTATCAATCCATACCATTAGTGCATATAATCATACTATCATGGGGAAAAGCCATATGCAAGTGCTACACAATATTAGCTATCCATAAAATTCCTTGCATTCAATCAACATAATATTCAGATCCCCCAACCGAGATTACATATATGACATGCACCCTCATAATACATTAACATGCTCTCAGTTCATTTGGCAATTCCATATTTAATTGCATGCAAACCATAAATGAACAGAGAAAAGCCGTAGCCCATTTATACATTCCATATACACGTAAAATGTACTCACATGAGAGCACCCAATGAATAAGCGTGTATCTAATGTATAAAATACCCTATCGGATACCGTTACTGGTACCTCGATCCTGGAAGTACCTCTAATCAACAGCCCGAGCTCAACTCCAAAGCTGCTGCTACACTTGTAACACCTGCCCCAACAGAGACAGCCCCCCACACGGGGTGAGCATACCAATACCACCAATCCAATAATCATAATATTGCAGTTCATAATTTACAGAATGTAAATGCCATGAATTTAAATGATACTCCCTGGATGGTATCATCCTCATCCGGGATCCCCTGTATTGTCCATGTTCTCAAAATAACAAAACCATTAAATTCCCAAAAGCCGATTGATCATCTCATTGATCAACTAAAATCCTTCTTACTATACCAATTCCACAATCAAATATAATTAAATCATCAAATAGAGTACCACAGACATCACACGTATCTTGCCAGTAATTCCGTATTTTCATTTCATAGCTCGCTCCACAATAGCGGCATTTATCCCCACGCACGCTCAACAATAGCGGCATTACAACCGATGGTCGCCCGATGGCGACAACATCTCAATCATTGCTCGCTCAAAGGCGTCACCATACGATTCCCAATGTACGTTCGTTTAACATAGTTACCATACCTCATGCATTTCAATAACCCTTTATTGTAGATGCCACATACCATGCATTTCAATACTCATTTATTATAAATTCCACATATCATGCATTTCAATGTTCATTTATTCAAATATCACACACCATGCATTCTGCAGTTGCAATATTATAATAGGCTATGCTCGTACGTTATACGTACCTTATCATTCCGTAGTTCGAGTCCAACCTTGCCTGAGTCCCACGACCCAATGAATTATGTGCTAACACATAAATAGTTCACAATTAAACACAAGCATACAACCACGTGCCCAAGCACGTTCATAACTCCCAATCATATCGTCAATCCATAACGATTACCAAAATAAAAGCCCCCGGCTAAGCATGCATAATACCCAAAATATACCGTTTAATAAGTTTAAAAGATAGCCAAGAATTCAACCGGAATTCCGTTTTATCAAACTTTGGCCTCAAGCAATCTATTTTAAAAGTATAACATTCCCATTGGAATGTAGACATTGCCCCGGAAACGGCCCCTTTAAACCTCGATTCCAAAATCCTGACATTTTCCAAAAAATTTCAAAAAACTAAAATCCACGGGCGGCGATCGATTGCCTCATTTAGCGCGATCGATCGCCCCTGTCCAGTGGGCAAAATCACCAACACGCGATCGATCACCACCCTTCGCGATCGATCGCCAACATGCTCGCGATCGATCGCCTAAACCACGCGATCGATCGCCTGCACTGTTCATCTTCTTCGATTTTTAGCTGCTCGTCGCGATCGATCGCCACTCCTCAGCGATCGATCGCCACCTGCAATTTTCCGAAAAATTCGAGCTTCCATGGTGTTTTTCACACCCAAACTCAAAACCAACACCCCATACACCACCAACACCTCAAATACAACATTTAAAGCCAATAAAAACTCTAAAAAGTCAACTTGGATTTTTAACCCAAAAAATCCCAAAATTCATAACCCACCATGAACTTAACCAAAAACTATAACACTACTACCAAATCGAAGACAATGACGAGGGGAAGATTAATACCTGATTATCTTCGAGAAAATCGGCCTCCGAGCCAAGCTACCAACGATTTCTCCTCCAAGGGAGAAAAGAGGGAAATGGGGGAGGGTTTGGGCGAAGAGAGAGGGAAGAGAGAGAGAGGGGTTCCGTGCTAAAATGACGGAATACCGAGTCCACTTGGTATTTTTAGCACCAAAACTCGAAAATACCAACACCTCCACAAATACATCATGACTCATTAAAAACCATCTGTTTTCAACAAATCATCTCCCAATCTCTATTTCCATAAACAGCCCCAGTACAAAGTACTCCAGACCCCAAATCCCACCGAGGACCAAATCCAAGGTTATTACCACGATGAGAATACAATCTCATCCCTTGGATCCAACGACTCTAAAAATCGGATTTAAAATCCCCGAGAGTCCCAAAACCGAAATTAATTTATAATTGCCACAATTAAAATCCATTAAGGATTATTACCACACCGGGATTAACACCATTAATCCCCGGGCATCACAGTCCATGTGTTTAGATTGAACACGAGTCATGGAATAGTCATACTCGTATATTCAATATCTATTTTTTGATCCCCAAGTAGAACTAGAATAAACGAATAAGCTCGGTATCACATATCAACTCATTCGAGCACGGCCATGCATTTTAGTCTTACTTGATCAAGGGCCCAAACACTTCTCCTGTTATATAGGAGGGACAAATCCTATCTTGATCAATCAACATCCCTCTACATAATTCGTAGTGTATCCAATAGTTTTCTTTTATAGTTTACCATGTTACAGGTAACGTTTGACAATATCAAGATACATAACTCCTTATGTTGGGATCTCTGATGATCTCAAGTCGTAAGGATTACATACATTATTATCACTATGAGAATTGCTTATGACACTCATATAACTATCCATGTAGCATTCTCACAGTGGGTCTGTCCAGTACATTGTTCTATAACATGTACCCATGTGTTGATTTGATATCTCATATCCATGAATTATATCATCAATCAAAGCATACTAGTCTCAATGCATTATCATTATCCTTATTCATGATAATACTTGACTAGGGACAATCTTTAAGAACAATACAATATTATTCTAAGGACATTAACTTATATATCAATTCATATTGCACAGATATTCGAATAAGATATAATAATGATTTGCCATTAATAAAATCATAATACATTGTATGTCATAAACAATCATCTAATGACTTGTCTTAGGGCATATCCCAACAAATCTCCCACTTGCACTAAGACCAATCAGACATATACTTAATGCCTAGAGATCTAGTATGACGATCATGCTTCTGTTGTGACAGTGGCTTCGTCAATGGGTCAGATACATTATCATCTGTTGGTACTTTGCATATTTTAACATCTCATCTTTCAACGATTTCTCGAATGAAATGAAAACACCAAAGTATGTGCTTGGATCTTAGGTGCGATCTAGGTTCCTTAGCCAATGCGATGGCTCCATTGTTGTCACAATAGAGTTCTATCGGATCTAGTATGCTAGGCATCACCCCAAGTTCAGAAATGAACTTTTGATCCAAACAACTTCCTTTGCTGCATCTGAGGCAGCAATATACTCAGCTTCAGTTGTAGAATCGGCTACTGTCTCTTGCTTTGAACTCTTCCATCTTATAGCACCTCCATTTAGGCGAAACACATATCTTGATTGCGATCGAAAATCATCTTTGTTGGTTTGGAAACTTGCATCAGTGTAACCTATTACATTGAGCTCTTCCTCACCTCCATAAATCAAGAATGTATCCTTAGTTCTTCTCAAGTACTTCAGGATATTCTTGACTGCAATCCAGTGCTCGTCATGCTCAAAGCATACGAGACATCGGGGCGAGTACATATCATGGCATACATGATAGATCCAATAGCTGATGCATATGGAATCTTACTCATGCGTTGTCTCTCATCTTTTGTTGAAGGACACTGATCCTTCGAGAGATGTATTCCATGCGTCGTAGGCACGAATCCTTTCTTAGATTCTTGCATGCTAAACCGTTTTAACACTTTGTCTATGTATGTACTTTGACTTAGGCCAAGTAATCTTCTCGATCTATATCTATAGATCTTGATTCCTAATACATAGGTGGCTTCACCCAAGTCTTTCATAGAAAAACAATTCCCTAGCCAAATCTTTACAGATTGTAAGGCAGGGATATCATTCCCAATTAGAAGTATGTCATCTACATACAATATTAGGAAGATAATTATGCTCCCACTGACCTTCTTGTAGACACAAGGTTCATCTACGTTTTTGATGAAACCAAACTCTTTGACTGCATCATCAAAACGAAGATTCCAACTCCGAGAAGCTTGCTTCAATTCATAAATGGATCGTTGTAGCTTGCATATCTTTCCAGCATCCTTTGGATCGACAAAACCCTCGGGCTGTGTCATGTACACATCCTCAAGCAGATTTCCATTAAGGAAAGTTGTTTTGACATCCATCTGCCAGATTTCATAATCATGAAATGCAGCTATTGCAAGTAAGATCCTAATGGATTTAACCATGGCAACTGGTGAAAAAGTTTCATCATAGTCAATACCATGAATTTGTTTGAAACCTTTTGCTACCAGTCGACCTTTGAAGGTTTGTACATTACCATCCATGTCGGTCTTCTTCTTGAAAATCCATTTGCACCCTATGGGTCTCACCCCTTCAGGTGGGTCAACCAAAGTCCATACTTGGTTTGCATACATGGATTCCATCTCAGATTTCATGGCCTCTTGCCATTTCTCAGAATCAGTGCCCATTATAGCTTCTTGATAAGATGACGGTTCATCCTCATCAATAAGTAGTAAGTCACCTTGTTGAGTCATAAGAAATCCATATCTCTGTGGCTCCCGGTGTTCTCTTACAGACCTACGCTGGGCTTGTGTCTCTTGAGCAGGCACTTCATCCACAACAGCTTGTGGTGACTGCTCTGTTTCCATCTCAATCTCATGTTCAGTGTTTTCTTGTGGTTGAACTTCACTAAGTTCTATATGTCTCCCACTGGTTTTTCTAGAAATAAATTCTTTTTCAAGAAAGACACCAGTCCGAGCAACAACCACTTTGTTCTCGGTGGGATAATAGAAATAGTATCCTTTCGTTTCCTTAGGATACCCCACAAATAAACACTTATCAGATTTGGGTCCAAGTTTGTTAGAGGCGTGACGTCTCACGAAAGCCTCACAACCCCAAATCTTCATAAAAGACATACTAGGACGTTTCCCAGTCCATATCTCATATGGTGTCTTTTCCACTGATTTAGATGGAACACGGTTCAGTATGAATATTGCTGTTTCTAAAGCATGTCCCCAAAAGGATATCGGAAGATCTGCATGACTCATTATTGATCGAACCATGTCCAACAAGGTTCGATTCCTCCTTTCGGATACACGATTCCATTGTGGAGTATACGGAGGAGTGAGTTGTGGGACTATCCCACACTCCTTTAGATAGTCATGAAACTCTTGGCTTATGCATTCACCTCCTCGATCTGATCGAAGGATTTTGATACTTTTACCAAGTTGGTTTTGTACTTCATTCTTGAAATCCTTGAACTTTTCAAAGGTTTCATGTTTATGTTTCATTAGGTACACATACCCATATCTACTGAAGTCATCAGTAAATGTAACGAAATATTGAAAACCACCTCTAACATGTGTGCTTATTGGCCCACATACATCACTATGTATGAGACTTAATAAATCTTTTGTCCTTTCAACATGTCCCTTGAAAGGAGCTTTAGTCATCTTGCCCATTAAACAAGATTCACATGTTTCATATGATTCAAAATCAAATGAATCCAATACTCCATCCTTATGAAGTTTTGATATGTGATTCTCGTTTATATGGCCCAAGCGACTATGCCAGAGATAAGTTGGATTAGAATCATTATTCTTAATCCTTTTAGTATTTATGTTATAGACAGACATATCAAGATTTAATATATAAAGACCATTAATCATTTGTGCACTAGCATAAAACATATCATTTAAATAAATGGAGCAACAATTGTCCTTTATAATAAATGAAAATCCAAACTTGTCCAAACAAGAAATAGAGATAATGTTTTTAGTAATTGAAGGCACATAAAAACAGTCTTTTAAATCTAAAGATAAACCTGAAGGCAAAGATAATGAATAATCTCATATAGCTAATGCAGCAACTCTTGCTCCATTTCCTACTCGGAGATCTACTTCGCCTTTTGCCAATGTCCTACTCCTTTTAAGATCCTGCACATTAACACAAATGTGAGATCCACATCCAGTATCTATTACCCATGATGAAGAAGTAGATAAATTGACTTCTATAACAAAAATACCTGAAGTGGAAGTCACACTTCCCTTAGTCTTCTTAAGATCCTCCAGATAAACTTTGCAATTTCTTTTCCAATGTTCGGTCTCACTGCAATGGAAACAGTTCCCCTCTTTTGCCACTCCTCCCTTGGCTTAAGTGCAGCAGTATGAGGCTTAGATTTGACAAGGACTTTCTTGTTCTTCTTTAAGCCTTTTGCTTTAGCCCTTCCCTTGCTCTTATTCACAATAAGAACATTTGTAGGTTTGGACTTCTTGCTGTTAGCTTCAAAAGTTCTCAGCATGCCAAGCAACTGTGGTAGAGTCTTTTCAATTTCAATCATATTGTAATTCAAAACAAATTGACTGAAGCTTTCAGGCAACGATTGCAAGGTCACGTCAGTGGCCAACTCTTGGTCCAATGGAAAACCCAGCTTCTCCAGATTCTCAATGTACCCAATCATCTTGAGTACATGAGTTCCAATCAGATTTCCTTCTACCATTCTACACTGGAATAAAGCTTTAGAGACATCATACCTCTCTTGTCTTGCTTGTTGTTGGTATAGCTGCTTTAGATGCTCGATCATTTCGAACGCCTCCATTTCCTCATGTTGCTTCTGAAGCTCAGAGTTCATGGTGGCAATCATAAGGCACCCAACACCAAGTGCGTCATTTTGATGCTTCTTGTAAGCATCTTTATCGGCTTTAGCAGCCGTCAAGGGAGGTCCTCAGCAGGTAAGGGTTCCTCTAGGATATATTGCTTCTTTTCTTGTTTGAGGACAATCCTCAAATTCCTATACCAGTCTAGGAAATTTGTCCCATTCAATTTGTCCTTCTCAAGGACAGATCGTAACGATAGTGTGCTTGTAACGTTGTTGATTGCCATGGATATCTACAATATATAAATATGCAAAATAAGTTTATGATTTTAATCATTTAATATGGTCTTATATTAAATGACACTCCCACTATTTTGTTTAAAATTATCCTCGAAAACGTTAGTGGGCCAAGATCCATATTTCACTTAATCTTGAGTTAGCTTTGGCTAATCGCCCAAGACTCGGTTATTTAGGTAGACAACTCTTTGTCAATTACAATCACATGCAATTCTTGGATGATTGGACGAACAACGCTTTGTTCAAATTCATCTAATGAATTATTTTCCAACCCTATGCCTATAGGTTCCCAATCCTATTGAGATAACACTAGTTAAGTCGAACCCAATTTTAAAATAACACGGATATCACTTTTATCCTTTCGCGTCTTACTAAGATTGTCACGGTGCTTTGCTTTGGCAAACCCACACATGTTCAATCGAAGTCTTGACGAGCATTTTTAATTGGAAGGCATCTTAAAACTTAATATTATAAGAGGGATTTATTGATCTCATGATTTTATTAATACTGAAAATATGTCTGGTACATATATGAGTATATACATATCTACATATATATATATATATCAAGCATCAATATTAAATAAAACAGTAAATATGCATCTCATAAATCAACATAAAGTAAACGTGACATGGTTATAGCCCATACTAGCGATTTTCTCAAGCCAATGAGAAAATCCTAAAAGTCCACCTAAGGTTACTTCTCCAAGCACCTCTTTGGCTCCCTTTTGTGAATGACCTTCCCATCCCGGCACCATGGTCCATTTTCAGTATTAAATAAAATAGTAAACATGCATCTCATACATCAACATAAAGTAAACGTGACATGGTTATAGCCCATACTAGCGATTTTCTCAAGCCAATGAGAAAATCCTAAAAGTCCACCTAAGGTTACTTCTCCAAGCACCTCTTTGGCTCCTTTTGTGAATGGCCTTCTCATCCCGGCACCATGGTCCATCTTCATAGATCTCCATCAATGAAATAAACTATACTATATAACATTTACAAGATATAGAGAATTCCTCGAGTCACATTCGAGGGGAACATAGGGGAGGGATAACATATAGAAAAATAGAGAAGGCACGACTCGCAGGCCGTATTAAATTACAAACATTCACAAAATCCTATCTAATAGGTCATAGGGCTATAACCATGCACCATGCTCAAACAACACATATAACATGCTATAACATTTAATTAATTAAATTCTAAACATTTTAAAATTTAATTCTAATTAAAACTGTAAAATAAAATTTTATGAAAATTATAGTACGCTCGGGACATCACATGCCACGAATACTTGGCGTGTCACAAGCCATGGACTATAAGGGCTCTAGGACCATTACCACACGGCTGGACCATGCATGAGCCTAGGGTTCGAAACCCTAGCCCAAGTCACGGTCCATTAGCCGTGTGTTCAAGCGGCGGCCGCTAGGGTTCAAAACCCTAGCCGTCTCATTCTTTCCATGCACGATTCATGACTGTGACGGCTCGACCATCTCGAGCCAAGGGGTTCGAAAAACCCTAGCTCTCATGTGGAGGTAGCCGCCAACCTTCAATTTTCGTGAACATGGATCGAACCTACATGCGCCGCATATGACTTTTATCGAGCCTAAAGGGTTCTAAACCCTAGCCATGTTTCGACACCTCCATGCACAACTATGAGCCACAACGGCTAGACCATCTCGAGCCAAGGGTTAATAACCCTAGCCTTCATGTGGCAGCCGTGGGTCATTTGTGATGGTGGTGGCCGAACCATCAAGCTTCAAGGTTCGATTTTTTGCCTTCTTGTATCATATACAACAATTCGCCAATTTATATCAAATACAATTATACGATGATTTCACAAACTCGATTTATTCCATATCATATATGAATATACAGTTTTAAAGCATGCAATATAAATCAAAATATGATTAAACGATTAACCACATAATTCTGATATGAGCTTTGAACCTGGCTCTGATACCACTGTAAAGGAATCCAACACACAAGTGCCCAGCGGAAATAAAAATTTGGATTCCTAAACGAGGACCTATACAGAGTATTCATATTGGAATGATCAAAAGAG
Organism: Haberlea rhodopensis; assembly: GCA_907163345.1. Taxonomy (NCBI): domain Eukaryota; kingdom Viridiplantae; phylum Streptophyta; class Magnoliopsida; order Lamiales; family Gesneriaceae; genus Haberlea; species Haberlea rhodopensis. The sequence continues at coordinate 3,996,279 of CAJQUN010000046.1, forward strand.
TCACCCTTGTAGCGTGTTTGATGCAGAAACGATGCCAATGTCACGAGTCACGAGCAACACCTCCAAGATCTTGCCTCTACGGTATCCACACGATCAAATCGAACAAGGGACGTTCAAGAACAAGTTGCTAGACTTATTCTTGAACCAAAGATGAACTCACGGTTCAAAAGCGATCAATGGCGGCCAATAAAAAGGCTCACAACTCACGGCGGCGGAGGCGAGGGTGAAGCTTGATTTCGGCGGCCGAGAGCTCACTCTTTGGGTGGATTAGGTTTTATTATGATATGTAGTGTTAATCTAATTAATCACCTTGTTATCAAATTATATATGATTTAATTAAAGGCTTTCACAAAGCCTCATGGGCCCAAACCCATGATTTAATTAAATCCTTATAATCATGTAATTAAGACTCTTCTTAATTAATTAATTCATCCAATGAATTTAATTCCCCTTATCGATTTAATCTTTTGTGCGACCCGATAGGATCTTGTAATGTTGGCAGCGACATAAAATCTAATTTTATGTCACAAGCAATGAGCGGTATCTAGCAACACATCAAGGCTACCCAAATTACAAGAATGTCATTGACTCGACATAACCTTAGAACTTGTGATAATATTAACCATGTAACTTAATCCCTTTGTCCATGTGTTAGATTGAACACGAGTCATGGAATAGTCATACTCGTATATTCAATCTCTATTTCTTGATCCCCAAGTAGAACTAGAATAAACGAATAAGCTCGATATCACATATCGACTCATTCGAGCACGGCCATGCATTTTAGTCTTACTTGATCAAGGGCCCAAACACTTCTCCTGTTATATAGGAGGGACAAATCCTATCTTGATCAATCAACATCCCTCTACATAATTCGTAATGTATCCAATAGTTGCCTTTATAGTTTACCCTGTTACAGGTAACGTTTGACAATATCAAGATACATAACTCCTTATGTTGGGATATCTGATGATCTCAAGTCGTAAGGATTACATACATTATTATCACTATGAGAATTGCTTATGACACTCATATAACTATCCATGTAGCATTCTCATGGTGGGTCTGTCCAGTACATTGTTCTCTAACATGTACCCATGTGTTGATTTGATATCTCATATCCATGAATTAATTTATCAATCAAAACATACTAGTCTCAATGCATTATCATTATCCTTATTCATGATAATACTTGACTAGGGACAATCTTTAAGAACAATACAATATTATTCTAAGGATATTAACTTATATATCAATTCATATTGCACAGATATTATAATAAGATATAATAATGATTTGCCATTAATAAAATCATAATACATTGTATGTCATAAACAATCATCTAATGACTTGTCTTAGGGCATATCCCAACAGTATTTGAGACTCGGGGTTTTGGTGCTTTGGTACTATATAAATATCAAGTAGACTCGGTGTTCAATCATTTCACTCACTTCCTCTCTCTCCTCACTCACTCACCGCCTCCCTCCCCTTTTTCTCTCCTCCCCCTCTCTTCAGTTTTCTCGCAAGAAAATGGAGCAAGGCTCGATTTTGGGCAGGAATGTCAACCTAATATTTAGGTAAAATCCTTCATCTCTTCCTTGTGGTCGTTTTGATAGTAATTTTGTAAGTTTTGGCTAAAGTTTTGAGTTTGGTTGAGTTTTTGTAGACTTTGAATAATCTTGAATCTTGTTGTTTTTCATGAAATAAAATGTGTTATAATCCTTGTTGGTTGTCAATGATGGTTATTTTTTGTTGGATTCAAATTGTATGAGATTGTGGTATGGATGGTTGAGGATTTGAAGAATGAAAATGGTAATTTTTTGGGTCTGTGCAGCGATCGATCGATCGGTAACAGTGTAGCGATCGATCTGTGCAAGACAGTGACTTTGGAAGAGATTCTAGACATTTACCGATCGATTGGGAGGATCAACAGATCGATCGGTGGTGGCGAGAGATCGATTGGTCGAAGTCCGTGGCCAAGCTTAAAAATTTGGACTTTTACCGGTCGGTTGGTAGGGGCTCACCGATCGATTGGTAAGGTGGACTTTTTGAAGAAAAATGAAATAAGTTTCTCCTTTCAACTTTGAAAGGCTTTTCTTGGTCCATTGTTGATTAATTATTGGACATGAGTTCTGTATAAGCATAAATGTTATGCTAAGAATTTGGGTTTCTAAGAATTATCGGCTTTATTGTATGTTCAGGGATCGATAAATTCTTATAGAATTGTAGAAATGAATGTACTACTTGTTAGAGTTAATTGATAACACAATGAATAATAAATAGAACGGGATGCTTTAAGTAGCATACGAAGTATGTTGAATCCTGATTGATTCTATTGTGAGGCATGACAAATCTAAATTTTAAAGGATTAATGAGTTATTGATATTGAATTGATATTCAATACAGATATTGTCCCAGCCTCTGGTTGTCGAGGATGTTCAAATCTTGTCATCGACTAGGTAAGTATATGATTTTTGTGTTTAAATGAATAATATATTCTTGTTGTGTTTAAATTAATACGTAAAGACGTACTAGCCTTGTAGGCTAAAATTGTTGATTTATGTGGTAATGGTGTTCGAAAGCACCTATAATGTGCAATGGTTTATGGTGATGCCACTATTGAGCGTGCAATGGTTTATGTTGGTGCCGCTATTGAGCGTGCAGCCGTTGCCGAGCGAGTGATATGATATGAGATTTAATGTGTAAATTGATAATAGAAATGCATGTGATTACAGTAAATCATTGTGGTAATGATTTAACTTATTATCGATTGTGGGATTGATGATTTTGGATATTGTGAGAATAGGAACAGCTCGGGCTATCTCATATGAGTTTGGTGTATTCAAGGAGTACTTCTTTAAATTGCATATTATATTTCGTACATATTACCATCCGTGTAATTGTTGATCTTGTGAATTATGTTGTTGGTATGCTCACCCAGTATGTGGATGTTTCTGTTGAAACAGGTAGAACATGTACGTACTGGTTCTGGATCAAGCTCGAGTTATTGAATGATGATGCTCCCATGAGCGAGGTACCAGTCTTGGTATAGAGTAATATGTTTTACACAAGTAGATACACAGTCATTTGCTCAGAGCTCGTTTGTGAGTATTTTAATACGTGTATAGAGTTTGTATAAATGTATAGAGTTTGTATAAATGTTTTGAGGTTTTTCTTTTCATTTTGTGTGTTATATGCAATGTAATTTCGAGAAAATTGCTTAATGAATTGAGAACATGTTAGTGCATTATGAAGTGTATACGTATGAGAATTGTATTTCCTGTTTGGGGAATTACAGCGAATTTTTTTATACAGGTCATGCATAATTGAGAGGTATATAGTGAGAACTCCCTAATGCTATAATGTTATACACTAATGACAATGACAATGCACTAATGATGATATTATGAATTGGTCCTACAATTCTGTTCAGGTGTGTAAGCCGTCGTGAATTGTCTTTTGGTGCCCTTTTGTTGACAATATTCATCAAATTCATCACTGGTATATTCTCCTCCATTGCTAGTCCTCAAACACTTGATGTTCTTTTCAGAGTCAAGTTCCACATTGATCGCTATTATTTTAAACAGTATTTTTAAGTGTAGCGATTGCATACCGCAAGTGCACGGTGTCAAGTTTTAGTATATTGATTTTAAAAGTATGAGTGTCGAACCCATGAGACTAGGAAATAATTACCAAACTAAATTAATTTAACTATATTTAGTCTACGAATACTGGTTGTGATTATTAAACTAACGTGATAATTAACCCAAACAAACATTAGAGAATGAATAAGAATATAAGCAATAGAGACAATTATCAAGTCTTTCAGTTCACCTACGTAATCCCCCATAATTCACCTATTAGTTAATAATCGAAACAATCTAAGGTGACGAGTTTTCCTAAAGCACTTATTATACCTTGGTCCGGCTATAACAAATCTAATACTAACGTTGCAATAATCTACTCACATATCCTTACTGAAAAATTAATAGTGTAAGTTGATCTATGAAAACTTCTAGCTTTCGATTACTAGATATCTATAGCTATCACACGTGTATTTGACTTCATCTCTCGATATCAGCCTGAAATCCAAGGCATAAATCACTATATCATATTACAATGTCCTATGGTCAATTCAATTGCATTTACTAGGATGGTCAAACCCTTAAAAGTATGAAGAACAATGGTCTATGCACTTAAATATATAAGAATCAATCAAAACATTCAATTTAAATCATGGGTTCATACAAAGGATCCCCTAAGTCTTGATAACAAACCTAGCCAACAATCTCCATCAATAAACAATGCATAAACAAGTTTTGCAAATATAGAACTAGAGTTAGAAATACGGAAATAACGAGAGGCGTTGACTTCTTGCGTTCTTCTCCGACCCGTCTTTTCTGATGCGTCTTCTCTTCAATGGTTATGTGTATGGATAGTTGGAGAGGATGATGAGTGATGGAGGCTATGTGTTGTAGGGTTTATTATGAGCCAAAAAGTCCCAAAAAGTCCATAGTAATCCATATTTATGGTAGGATGAGTTTCACCAAGTTTGGACACCAAATAACCAAGATGGAAATAAAATCCTGAATTTTTCGAGTCCTGGCGATCGATCGCCAATAAGTGGAGATCGATCGCCATAACATTCTGCCTCGAGGCGATCGATCGTTCATTTGAAGCGATCGATCGCTTCCTCTGATTTCCAGCAAATTATGATTTTGTCCCTCATTTTCCATGTTTGCTCAATTTGGTCATTTTTCATCATTTTAAGCCTATTTCCTCAACTTTTATACATTTGGACCTGGATTCCTGAAATATAGAAATATATACCAAAAAGAGTAATATTTTGCAAGAATCACTACAAAACACCCCTAATCTTATGTCAAATTAAGTGTAAAAATCACACTTATCAACTTCCCAAACTTAAACTTGATCGTCTTGAGCGAGAAATAAGATCACAAAGTAGAGTTCAATATTGAAGATTCAAATAAACCAATTCGTAGTCAATCAAGTAACTCAGACATCTCACTTACAGAAAACAAAAGTCAATCAAAATGTTCAACAAGTTTTGTTTTCTCCTAGATTGAGCAACATGTCTCCAAATCAGAACGTGCGTGTGTGCTATTGACTTTCAAGTGTCATGCAATTTTCATATATCAAATCATGCTAGGTAATTAAAGTTAAGATAATCCTTGAGCACCCAATAATCCTATTTTCAAACACTTCTCCACTAATGTAGTCATTCCCTCAACTTGGATCAATATGTCTTTTTAAGCTTGTAAAGTTAGGCCTAGGTGTTGGCTTCCAAGAAAAGATAGGATAGTACAAAGAATAGAGTATAAGCATGTAATGTTAATATTTTTAGCACAAAATTGAGCTTTTCTTCTTTTTCTTTTAGCTTGGCCACTTTGGGTCTTATTTAGTCACTTTTTTTCACAAGACTTTATCTATCTTTTTCTTTTATCATTCATCAATATTTTTTCAACAATAAGCTCATCCAAATATAGCAATTCATGTGCATCTAATGATAATCATTATACTCCCTTAGGGTAAGGATAAAAATTTTCAATTTAAGCTCAAAAGTAGGTGGGTATAATGAGTTGCCAAAAAATATTGACTGTGGGCTAATAGTATGTTAAACGTACTCCATTCTTTTTCAATTAGCTCAAGTGTGGATACTAGGGATTGATGTAAACATGGTAAGCTTGAAAGGCTCAAACAATTCAAAGATCGCCTAGATCATCTCCTAATCAAGTTCATGACTATAAAATTTTGCCTTGAAGTGTCATCATCAAATAAGTTCTAAGGTACTCTAAGATGCTCAAATACAAATCATCAAGTTCACAAAACTTTTCACTATTACAAATGCAATTCACAAGATTATGACTCAAATGTGCACAAAATATTCCCCATCTTTGACATGCCACTCAAAACAAGATATTTACAAACAAGTTTTACAATCATCAAAACTCAAGTTGACATGCATAGTGAGATTAATATCATCATGGAATAGAGACCAATACTATGATTCGTTCTCGTCTTACTACTTGAACTCATTTTCAAGAATTTTTTTTTTGTTGGTGCTCAAGAAACGATCCAATTCTATAGAAGAAGCATGACATAGTAATGCACTTCCCCAAACTTAATTCATGCATAGTCCTCAACGTACTAGGCATGGAAAATGAAACAAAACATTTACCTTTGACAATGACCGTCAGTGATCATCGTCCAATTCCTCGTCAGCTCGTGGAGTGTTTAATTAACACATAATGATTAATTTGCGTAAACAATGGAAGATTTATTTCAAATGTCTTGTCAAATGGCCCTAAAATTTTTTCGCTTTTAAGTGATACAAATATAATGATACTGAAAATATGTAATTCCAGTTTTCCAATTCAACATGTTACTCGTCATATAAGAAAGTATATAACCAATCAGTAATAGAATACTTAAAATACAGATACTTGGGGCATACCCCGGTAATTTAAAATGTAGTTAAAAAGTACTCTAGTAATTATTGGGACTCAAAACATAAAACATATACCTAAGCTCGCTCTCAAGGAGTTCTGGTATCGATGATTCATCTCGAGCATCCACAGTATGTCACCTATACCACCTGTCATGCCCATACAACAAAGACATGACAGTCCCACGCGAAGGGGTCAGAACCCAGTACGAGAAACAGGTAAAATCACAATGTATGACAAAGTAACATGCAATGCATGCCGTGCATGAATGGAAATGCATATGATGGGTATCAAATCTCTGATATCAAGATCTCAGGAGTCCAATGGAAGGATCATCAATCAAATCATCAAGCTCGAGCAGGGCGTCAACACGCTCGTCGCTACAACATCTCTCAGAGTCAAGCCATCGGCGGTCCATCATCCCTCGTGTCTGGGCGACGTCGGCACACTCATCGCTACGGCATCACTCAGCTCACTCTCTCCGCCGAGCGATCGGCATGCCCATCATCCTCAGACACGCATCACAGATACCAACGAAAGGATATAGGTATCAACAAAAGAATCGATATGATCAACATGACATGCTCAATGTCCATGCATGTAAATGCATCATGCAATATCATAATCTCATGCGATGCATCTCAATGTATCATGTCATCATACATCATGCAGTCAATGTATCATGTAATTCACATACTGCAGTTCAACATGTCATATAGTCACATAAATAGCAAGTAATGACAAGTAAATCATGCCCCGGGAACATCACATGTCTTTGCCAGACATCGTGATAGAACCGGTTTTCTACGTACCTCGGACCAGAACTAACTTTACCGAATGCTCCTCAACAACCCCGGGATTATTAAACCTGGTCATGTAAATTCCAGTTGACACTAACTGTTCAATTATTGCATTGAGTCAAATGCAACATCTAAATATTGACCCTTGGTGATTTTCTTAATTTTCAGCTTGACCCATTTTCGTCGAAAAATCGCTATAATTTCTTACAACATCAAAACAACTCGATTCTTGTGCTCAAAGTTTAGAAACTCAAAATATTACATTTCATCAATTATGGTGTCAAGCTGGTTTGACCATCTAACTGGGGTTTGAACACTAAAACCGTAGCATTTAAAAATGTATTTTCCAGCTTGAGCAGTGTTAGTAAAAATGTTACAACTTTTTCATTTCAAATCCAAATTGAGTGATTCTAGTGGAAAACGATAGAAAACTCAAAGTACTAAAATACTTATTTATGGACAGTGTCTGGAATTCCTAGCCAAAAATGCTCAGGAACTCGAAGAACACACTGCATGGCATTTTCACCCACATGCAGGACATAGATTTAACACTTAAAGTATGAAAATCATAACTAATCAAAAATAAGTCCGAAATGAGTACTCGTTTTTTTTTAAATTCAAGAGAAAGAAAAGATCTACAAGTTTTGTTTGAAGACCAACAACAAATTCAAACATAAAATTTGTCAAAAGTTCGGAATTCTACACACATGCAGAGTCGAATCTGGCATCCTTTAGTAAAATAAGTATATCTCACTCATTTCAAGTCAAAATGGTCTCAAATTTTAACCACAGATGACAACTCATATATCTACAACTTTTGTTTGGGGCTCAAAGTCAGATTCAGACGTTAAAAAATCAAAAATACAGAACAATCTACTGCATGCAACAATAGTTTCTGCTGAAACTTATGACAGCATGAATTCCACTTCTTATTTCATATCAAAACTCTAAAAATCGACCCAACAAGTATAAATTCTAAGTTAATACATAAAGGTGATGATATACCTCCAAAGCTTTCAAACACTCCCAACTCCTTGTTGTTCATATTGATTGCTACCAATTTCTAAGCTTGCATGCTTGATTTAAGCAAGTTTGAAGAAGAAGAAGAAGAATAAGAAGGGGTGTGGGTTTCGACTTTTTGAAGGGGAGAGGTGGAGTGGAGTTTGAGAGGATGGAAGAGGGAAGAATAAATCAGATTGTGTGTTTAAAAGAAAGAGCCAACCCCCATGCCCATTTTAAAATGCTAAAATCGATGAAAACAAGGTTGGGTAATCAATTTTTTAATGATTTTGAGTCCATGCTCCACCAAGTGTCCAAAGTGGTGATTTGATGGTGATTTGGGCATGGTTTGGCCGAAAATATTACATGCCAAAATATATAATTTGATGTATTTTATCTTGGTTAAAAATAAGATGTTGTGCTCCGGAACATCTTAATTCGAATTTTTCGCTTTTAATCACCCGTGTTTACTAATTCGAGGTTAAAAGTATTTAATTAGTAATGGGGCCTTACACTTCTTCCCCTCTTAAAAAGATTTCGTCCTCGAAATCGCAAAACTGAGTATAACTCAACAAATTAAAGCATATGAGATGTCTCAATCTCATTCATAGATACATAAGAATCATCATGTATCAATGACAACTGTTGTGGTAGTTTCAACGATATACCACTGAACCAAGCTTCTCTATGGCTCCACAAGGTTCAAGATATCGAGGCAACATCGTACCTCATTTAAGGAATCGTATCGATCATCGTACAGTTAATATCTTCAGAATTACTTGATTCTCAACTTGAAATTCTAACGATATATTCCTCTTGTTGGAGTAGCAAACCTGCTTATTTGAAGCCAATCTCATTCGTTTTCGCAGAAAATCCATTGTTCCTGGCATTTCCTCAACAATCTCAAGTTGTGCCAAAAATTCCTTATCAATTTCATATCATCATATCAGCGATCGGCAATTCTGGCTCTACAAGACCTGTGATGACCAGGGATTATAGATGTTAATCCCGTAGTGTTAATAATCCCTAAAGTGGTTTTACGTGGCGATTTGGAGTTTAATCGAGGTGCTGGGCCTTCTGGGCTCGTTTATTTGGGTAGTTGGGATCGTTGGATCCAGAGGTTGAGATTGTATTCTCATTTGGGTGAAAAACCTAAGAGTTGGGTTTTTGATGTGTCTCGGGATCTCGGGTGCTTGTGTGAGCACCGGTAGGGGGTTTTGGAGTTAGAGAGAGAATTTTTGAAAACAGATGATTTTTAATGAATCATGATGTATTTGTGGGGCTATTAGTATTTCGGGGTATTTTTGCTATAAATACCAATTGAACCCGAGATTTTGAAATTAATTTCATTTCAGCCCCAATTTTCTTCTCTCTCCCCGCATGCGATTTTTCCCGTCTGGACCAGCACCCGCCGCTTCAAACGCTTTGCCCGCCGCCGTTCGGCGCGTCCGACCTACCCACGGCTTCGTCTCGTCCAGGCGCTCCTTTCCCCTCCGGCAATTCGAAGTTTGGTCGCGTCTCTCGTTCGGATTTTGAAGGAATGCGTCGATCCCCAATTTCTAGGGTTCTTCGATTTTCGTCCGATTTCCTTCCGATCTTCGTATGGGTAACCTTCCTTACCCCTTTTTCGTCCCTCTCATGTTATTCCCTGCTAAATTTGGAGGTATTGTGTTCGAATTTAAGGATTGTGTTCGAATTTGTGGATTTTGGTTCGAATTTCATGATGTTTGAGGGGTTTATGTTCGATTTTGGGGGTTTTTGGCATGAGGATGATGATTCTTGTTGTTATTCGATTTATTCATGTTTAAATGAATTATGATGCTTAATTGGGTTCGGATCGAGTTGTTATGGTTCGAATTTTGCCCTAATTTGGTGAGGGTTTGATTTCGATTTTGGGGGTTTTGGCTATGGGTTGATGATTCATGTTAGGGATCGTTTATTACATGTTTTAGATGATTTATGATGCTTGGTTGGGTTCGAATTGTGATGCTAGGGTTCGAATTATCGAAAGTGTTCTTGGGCAATTTTTCGATATGTCGCATTCGTTTTCCCTCCCTGCATGTACCCTGCCCCGGGTCTTTTAAATGATTTATTGTCGTGTGTTGACAATATTTTGAGGGTTATGGATGTGCTTGAGCATGGGTTACATGTTCGTAAATAATTGTGAATTATTTATCGTTTTAGCACATCGTTCCTCGGGGCATGGAACTCGAGCAAGGTTTGGCTCGGACTTCGAGGATTTAAGGTACGTTTAGCGTACGAGCATAGTTTAAATGATGTTTTACAAGTATGATGCATGATTTAAATACATGAAATGTTTTACTATGATGGTACCGAGACTTGGTTACGTTATGTTGATTCACATGGTGAAATGCTTGGTGCCGCTATGAAGCGAGCAAATGATGGGGTGTGGTTGCTACGGAGCAAACACCGATAGTATGATGCTATTTTGAAGTAAGAAATGAAAATGTAGTATTTGATTAGATATCTAGGTTATCTGTATTTTATTCTCTATCGGTAATGAATAGGAACAGAGACGTAGTTAATCAGAGAAGTGATTAACTAGTATCGGAAGTTAAGGAAATCTCAATATGATATCTAGAATTATGATAATTGCTAGATAAAGAAAGATGTTATGAGATGTTGTTCAATTGAAACTGGCTAGGGTTAACCAATATGATGATTAACTGCATATTCAGGATTTGATGATTTATCTGTTTTGAGAACATGGTTATTATAGGGGTACGCTATGATGAGGAGGATACCATCCAGGAAGTATCACATATGTTCCACAATATTTACATTTTCGTAAATTATGTATTATGTCATTATGATTATGAAATTGTGGAATTGGTATGCTCACCCCGTTGGGGGCTGTCTCTGTTGGGGCAGGTAAACAGGTACATCGATGGCTTTGGAGATGAGCTCGAGCTGTTGATTGGATGTACTCCCAGGATCGTGGTACCATGGCTTGATGGAGCACGGTATCGTATAGAGTACCAATATACCCATGATGGTTATATACATATTCATGGTGCTCGCATGTGAGCACGATTATACTTGTATATGGGTTGTACGTGTTGGGATATGCCCTAAGACAAGTCATTAGATGATTGTTTAAGACATACAATGTTTATGGATTTATGAATGGCAATTCATTATTATATATTATTCTTTTAACAGTGCATTGTGAATTAATATATATGTTAATGTCCTTAGAATAATATTGTATTATTCTTAAAGATGTCCCTAGTCAAGTATTATCATGAATAGAGATAATGATAATACGTAGAGACTAGTATATGTTGATCGATGAATTGTTCATTGATATGAGATATCAAATCAACATATGGGTACATGTTAGAGAACGATGTACTGGACAGACCCACCATGAGAATGCAACATGGATAGTTATATGATCGTCATATGCAATTCTCATAGTGATAATAATGTATGTAATCCTTACGACTTGTGATCATCAGAGATCCCAACATAAGGAGTTATGTATTGATATCGTCAAACGTTACCCGTAACAGGGTAATCTATAAATTCGACTATTGGATACACTACGAATTATGTAGAGGGATGTTGACTGATCGAGATAGGATTTGTCCCTCCTATATAACAGGAGATGTGTTTTGGCCCTTGATCAAGTGAGAACTAAAATGCATGGCCATGCTCGAATGAGTCGATATGAGATATCGAGCTTATTCGTTTATTCTAGTTCTACTTGGGGATCAAGTAATAAAGATTGAATATACGAGTATGACTATTCCATGACTCGTGTTCAATCTAAACACAAAGGACAAAGGGATTAAGTTACATGATTAATATTATCACAAGTTCTAAAGGTTATGTCGAGTCATTGACATTCTCGTAATTTGGGTAGCATCGATGTGTTGCTAGATACCGCTCGATGCTTGCGACATAAAATGAGATTTTATGTCACTGCCAACATTACGAGATCCTATCGGGTCGCACAAAAGATTAAATCGAGAAGGGAAATTAAATTCATGGGATGAATTAAATAATTAAGAGGAGTCTTAATTAATAATCATAAGGATTAATTAAATCATGGGCTTAAGCCCATGAAGCTTTAAGAAAGCCTTTAATTAATCATATATAATGTGTTAACAAGTTTTTAATTAGATTAATACTTGAATAACATTCCAAGACAATTGGATAACACTTCATAAGTTAAACCCTAAGCTATCACACGGCCGCATCTTTCATTCTCTCTCGGTTTCTTCATAGCCGAAGAGGGTTGAGTGATTTTGTGCCAATTTGATTGTGAATCAAAGTGTGGTTTTTGGTTCCGGTTTAATATCTTGTCTAGCAACTTGATATTAAACAATCCCTTCGTTCGATTCGATCGTGTGGATACCGTTGAGGCAAAACCAATCGAGTTTTGCTAAGTGACTCGGAGAAGGCGTAGGACGTGGTGCAGCTCCGTGGATTCTGCTTCAAACACGCTACAAGGGTAAGACACTTGTAATTCTCTAATCCGATATGAATCCCTATGTATAGATCCGGTGTTAGTAATCCCAAAATTTTATTCCGCTGCGTTGTATGCTCATGGGGTTACTTACAGTGGTATCAGAGCCGTGTACAAGGCTCATATCGGATTTATGTGATTAAATTGTGTTAATCATATTAGAATTAATATTGCATGCTATTAAAACTGTTTAATTCATATATGATATGAAATAAATTGAGTTTGTGAAAATCATCGTATAATTGTATTTGATATAATTGGCGAATAATTGTATACGATACATGAAAGCGTAAAATCGAGATGTTAGCTTCCCATGGCTCACGGCCGCCGCATAAGCTAGGGTTTCGAACCCATTGGCTCGTGCATGGCCGAGCATCCGCCGCTTAAGGGCTAGGGTTCGGACCCTTGGCTTGAGCGTGGGCGAGCCGCCGTACCAATTAGGGTTTAGAACCCTTTTGGCTCGATAAAGTCTAAAGTGGCTCGAGATGGTCAAGCCGCCAATGCTCATGGATCGAACATGGTTGGAACCGTGACTCATGGCTAGGTTTGGAACCTTTTGGCTCGACAGACATCAAGACGGCCGGCGCAAAGGGATTAGGGTTAGGACCCACGGTTCGATGTTGCGCCGCATGGTCACGTGGGTGACGGCCGAGTCATGGGCTAGGGTTTCGATCCCTTGGCCCATGCATGGTCCAACCTTGTGGCTAGGTTTTTCGAAAACTATCTTGGTTCGTGTTTTAGTCGCTTTAGTTCGTGACATGTGATGTCCCGAGCGTACGATAATTTTTCAAAAATTATTTTACAGTTTTAATTAGAATTAAATTTAAAATGTTTAGAATTTAATTAATTAAATGTTAATGCATGCTTTATGTGTTGTTTGAGCATGGTGCGTGGTTATAGCCCTTTGACCTATTAGATAGGATTTGTGGATGTTTGTAATTTATAATACGACCTGCGTGTCGTGCCTTTCTCTATTTCATTCTAAATGTAATCCCTCCCCTATGTTCCCCTCGAATGTGAATCGAGGAATTCTATATCTTGTAAATAGTATAGTTTATTTTATTGATGGTGATCAATGAAGATGGAGCATCGTGCCGGGATGAGGAGGCCATTCACAAATTGGAGCCAAAGGAAGGTGCTTATGAAGTTACCTTAGGTTGACTCATAGGATTTTCTCATTGGCTTGAGAAAATCATTAGTAGGGGCTATAACCATGTCACGTTTAATTATGTATGTTGATGCATGATTTATCTTATGTTTTAGTTTGATAATAGTATTACACATATATGTAGATATGTATACAACTATATGTAGTGGACATATTTTTAATTATCAAATTAATCATGAGATCAATAAATCCCTCTAAAATATTAAGTTTTAGATGCCTTCCAAAATAAAAGTACTCGTCAATAACTTCGATTGTACATGTGTGGGTTTGCCAAAGCAAAGCACCGTGGCAATCTTAGTAAGGCGCGAAAGGATAAAAGTGATATCCGTTATACTTTAATTGGGTACGACTTAACTAGGTTATCTCAATAGGATTGGGAACCTAGAGGCATGGGTTGGATTATAATTCATTTGATGAATTGAACAAAGCGTTGTTCGTCCAACTATCCAAGAATTATATGTGATATAATTGACAAAGTGTTGTCTACCTAAATAACCGAGTCTTGGGCGATTAGCCAAAGCTAACTCAAGATTAGGCGAAATATGGATCTTGGCCCACTAAAGATTTCGAGGGTTGATATTTTTCAAACAAAATAGTGGGAGTATCATTTAATATAAGACCATGTTAAATGATTTAAATCATAAACTTATTTTGCATATTTATATTGTAGATATCCATGGCAACTAACAACGTTACTAGCACTTTATCACTGCGATCGGTCCTTGAGAAGGACAAACTAAATGGGACGAATTTCCTAGACTGGCATAGGAACTTGAGGATAGTCCTCAAACAAGAAAAGAAACAATATGTCCTAGAGGAACCCTTACCCGCTGAGGAACCTCCCCTAACGGCTACAAGAACCGAAAAAGATGCTTACAAGAAGCATCAGAGTGACGCACTTGATGTTGGGTGCCTCATGCTTGCCACCATGAACTCTGAGCTTCAGAAGCAACATGAGGAAATGGAGGCGTTCGATATGATCGAACACTTAAAGCAGTTGTACCAACAGCAAGCTAGACAAGAGAGGTATGACGTCTCTAAAGCGTTATTCCAGTGCAGGATGGTAGAAGGAAGCTTAGTTGGAACTCATGTGCTCAAGATGATTGGGTACATTGAGAATCTGGACAAGCTGGGTTTTCCATTGGACCAAGAGTTGGCCACCGATGTAATCTTGCAATCGTTGCCGGAGAGCTTCAGTCAATTTGTAGTAAATTACAATATGACTGATATGGAAAAGACTCTACCCCAGTTGCTTGGTATGTTGAGAACATATGAAGCAAATACTAAGAAGACTAAGGCCACAAATGTCCTTATTGTGAATAAGGGCCAAAGGAAGGGCCAAAGCTAAAGGCAACAAGAAAGCAAAGAAGGTCTTTGCTAAATCTAAGACAAAGTCTCATGCACTGAAACCAAAGGGAGGGATAGCAAAGGAAGGTAACTGTTTCCATTGCGGTGAGACCGGCCATTGGAAAAGGAACTGCAAAGTATATCTGGAGGATCTAAAGAAAGGAAGTGTGACTTCCGCTTCAGGTATTTTTGTTATAGAAGTCAATTTATCTACTTCTTCATCATGAGTATTAGATACTGGATGTGGATCTCACATTTGTGTAAATGTGCAGGATCTCAAAAGGAGTAGGACATTGGCAAAAAGTGAAGTTGATCTCCGAGTTGGAAATGGAGCAAGAGTTGCTGCATTAGCTATAGGAGATTATCATTTAGCTTTACCTTCTGGTTTATCACTGATTTTAAAAGACTGTTATTTTGTGCCTTCAATTACTAAAAACATTATTTCTATTTCTTGTTTAGACAAGTATGGTTTTTCATTTATAATAAAGGACAATTGTTGTTCTATTTATTTAAATGATATGTTTTATGCTAGTGCACAAATGGTGAATGGTCTTTATGTATTAAATCTTGATATGCCTATCTATAACATAAATACTAAAAGGATTAAAAAATAATGATTGTAATCCGACTTATCTCTGGCACTGTCGCTTGGGCCACATAAACGAGAACCGCATATCTAAACTTCATAAGGATGGAGTATTAGATTCATTTGATTTTGAATCATATGAAACATGCGAATCTTGTTTAATGGGCAAGATGACTAAAGCCCCTTTCAAGGGACATGTTGAAAGGGCAAATGTTTTATTGGGACTAATACATAGTGATGTATGTGGACCAATAAGTACACAAGCTAGAGGTGGTTTTCAATACTTCGTTACATTTACTGATGACCTCAGTAGATATGGGTATGTGTACCTAATGAAACATAAACATGAAACCTTTGAAAAGTTCAAAGATTTCAAGAATGAAGTACAAAACCAACTTGGCAAAAGTATCAAAATCCTTCGATCAGATCGAGGAGGTGAATACTTAAGCCAAGAGTTTCATGACTATCTAAAGGAGTGTGGGATAGTCCCAGAACTCACTCCTCCGTATACTCCACAATGGAATGGTGTATCCGAGAGGAGAAATCGAACCTTGTTAGACATGGTTAGATCAATGATGAGTCATGCAGATCTTCCGATATCATTTTGGGGACACGCTCTAGAAACAGCAATTTTCTTACTGAACCGTGTTCCATCTAAATCAGTGGAAAAGACACCATATGAGATATGGACTGGGAAGCGTCCTAGTATGTCTTTTATGAAGATTTGGGGTTGTGAGGCTTTCGTTAGACGTCACGCCACTAACAAACTTGGACCCAAATCTGATAAGTGTTTATTTGTGGGGTATCCTAAGGAAACGAAAGGGTACTATTTCTATTATCCCACCGAGAACAAAGTAGTTGTTGCTCGGACTGGTGTATTTCTTGAAAGAGAATTTATTTCTAGAAAAACCAGTGGGAGAAAAATAGAACTTAGTGAAGTTCAACCACAAGAAAACACTGAACCTGAGATTGAGATGGAAACAGAGCAGGCACCACAAGCTGTTGTGGAAGAAGTACCTGCTCAAGAGACACAAGCCCAGCGTAGGTCTGTAAGAGAACACCGGGAGCCACAGAGATATGGATTTCTTGTGACTCAACAAGGTGACTTACTATTTATTGATGAGGATGAGCCGTCATCTTATCAACAAGCTATAATGGGCAATGATTCTGAGAAATGGCAAGAGGCCATGAAATCTGAGATGGAATCCATGTATGCAAACCAAGTATGGACTTTGGTTGATCCACCTGAAGGGGTACGACCCATAGGGTGCAAATGGATTTTCAAGAAAAGACCGATATGGATGGTAACGTACAAACCTATAAAGGTCGGCTGGTTGCAAAAGGATTCAAACAAATTCATGGTATTGACTATGATGAAACCTTTTCACCAGTGGCCATGGTTAAATCCATAAGGATCTTACTTGCAATAGCTGCATTTCATGATTATGAAATCTGGCAGATGGATGTCAAAACAGCTTTCCTTAATGGAAATCTGCTCGAGGATGTGTACATGACACAGCCCGAGGGTTTTGTCGATCCAAAGGATGCTGGAAAGATATGCAAGCTACAACGATCCATTTATGGATTGAAGCAAGCTTCTCGGAGTTGGAATCTTCGTTTTGATGATGCAATCAAAGAGTTTGGTTTTATCAAAAATGAAGATGAACCTTGTGTCTACAAGAAGGTCAGTGGGAGCGTAATCATTTTCCTAGTGTTGTATGTAGATGACATACTTCTTATTGGAAATGATATCCCTGCCTTGCAATCTGTAAAGATTTGGCTAGGGAACTGCTTTTCGATGAAAGACTTAGGAGAAGCCACCTATGTATTAGGAATCAAGATCTATAGAGATAGATCGAGAAGGCTTCTTGGTCTAAGTCAAAGTACGTACATAGACAAGGTGCTTAAAAGGTTTAGCATGCAAGAATCCAAGAAAGGATTCGTGCCTATGACACATGGTATTTATCTCTCGAAGGAACAATGTCCTTCAACACCAGATGAGAGACAACGCATGAGTAAGATTCCATACGCGTCAGCTATTGGATCTATCATGTATGCCATGATATGTACTCGTCCCGATGTATCGTATGCTTTGAGCATGACGAGCAGATATCAAGTTGATCCAGGTGAAGGTCACTGGATTGCTGTCAAGAATATCCTGAAGTACTTGAGAAGGACTAAGGATACATTCTTGATTTATGGAGGTGAGGAAGAGCTCAATGTAATGGGTTACACTGATGCAAGCTTCCAAACCGACAAAGATGATTTTCGATCGCAATCTGGATATGTGTATTGCCTAAATGGAGGTGCTGTGAGCTGGAAGAGTTCAAAGCAAGAAACAGTAGCCGATTCTACAACGGAAGCTGAGTATATTGCTGCCTCGGATGCAGCAAAGGAAGCTGTTTGGATGAGGAAGTTCATTTCTGAACTTGGAGTGGTGCCTAGCATTAAAGATCCGATAGAACTCTATTGTGACAACAATGGAGCCATCGCATTGGCTAAGGAACCAAGATCTCACCAAAGATCCAAGCACATACTTAGGCGTTTCCATTTCATTCGAGAAATCGTTGAAAGGGGAGATGTTAAAATATGCAAAGTACCAACAGATGATAATGTATCTGACCCATTGACGAAGCCGCTGTCACAGCAGAAGCATGATCGTCATACTAGATCTCTAGGCATTAGGTATATGTCTGAGTGGTCTTAGTGCAAGTGGGAGATTTGTTGGGATATGCCCTAAGACAAGTCATTAGATGATTGTTTAAGACATACAATGTTTATGGATTTATGAATGGCAATTCATTATTATATATTATTCTTTTAACTGTGCATTGTGAATTAATATATATGTTAATGTCCTTAGAATAATATTGTATTATTCTTAAAGATGTCCCTAGTCAAGTATTATCATGAATAGGGATAATGATAATACGTAGAGACTAGTATATGTTGATCGATGAATTGTTCATTGATATGAGATATCAAATCAACATATGGGTACATGTTAGAGAACGATGTACTGGACAGACCCACCATGAGAATGCAACATGGATAGTTATATGATCGTCATATGCAATTCTCATAGTGATAATAATGTATGTAATCCTTACGACTTGTGATCATCAGAGATCCCAACATAAGGAGTTATGTATCTTGATATCGTCAAACGTTACCCGTAACAGGGTAATCTATAAAGGATACTATTGGATACACTACGAATTATGTAGAGGGATGTTGACTGATCGAGATAGGATTTGTCCCTCCTATATAACAGGAGATGTGTTTTGGCCCTTGATCAAGTGAGAACTAAAATGCATGGCCATGCTCGAATGAGTCGATATGAGATATCGAGCTTATTCGTTTATTCTAGTTCTACTTGGGGATCAAGTAATAAAGATTGAATATACGAGTATGACTATTCCATGACTCGTGTTCAATCTAAACACAAAGGACAAAGGGATTAAGTTACATGATTAATATTATCACAAGTTCTAAAGGTTATGTCGAGTCATTGACATTCTCGTAATTTGGGTAGCATCGATGTGTTGCTAGATACCGCTCGATGCTTGCGACATAAAATGAGATTTTATGTCACTGCCAACATTACGAGATCCTATCGGGTCGCACAAAAGATTAAATCGAGAAGGGAAATTAAATTCATGGGATGAATTAAATAATTAAGAGGAGTCTTAATTAATAATCATAAGGATTAATTAAATCATGGGCTTAAGCCCATGAAGCTTTAAGAAAGCCTTTAATTAATCATATATAATGTGTTAACAAGTTTTTAATTAGATTAATACTTGAATAACATTCCAAGACAATTGGATAACACTTCATAAGTTAAACCCTAAGCTATCACACGGCCGCATCTTTCATTCTCTCTCGGTTTCTTCATAGCCGAAGAGGGTTGAGTGATTTTGTGCCAATTTGATTATGAATCAAAGTGTGGTTTTTGGTTCCGGTTTAATATCTTGTCTAGCAACTTGATATTAAACAATCCCTTCGTTCGATTCGATCGTGTGGATACCGTTGAGGCAAAACCAATCGAGTTTTGCTAAGTGACTCGGAGAAGGCGTAGGACGTGGTGCAGCTCCGTGGATTCTGCTTCAAACACGCTACAAGGGTAAGACACTTGTAATTCTCTAATCTGATATGAATCCCTATGTATAGATCCGGTGTTAGTAATCCCAAAATTTTATTCCGCTGCGTTGTATGCTCATGGGGTTACTTACAGTACGTAAAGGCATGAGCCTTTCTCTCTTTCATTCTATGTTGCATGCAATTAGAGGTAGAATTGCTAAATGATATGAGAGTCATTGGTGTATTGTGGGTGTTGAAACCCACTTTTGTTGTCTTATGTGTGGTGTCTTCCCTGGCTGGGAATTTACTTGATATTGCTGTATTCTGATGAGTATTATGTTTCCCTGGCCGGGAATTATGTTATGTGTTGTGCTTTTATTTCGGGATAGCTCTATTTATGGGGAGACTCTGCCCAAATTTTTATAAAAGTCCACAATGTAGAAAGTGGTGTAATGGGGATGGTAGTGGGCGAACTCTATGAGTCCATTGTTGTTAGGATGATGAACTTATAACATTGTATGTTAAAGAAATTTTGTAATTACCATTCAATAGTAAAGTATTATCTGAGTTTCCCGAATGATTTTATTGAAAGCATGTGCCACACATAATGATTAATACACTAATCAAGGGTTAAGTATATGGGGTCCTTACATTAGTGGTATCAGAGCAGTGGTTGCTCATTGGGGCTGTTGAGGGCCTAGGAAGTTATTGATAGCACATATTTATGCATGATGGCATTAATGTTATACAACATGACTAATTGTTTATGTGCTTATATGATATGAAAAGTAGTATTGCTAACCATTGTGGTTGCAGGAATCGTGTGGAACACGATAGGATGGCATTAATAGCGATGTCTAACACTCTATATGCTACGTGCCAAGGAATCTGATTTTGGAAGAAAATCAGGGAAAAGAAAGATATGATGTATTGTCTGAGGACAGACTGGGTAGACAACCGACAGTGGAATACTTCGGTATGGTCTCAATTATTATTGAATATACTAATGTGTTTGTTCATGTAATGTTCAAGCAAGGAAGGTACGTAAGAAACGTACGGGCATCAAACGGTAACATATTCTTAAACTATGACTTTGCATCGATTGCATAAGTATTTATGATAATGTTTATGATGATGATAATGATAAGTAAGTTTATGATGATGTTTATGATGATGATAATGATAAGTAAGTTTATGATGATGTTTATGATGATGATTATGATAAGTAAGTTTATGATGTTTACGATGAGTAAAGATGATATGATGTTTATGATGATGATAATGATAAGTAAGTTTATGATGATGTTTATGATGAGTAAAGATGATATGATGTTTATGATGATGATTATGATGATGATTATGAGGAATAAATTTATAATGATGATGTTATATGTTTATATAATGATGCGATGTTATTGTGGTAAGATGCCACGGGGTAAGATGCCCCACATGGTAAGAGGCCATGCGATGTTATTGTGGTAAGATGCCACGGGGTAAGATGCCCCACATGGTAAGAGGCCATGCGATGTTATTTGTGGTAAGATGCCACGGGGTAAGATGCCCCACATGGTAAGAGGCCATGCGATGTTATTTGTGGTAAGATGCCACGGGGTAAGATGCCCATATGGTAAGAGGCCATACGATATTATTATGTGGATTTACGATGACTCATTCTTTTATGAGGATAGCGATGGTTCATTCCGCTATATTGATTGGCGATGGTTCTTTCCGCCAGATGTATTGATAGCGACGGTTCATTCCGCTATATTGATTGGCGATGGTTCTTTCCGCTAGATGTATTGATAGCGATGGTTCATTCCGCTATATTGATTGGCGATGGTTCTTTCCGCCAGATGTATTGATAGCGATGGTTCATTCCGCTATATTGATTGGCGATGGTTCTTTCCGCCAGATGTATTGATAGCGATGGTTCATTCCGCTATATTGATTGGCGATGGTTCTTTCCGCCAGATGTATTGATAGCGATGGTTCATTCCGCTATATTGATTGGCAATGGTTCTTCCGCCAGATGTATTGATAGCGATGGTCCATTCCGCTATATTGATTGGCGATGGTTCTTTCCGCCGGGTATTGATAGCGATGCCTCTTTCCGCTATTATGTGGACGATGATTCATGCTCAGGTGTATAGCGAGGTTTCATGCCACTTATTATATGACGAGGTATCATGCCGTCGATTCTATAGCGATGGACTGTGCCGATATATATTCAGCACAGGATCTTGCGCCTTCGAGCGATGGGTGCTGATTACGTATTATTATTGAGCGACGGAGATAGGTATGCCGCTATCTTGTTAGCGATGAGGTATGAGATATTGCTATTCTATTTAGCATTATTCTAGCTGACATGCGTTGTTATACATGTTTTATTATGACTATTTTACTAGCATGATGATGGATGACATATGTTGATGTACATGGACCGTCACGAGTTGACTGGGTTGTTTAGATGTCATTGTTGACATGTATCGTCGCTAGTTGATGATACCTTAGATGCCATTAGTGGGCATGTGTCGTCACGTGATGACGATGACGATGACGATGGTGTAGGGGATGTCTTATTAGACATGCATCATCGTTACGATGAACAATGCGTTGAGTATACGTATTCAGTGGTATGCCTTGGGTGCCAGTACCGAGCACAAGGTGGTGTGTGCGTCACCGTTTGACATGACCCTTATACCGATCCGGTTGCTCGAGGAATAGGTGGATACGCTGTACATGTGATTGTACCGCTGAAAGTTCGGACCGGTCTGTGTCTTTCGGAACATTGTATTATCGATCTGGGCCAACAAAAATCTTTAAAAGCGAAAAGAAGAAAGCATCTAAACTATCAAGATAAGTCTATTAAACCAAGAATTTGACGGAAATAATTAAACTTAGCCTCAGGAAGCGGTTTGGTGAAGATATCTGCTGCTTGCTGCTCTGTTGAGATATGCTCGATCCGAATTTCCTTTTTGCCAACATGATCTCGAATAAAATGATGTCTTATATCAATATGCTTTGTTCTAGAGTGCAAAAACTGGATTGTACGTTATAGCGATTGCACTTGTGTTGTCGCAAAATATCGGAAAGTCAACGGCTTGAATGCCATAGTCTTTGAGCTGGTGTTGAATCCAGAGCATTTGAGCGCAACAGCTTCCAGCGGCAAGATATTCTGCTTCAGCTGTAGATGTGGCAATAGATGTTTGCTTCTTATTGAACCAAGAGATCAATCTTTCACCTAGAAATTGATATGTTCCACTTGTGCTTTTACGATCAATCTTACAGCCAGCGTAGTCTGCGTCTGAATATCCGATCAAGCTGAAGTTTGAATCTTTAGAGTACCAAAGACCAACGTTCTGAGATCCTTTTATGTATTTCAGAATACGCTTAGCAGCAATAAAATGTGATTGCTTTGGTTCTGACTGAAATCTGGCGCACATGCAGACTGAGAACATAATATCAGGCCGGCTCGCTGTAAGATACAAGAGCGATCCGATCAGTCTGCGATACATAGATACTTAGACTGCCATTCCCCCTTCGTCTTTGTCTAACTTGATTGTAGGACTCATTGGAGTTGATGCAGTTGAGCATGTTTCCATTCCGAATCTCTTAAGAAGCTCTTTGGTATACTTGGTTTGGTTGATGAAAATATCATTGCTGAGCTGTTTGACTTGAAGACCCAAAAAGAATGAAAGTTCTCCCATCATGCTCATCTCAAACTGTCCCTGCATTAACTTAAAGAATTTCTCGCATAATTTGGGGTTAGTTGACCCAAAAATTATATCAACATAAATATGAACTAACAGGGTATGTTCCCCCTTAATAAATTTAAAGAGAGTTTTATCTACTGAGCCGATCTGAAAATCATGGTTCAACAGAAATTGAGATAAAGTGTCATACCAGGCTCTTGGAGCTTGTTTCAGACCATATACTGCTTTATTCAGTAGATATACATGATTAGGAAATGAGTGGTTCTGAAATCCAGGAGGTTGCTCAATGTAGACTTCCTCCTGAAGCTTACCATTAAGAAAGGCACTCTTGACATCCATTTTATATACCTTGAAGTCTTTAAAGGCAGCATATGCAAGAAAGATTCGGATGGCTTCAAGTCTGGCGACTGGTGCAAAGGATTCATCGAAGTCAATTCCTTCTTCTTGTCGGAATCCTTGTGCCACTAGTCTGGCCTTGTTTCTAACCACAGTTCCATCTGCGTCCAGCTTACCCATCTGGTTCCAATAACAGGCAGATCGCTTGGCCTGGGGGTTAGACTCCAAACTTGATTCTGTTCGAATTGATTAAGTTCTTATTGCATGGCCTTAATCCAGTTGAAGTCAGTCAAAGCTTCATCGATCTTCTTAGGTTCTAGAGTTGAGATGAAGGCAGCATGAGTGAATTCATCCATCATCTGTCCTTTGGTTCTAATCGGTGCAGAGGGACTTCCAATCACTAGATTAGGTGGATGCCTCTTAGTCCATCGATAACTCGATTCTGGATTGCCTGGTCCAGACGGATGAATAGTAGCGACATGATCAGCATCTTCTTTGATATGAGAGTTTGAATTATCCGGATCGGCTCGATCTGAAGAAGCTTCATTGCCCTGATCCGATCTGTCAGGTACTTCAGGTTCCGGTGGATTGTCTCTTGACCTGTTAGCTACAATCTTATCATCACTGTTAGCTTCGAGATGGATATTTTCCATCTGATTTTGAATTGATTCTTTGTTACCCTCAACACATAAAGATTCATCAAAAACTATATTAACTGATTCTTCTACAGTTAAGGTGCGATTATTGAAAACTCGATAAGCTTTGCTAGTTGATGAGTATCCTAAGAATATTCCATTATCTGACTTAGCTTCAAATGCTATAAGATGATTCTTACCATTGTTGTGAACGAAGCATTTGCAGCCAAATACATGAAGGTGAGAGATAGACGGTCTGTTACCAGTCCATATTTCATATGGAGTGAGATTCAATTTCTTGTTAATCATAGACCGATTTTGAGTGTAGCATGCAGTATTTACAGCTTCTGCCCAAAACTTTTGCGAAATTCCAGAATCAGCAAGCTTTGTTCTTGCTGCTTCTTTATGCATTCTGTTTCTTCGTTCTGCAACTCCATTTTGTTGAGGAGTTCGAGCTGCTGAAAACTCATGCTTAATTCCATGATCTTCTAGAAAGGATTCAAGATTCTGATTTGAAAACTCAGTGCCTTTGTCACTTCGAATCCTGTCTATGCTGGATGATTTCTCATTCTGAGTACGTTTCAACAGCTTGATCAATTTCGGACCGTCTGATCTTTACTGCTCAAAAATATAGTCCAAGTAAAACGTGAGTAATCATCAATAACAACAAGAGTATACCGCATTCCCCCTAAACTTGTTATTGGTATAGGACCAAACAAGTCCATATGCAATAGTTCTAAACAACGGGAGGAGGATTTGGCATTCTTGTTTTTGAAGGATGATCTGATCTGTTTGCCCATTTGGCAAGCTTCGCAGATCTTATCCTTAGCAAAGTCGATCTTGGGCAGACCGACAACTAAATCATGTTTACACAGGCTAGAAATAGTCTTAAAATTGATATGATTCAAGCGTTTATGCCATAGCCAGTGTTTATTAACATTATTAGCGATGAAGCAGGTAGGATTATCAGGTTGAGCAAAATTCCAGTTAATCTTATATGTATTTCCATTTCTGATTCCTACAAGCATGGTCATACCGTCTGACGATTTAACAGTGCAACGTGTGTTTGTGAAATTCTACAGTATAAACATTATCACAAAGTTGACTTATACTAATCAGATTATAGCATAGATTTTCAACTAACAGCACATCATTGATAATAATGTTACCATGGACAATCTTACCCTTGCCCACGGTCTTACCCTTTGAGTTATCCCCGAATATGATTTTGGGTCCAGTACATTCTGTGACTTCAGACAGCAGCTCGATGTTTCCAGTCATGTGACGAGAACATCCACTGTCCAAGTACCAGTCTGATGCAAGTTTCTTCGGTACCTGTCATCAAACAAGATTATTGTTGGTACCCAATCCTACTTAGGTCCAGAACGGATTAGCCCTTTGGGAACCCACACCTGTATCAGCTTTAATGGCTTGTGTGTGTGTGGTGTGCTGTGAGCTGGTCTGTTTCGATATTGTGTGTGATAATGTGTGCGATATGGAAACCTTTGATTCTCATAGGGTAGTCTATATCTTCGTTGAACTGGTTTTGAATTATAGTAATTGGATGGTCTCCCTTGCCTTAGATTTTGCACCTTTGGATTTGGTCTGAAAGACGCAAGCTTGCTGGTGCCTTTTCTTTGGCTTGGTTAACATATCCAATCCCTTTTCTCAAACCTTGATTCATGAAAGAGACTCCCGTTTGAATTGTAGGTGCTTCATTTTCATATACTGTGCTGGATTTAACAAATGTCACTTGTTTGATTTTGTTCTTTACCAGCAACAATTCAGATTCATCTTTGGTGCAGTCTTTGATATCAAAGCCTATAGCCTGTAACATCACCGACATTTCTTTGTACCTCTTGCAATTCTTCCAATGATGTTCTGGATTTTGCCCATGATTTGAAGATATGAGAAAGCTTAGCATTTTGTGTGCTAATTCTCTTATTTTCTTCATGGAGCTGATCATAAGAGATTTTTAGTTTATTCAGCTCGATCTGTAGATTGTTGCACTCACCCAGCTCAGAGCAGTTTGGTTTGATGTGCTCATCCATTTGATCATTGGCTTTAGATTTTCTTTTCTCAAATGATTCAGCTAAGAGTCTGTAATCATTAGCCATGTCTTGCAGTGCGGACATGAGCTCTTCACGTATAAATTCATTTGAGTCAAGATCGAATACCTCGTTTGTTTGACTCATCTCTTCGTCTGCCATTAGACATTGAATATCTTCTTCGCTTTCGCTGGAAGAATATTCAGAGCTTTCTGAGTCTGAATCAGTCTGAGCCCATTTGCTGTTTCCTTCTTCTGCTACTAGGACCTTTGGGGACTTTCCATGATTTTTGCGGTCTTTGTAGTGCTTCTTTTTCCTGTCATCACGATGCTTCTCTTTACGTTCTTCTTTCTTCGGTCTGGTGCAATCTGCAATAAAATGTCCGGTCTTACCACAATTGTAGCAAGCCTGATCATTAACAACATCGTCCTTTCTTGATTTATAATGATGAGAGGGTTTAAAGTTCCTCTTATTTTTAGCCATGAATTTACCAAATTTCTTGATAAATAATGACATAGCATCATTACTTATCTGTTCGATAGATCGATCTGTTGTGGGGGCGGTCTGGTCTGGAATGGCTGCCAGTGCTTTGTTTGGTTGAGAGATGAATGGCTCTGCTTCACCTCTGCTGATCAGTTCGAACTCATATTCTGTAAGATCTGCGAACAGATCATGCAGTTCAACTTTGTTCAGATCTTTGGATTCCCTCATTGCAATGATCTTAATATCCCATTCTTTTGGCAGGGCTCTCATAACTTTCAGAGCGATCTCTCTGTTTGAGTATTCCTTGCCCAGACCATTTAGCTCATTGATGATACCAGTGACTCTTTCATCAAACTCATTTAGAGTTTCTCCAATCTTCATTTTTATGCTCTCAAATCTTTGAAGAGCAACAGTCAGCTTGTTTTCTTTGGTCTGGTCGTTCCCTTCACAGAGCTGTGATATCTTCTCCCAAATTTCTTTGGCAGTTGAGCACATTTTGATTTTACTGAACATGTTCTTGTCCAATGTCTTGAACAAGATGTCTTTGGCAACGTTGTCGAGATTTGCTTTCTTTCTTTCTTCATTCGTCCAGAGGGATCTATCCTTCTCGACCATTTGGGGTTCACCACCAGTAATGGATACTGCTGTATTGACTTTCAGAATCTTTATTGGTCCATCAGTGATGACGAACCACATATCGTCATCATGTGCTGCCAGATGAGCTTGCATTCTGATTCTCCAATCATCATAGTCTTCTTTTGAGAACATAGGAATTTTGTTGAATGATGCCATCAGCTCGAGTGTCTTTGTGCTGATTAAGACAACCTGGCTCTGATACCACTTGTTAGGATCGGTCCGGAGTGTTTAGAGGGGGGGGTGAATGAACACTCCTATTAAAAATTAATCCCTTGTGATTTCGTTCGGATTAGTGAAAGAAATCTGTTTCTTAATCAACTCTTTTGCAGAACAGACCACTGAATATTTTAGTGCGGAACGGTCTGTTCTTAAATAAGTAAGAACAACTCGATGGCTTGAATAATGGAACGAGTGCAGAAAGATAAAAACACAGAATATGTTTCTGGAAGTTCGAAGGTGGTGTAATCCTTCTACGTCTCCCCTTCTTCCAATTAAAGAAGGATTCCACTAGAAGACTTTGATTTATACAATCATGTTGTACAAACCCGATTCAGCTGGATTTACCTCACTACCAGACTGAAACTCCTAGTCACTCGATCTATTCAGACACACTCTGTCTGACAGTTACAATAGTTTCTCACTTCTATATTTCAATACAGAATACACAAGATAGACTTTAGTCTATGCACACAGTGATCCTAAATGATCAAATATTACAATGTACTCGTGCTTAAGAAGAATTTCACCTCGAGAGCTTCTGAGCTTGTAAGCTTGTGCTGTTTAGCTTTCTTGTGCGTTTTTCGATTTATCAGACTCTCTTCTTGAGATCTTCTGATGCATCCTTTTATAGTTGCATGTACCAACGATATTATTTCCTTAATGTGCAACTCTTGACTCTGCTTAAACTCTGAGTAAGCTACAGTCTTCCTCTTTAGGGTGCTTGCCGTTCTGGTTCATGCTTTCGGTGACTGTCAGGTAAGCTCTTCTTTGTCTTCTTACCTTTTATGGTAATCTTCGTCTATGGTCTTTTTCAGCATTAATTGCGACATTAAATGCTTCAATAAATAGCCGTTAATGATTCGGACTGAAGAGCCATTCTATATTCATCCTTGACTGCTCTGATCTGATAAAGATTGAGATCGATCTGAAGCTTCGATCTAGTCAGTCTGATTTCTATCGATCCGGTCTGATATGCCTCATCAGCTTGATCTGTTTTGAGCGATCGATCTGGTCAGTCTGATTTCTCTCGATCAGGTCTGATATGTTTTGTCATCTTTAAAATCTCATCGATAAGGTCCGGAACTAACATCAAGTGTAGGCTTGCTACTCCTTAGCATGCACCAAGAGATAACAACCTGTAACAATCAACCAAAAAGAACAAAAATAGTAGAAGAGTAGAGGGAATGGAAAAAAATTGAAAAATAAGAAAAATGAAGGACTAAACTACAGTCAACTAATATTGTTTGATTTTATTAAAACTAGTCCCTGGCAACGGCGCCGAAAACTTGATCGCTATTATTTTAAACAGTATGTTTCAGTGTAGCGATTGTGTATCGCAAGTGCACAGTGTCAAGTGTTAGTATAATGATTTTAAAAGTATGAGTGTCAAACCCATGAGGACTAGGAAATAATTACCAAACTAAATTAATTTAACTATATTTAGTCTACGAATACTGGTCGTGATTATTAAACTAACGCGACAAATTAACTCAATAATTAACCCAAACAAGCAGTAGATAATGAATAAGAATAGAATCAATAGAGACAATTATCAAGACTTTCGGTTCACCTATGTAATCCCCCATAATTCGCCTATTAGTTAATAATCAAATTCAAACAATCTAAGATGACGAGTTTTCCTAAAGCACTTATTATACCTTGGTCCGGCTGTAACAAATCTAATACTAATGTTGCAATAAGCTACTCTCGAATCCTTATTGAACAATTAATATTGTAAGTTGATTTATGAAAACTTCTAGCTTTCGTTTACTAGATATCTATAGCTATCACACATGTATTTGACTTCATCTCTCGATATCAGCCTGAAATCCATGACATAAATCACTATATCGTATTACAATGTCCTATGGTCAATTCAATTGCAATTTACTATCATTCAAGGATGGCCAAACCCTTAAAAGCACGAAGAACAAAAATCTATTGTGAGGGCCCAATCCTGATTTTGTGATTGATTCTGATGCACCCAGTGGATGGGTGATTGACCTGATTGTTAGGAATCAATCAAGTAATATGCAGCGGAAAATAAAACTTGATTCCTACCACTGGACCTATACAAAGTTAATCATACCGAGATTGATTTGAATCATACCCTTGTAACGTGTTTGTAGCAGAATCCTCGTTGCAAGACCACGAGTCATGAACAAAGATTTGCACCTTCGTCTCTACGGTATCCACACGATCAAATCTAAAGGGTGTTCAAGAACAAGTTGCTAGACTCGTTCTTAAACCAATACAAGAGCTTGACACGGTTCTTAACCGATAGACAGTGGCCGGAAAACACACGTAATCAAGGCGGCAGCAGTGAGTCTCACTCGGATTGGCGGCGGTCGAGAGTTGCTCGGTAGTGATAGGAGGCCGAGAGCAATGTATGGTGGCTAATAGGTTTTATGATAATCCCTTCTCTTAATTATAACCTTGTTAGTTTATATATATTAGATTAGATTTAATTAAAGGGCTTTCAAAAAGCCTTATTGGCCCGTACCAATATATTAATTAAATTCATACATCTAATACTTATAATTAAGACTCTTCTTAATTAATTAATTCATACAATGAATTTTATCTCCCATTTTGATTTAATCTTTTGTGTGACCCGATAGGATCTTGCAATGTTGGCAGTGAGATAAAATCTGATTTTATGTTACAAGCAATGAGCGGTATCTAGCAACACATCAAGGCTACCCAAATTACAAGAATGTCATAGACTCGACATAACCTACGGACTGTGATAATATTAACCATGTAACTTAATCCCTTTGTCCATTGTGTTTAGATTGAACACGAGTCATGGAATAGTCATACTTATATATTCAATCTTTTATTTCTTGATCCCCAAGTAGAACTAGAATAAACGAATAAGCTCAATATCACATATCGACTCATTCGAGCACAACCATGCATTTTAGTCTTACTTCATCAAGGGCCCAAACACTTCTCCTGTTATATAGGAGGGACAAATCCTTTCTTGATCACTCAACATCCCTCTACATAATTCGTGGTGTATCCAATGATTGTCTTTATAGTTTACCCTGTTACAGGTACCGTTTGACAATATCAAGACACATGACTCCTTATGTTGGGATCTCTGGTGATCTCAAGTCGTAAGGATTACATACATTATTATCACTATGAGAATTGCTTATGACGTTCATATAACTATCCATGTAGCATTCTCATGGTGGGTCTGCCCAGTACATCGTTCTCTAACATGCACCCATGTGTTGATTTGATATCTCATATCTATGAACAATTCATCAATCAAAACATACTAGTCTCAATGCATTATCATTATCTTGATTCATGATAATACTTGACTAGGGACAATCTTTAAGAACAATACAATATTATTCTAAGGACATTAACTTATATATTAATTCATGTTACACAGATATTAGAATAATATATAATAATGAATTGCCATTAATAAAACCATAATACATTGTATGTCATAAACAATCATCTAATGAGTTGTCTTAGGGCATATCCCAACAAATCTCCCACTTGCACTAAGACCAATCAGACATATACTTAATGCCTAGAGATCTAGTATGACGATCATGCTTCTGCTGTGATAGTGGCTTCGTCAGTGGGTCAGATACATTATCATCAGTTGGTACTTTGCATATTTTTACATCTCATCTTTCAACGATTTCTCGAATGAAATGAAAGCGCCGAAGTATGTGCTTGGATCTTTGGTGAGATCTAGGTTCCTTAGCCAATGCGATGGCTCCATTGTTTTCACAATAGAGTTCAATCGGATCTAGTATGCTAGGCATCACCCCAAGTTCAGAAATGAACTTCTTGATCCAAACAGCTTCCATTGCTGCATCTCAGGCACCAATGTATTCAGCTTCAGTTGTAGAATCGGCTACTGTCTCTTGCTTTGAACTCTTCCATCTTACAGCACCTCCATTTAGGCAAAACACATATCCTGATTGCGATCGAAAATCATCTTTGTCGGTTTGGAAGATTGCATCAGTGTAACCTATTACATTGATGTGAGACCCCGTTATCTCAACAAGGTACTAAGGTGCAAGTAAGAGAACTAAACATCATATATATAATCAGAGTAGTAATGTCGTGTTGATTAACCTGAGCTTAAGAGATTACAGTACCCAAAAGTTCAAAAAGGAAGTTCACATGTTCCTACAAAAGGTACTACATTATAGTCTTACTCTACTCTTGTAGAAGCTATACAAAAAGATTCTCTAACATAATAATCCTGTAGCACTCCTTACAGCTCACCAAATAAACCCCGACCCTGGTTCTCATCGTCAAAAGCACCTACAAAGACAACCCTCGACACATGAGCATACTGTGATTCATATTCAACATAATATGAATGTAAAGCGTAAATGCACAAACATAAATACAAAGCACTTCATGTATTTCCAAGCATTTACAACGCCCATTTGTTGTCCCTGTACCATAACTCATAATAACACGTTATATGAACATATGGTTTCATAAATAAATGTCATGACATATCTTTCCTTCTTAAATCCTTAATTTAATCCTGAGTCCTTATCATTAGTACATTTCAATGCTTCTTACTACTCCACGTAAGCGGAATCTTCCTCGCTCCTTATGGACCTTAGCGTAAGCATTGAAATCCTTACTATGATAACCTTGACTCGTGAAATACACCTCTTATATTTCACAACATACATATGCAAAAACAATGTATATCAACATGTATCACATCATAATGCACTATCTTATGCATATCTTGCTTTACCTTGTGTTAAATAAATAAACACATAATACATGTTACCGTTGGGATGCCGTACGTCGCTTACGTACCTTTCCAAAAATAGAGGAGTCAAACGACTTTATCTCCTCGACTGTGCTGGCACCTGTGATGGTTCTACATAATCACACAACACAATATTAGGCACCTCATAATAATTCGGAATCAAAACTAAAATGAAAATCACATTTTCCCAACAATGTCATCTCGCGATCGATCGCCCCTGAGCCCCGATCGATCGCGAGATGTTACTGCCTTGGAAACCAAAAAATGTAATCAGCGATCGATCGCCCCAATATTGGCGATCGATTGCCAAAACCTACTGGAACGTTGCGATCGATCGCGCCTCCTTGGCGATCGATCGCCAACCTTGTTCCTTTGGCGATTTTCCAGAATTGTCGAACACCTCATTTCAAACACCTAAAACCATATCATAACACATATAATATGCACGAATAAAAATACTAGGGGCTTCAACAAACTCCCATGAAGGGTTTTAAACCAAAGTTTAAATAAACTCTTAGCCTAACATGCATCATAATAACCCCAAAAGTTTGACACTCAACCACAATTTCAGAAAAACAGGGCACTTGCACCTTGCCCAGAATTTTCGAACACTACTTTTCACATGATTAAATCCTTCATATAATACATGAAACATGCTCAAGGAAATATACTGGTATCTTCAACAAACTACCATACACGTATTCACATCAAAGGTTCAACCAAAACCTAAGCTAGCATGCTTCAAACATTCATAATAGAACCCTTACTAAACATGAAAACAGGGCACTTCCCTTGCTCGGGTGTTCGAGGAACCCTTTTCTCAACTACAAATCTAACACATTGTGATATCCCCGAAATGATTAAGTGTTATTTAGACATTAATCATTGTTGTGAAAATTATGATATTAATTCTTGTGTTGAATTAATAATATTGGGAGATGCATGTGAGGGTGCATGTGTTGTATGTTGGGATTTTGGGGTTGTGGCATGATTAATTTGGGGTGTGTGTTAATCGTTTTGGTAAAGTATATTGTAAATGGGAATTGAAGTATTTTTATTGAGAAAATACTATAAAATATCATGTGAGGATATTTTAATACATCGTGCGAAATACCGGGACCAAAACATAACACATCACATAACCCACCACAAACCACCCCCCTTGACCCATACCCTGCTGCCAGCTGCAGCTTGCCCTTACCTCTTCTCTCATCTCCCACTCCACCTTGTCATAACTGAAATCACTCCATTCTCTCCAACTTTTTCGTCCAACATCTGGTAAGGGAAAACAAGAGGAGATCCACCATTTTTCTTGCTTGGAAAGCTTGCAAAAATCGGAGCCAAAAGGGGTGAGAAACCATTTCTGGGTTTGTAAAATATGTTGTTGAACTCATACTTTGTTGGTGTGAAAAATGGCATGTTAGTTTAGGTTTTGTTAAACCTTCGATTCATGTTCATTTATCATGTTTTTATGAAGCTTCCAGTATTTTTCCTTGAGCACATTACATGTTTTATGTGGTAGATTTAAGCATGTAAAGTAAGGTGTTCGAAAATCTGGGTAGATATTTTCCCCTGTTTTCTGGAAATATGTGATCTGGGAGTGATATTGAAGGGGTGGTATTATGCATGTTAGAAGGGTTTTTGAGTGAACCTTCGATGTGAAAATATGCATGGTAGTTTGGTGAAACCCTGGACATTTTTATTCGAGCAAATTGCATGACTTATGTGGTAGATTTCATTGCTTGAAAGTGTGTACTCAAAAAATCTGGGCAGGAAGACAATGCCCTGTTTTCAGAAAATGTTGGATGAGTACTGATGTTCATGGGTGATTTTAATGCATGTGGGTTTGTGTTTGGGGTGCAATCTTGATATGAATACACTCAGGGGAATGTGTTCTATTTGCTAGCATGAGTGTTTAAACATTTGGTGTATGTTTTATGCTAGATCGAAGGGTGTAAATATAGGTGTTCGAAAATTCTGGGTTGGTATTTCTCGAACAGAGCATCTCGATCGATCGACATTTCATCTCGATCGATCGAGCGAGGCAGAATCTTGATTTTGATTTTAAGCGTCTTCTCGATCGATCGGGAAGAGGGGCCGATCGATCGAGAGGCCCAGAATGTTGAAAAAAATATAAATTGTTATATTTTGTTAAATTTTGATATTGGATTGTAATGAGACATCTAATATTGTGTTGTACACTGGTGTAGAGCCTTCACAGACGGCTACACAACGCAGGGGATAGAGTCCCACCACACACTACTTTTTGGAAAGGTACGTAAGCGACGTACGGGCATCCCAACGGTAACATGTATTTACGTTTGTCTGTGTGACACATGATGAATGCAATGTGATGCATTATGAATTGATACATGTTATTATGCATTGTTGTTGCATATTATGCATTGTTGTTGCATATTGTGATGTGGGATAAAGAGATGTATTCCACGAGTCAGGGCGATCACGGTTAAGGTGTTAATGCTTACGCTTTACCGCTAAAAATGTGGAGCGGGAGGGGGGAGGCTCGCTTGCACATGGAGGCGGGTTTATACCATACTGAGCGAGGATGAGATACCGCTAGTATGAAGAAGCGAGGATGAGATACCGCTTATTTTGAGATTATGAAAGCGAAGAAGCATTAAAATAACTGATGATGACTGACTAAAGAAAATGAGGAAATGTCATGACATTCATTTGTGAAACCATACATTCATATAATGTGTTATATTATGAATTATGGTACAGGGACAACCAATGGGCATTGTAAATGCGATGGGAATACAGGAAGTGATTTGTATTTTATGATTGTGCATTTACGCCTTATTCTCATATTATGTTGAATATGAATTGTGTTATGCTCATGTGTTGGGGGTTGTCTTTGTAGGTGCTTTTGATGTTGAGAACCAGGGTCAGGGTTGAGAAGCTGAGCTGTAAGGAGAGCTACAGGATTAGCTGCTTGTTGAGAAAATTTTATATAGCTTCTACATGTGGTAGACTAAGACTATAGTGTAGCACATTTTGTAGGAATTTGTGAAATTCCTTTTTGAAACTTTCGCTACTGTACCCCTTAAGCTCAGGACTATCAACATGACTCATTACTCTGATTTATTCATATGAATGTTTAGTTCTCTTAATCGCACCTATTAGTATCTTGAGATCTCGGGGTCTCACATTTAGTGGTATCAGAGCAGTGGTTAGATAACCAGGGAAGAGTGAAGGGTAGCCTTTAGAGACAAGTTGGCTAGGTACTCATTGTTGGGCATGTTATGCATGTGATGCATATTGTTGTATAAGTGATATACTAACATGCTTTTGAATATGATACTCTTGTTATCTAACGGCTTATATTATGAACTGCTTTTGGTATTGTTGTTAACTCTTGTGTTACAGCATGGCTGAGATTAATCCGGAGAACCTCAATGAAGAGGTAGGGGATATGGACAGTAGGAATGCCAGTATTGCTCAGCCGAATCCTTTACCACCACCTGCTGTAGGTGTGGAGCCCAGTGCACAGATATTATTACCTGGGGAGCTCAGTTTAACACAGTTTCTGAATTTTCGTCCACCCATGTTTGAGGGGACCGAGTCTGGAGAAGGGGCCGAAGAATGGCTAGAACGGATAGAGCAGATACTTGTGACTGCGCCTTGTGCACGTTCCGCATGGTTGAGGTTAGCCGAGTTTCAGATGGCGAAGAAGCCTTCTATGTGGTGGAAGACCACGGTGATGGAGCTGAAAGCTCAGGGCATGATAGTAGACTGGACTGTATTCAGGACCCGGTTCCTTAACCGGTATTTTTCTGCTGCTGCCAGACAAGTGAAGGAGGACGAGTTCACGAATTTGAAGCAGGGCAACATGTCAGTTTCAGACTTTGCCTTGCAGTATTCCTCGCTGTTAAGGTATGTTCCCCATATCGCTGTGAGCAGCCATGCCAAGATGAGGCATTTCCTGAAGGGACTGAGGCCAGAACTATTTGACCGGGTTGTCTCCAACAACCCTAGCTCTTTTGATGACGCCCTGACACGGGCAGAGTTAGCAGAGATTGCAGTGGGAGCATACAAGGATGTTGTACCCCCTTCAGTACCATCACAGAGATCTGTTGCTGATAGTTTGAGGCCACGAGGGGATCAGTTCAAGAACCGTGGAGCCTCATCATCTTCCAGATTTAGTGGGAAGAAATCTCAAGGTCAGAAGCAGAGTAGTCGAGGACCTACACAAGGGAGTAAGTCAGGAGGGGACAGGTGTGACCGTTGTGGAGGATTTCACTTGTCACGTGACTGCCGAGGCTGTTATGTTTGTGGCAAGGTGGGCCACTTAGCTAGGAACTGCCCCAATCGGGCAAGTCAGGCAGACTCCGGGCCGAATAGGCCAAGATTTGATGCTGGGAGGGCACCGCCGAGACAGCAGTTTGCGCCTAGACCGCAGGGAGGTCAGGCGACAGTACCACCGCAGGGTCAGGTGTATGCACTGACTAGGGAGCAGGCTGAGGCAGCCCCAGAGGAGGTCATTGCTGGTACGTGTCATTTATTTACGTACCCTGCATTTATTTTGGTAGATACAGGTGCTTCTCATTCTTTTGTGTCTGTTGCTTTTGTGGAGAGACACCACTTGTGCTCGTCTCTGTTACCCACGCCTCTCATGGTCTCGACACCCACGGGGAAGCATGTGATTGCGAATCGGCTGTTGTCTGATTGCCTCATTTATTTTGAGGGCAATGATCTGAGGGCTGATCTGATTCAGTTAGAAATGGCAGACTTTGACTGTATTATCGGCATTGATGTGTTGAGCAGATACCGAGCTGTGGTAGACTGCCGGCAGAGGATTGTACGTTTTCTGTCTGATCAGGGGTCCCAGTGGACTTTTTATGGGGACGGCTCTCGTCCAAGGATTCCAGTGATATCAGCGGTGAAGATGTCGCGGTTATTGGAACACGGCCACACAGGTTACATCATTTATGCTGTGGACGTATCTGAGGAAAAAGAAGTGAGAGCTGAGGACATTCCGGTTGTGGCGGAGTTTATTGATGTGTTCCCAGATGAGATTCCGGGATTTCCGCCTGTCAGGGATGTAGAGTTTGCTATTGAGCTGCTGCCGGGGACATCAGCTATTTCTCGTGCCCCATACAGGATGGCACCGGCAGAGCTGAGGGAGCTAAAGGTACAGTTACAGGAGCTCCTTGACAAGGGATACATTCGCCCTAGTGTATCGCCTTGGGGCGCACCAGTCTTGTTCGTGAAAAAGAAGGATGGATCAATGCGTCTGTGCATTGACTACAGGCAACTGAACAAGGCCACAGTGAAGAACAGATATCCACTTCCGAGGATTGATGATCTGTTCGACCAGCTTCAGGGTACAGAGGTGTACTCAAAGATAGACTTGAGGTCAGGCTATCATCAGGTGCGGGTTAGAGCCGGTGATGTTCAAAAGACGGCTTTTAGAACTCGATATGGACACTATGAGTTCTTGGTGATGCCTTTCGGTGTAACAAATGCACCTGCAGTTTTTATGAGCCTGATGAACAGAGTATTTCAGGAGTACCTCGATCAGTTTGTGATCGTATTCATTGACGACATCCTCGTCTATTCAAGGAGTGAGGAGGATCATGCCAATCATCTGAGGATAGTGCTCCAGATCCTCAGAGATCATCAGTTGTACGCCAAACTCAGCAAGTGTGAGTTTTGGCTGAGCAGTGTTGCATTCTTGGGCCATATCATATCACGAGAAGGGATATCAGTAGACCCGAGGAAGATAGAGGCAGTTATGGATTGGTCTACCCCTACTTCAGTCAGTGAGATTCGGAGTTTTCTTGGGTTGGCTGGCTATTATCGACGTTTCGTCGAGGGTTTCTCAAAGATCGCCAAACCACTTACACAGCTGACTCAGAAGGGAGTCTCTTTTTGTTGGTCAGAGGCTTGTGAGCAGAGTTTCCGGGAATTGAAACACAGACTGACTACTGCACCAGTTCTAGTGATTCCCAAGGAGAACAAAGGATTTGTTCTTTATACCGACGCATCGCTACAGGGCTTAGGATGCGTACTGATGCAGGACAGACATGTAGTGGCTTACGCTTCGAGACTAGTTGAAGCCACATGAGACGAGGTATCCAGTCCATGATCTGGAATTGGCAGCTATAGTTTTCGCCTTAAAGATATGGCGACACTACTTATACGGTACCTCATTCACCATCTTCACTGATCACAAGAGCCTGAAGTTCTTGTTTACACAGGCTGAGCTGAATATGAGGCAGAGAAGATGGATGGATCTGCTGAAGGATTATGATTGTGAAATCCTATACCATCCCGGGAAAGCGAATTTGACAGCCGACGCTTTGAGTCGGAAGGTGAGGAGCACAGCAGAGGATGCTATGTGTCTATCAGCTATGTTGGGCTCCTACTGCCATTTGGGATTTGATTATGATGTATCTTCTTCACCAGTACAGGTTTTGACCTTGCTAGCTGAGCCTGTTATTTATGATCACATCAGGAAGGCTCAGGGGACCGATGTAGAGATTCAGAGATGGATGTCAGTAGTCCATTCAGATCAGCCATCGAGATTCAGAGTGGCTGGGGACGGTTCTTTGAGACTTGGCGACAGATGGGTGGTTCTAGATACACCCGAGTTGCGCCAGGGTATCTTACAGCGAGCTCATTGCAGCAGGATGAGTGTTCACCCAGGCGGGAAGAAGATGTATAAGGATCTACGCAGCCAGTTCTGGTGGAGGCGTATGAAACAAGATGTCACCTCATTTGTCAAGCGCTGTTTGATTTGTCAGCAGGTGAAGGCTGAGAGGCAGAGGCCGGGAGGTGAACTAAGGAGTTTGGAGATACCCGAGTGGAAGTGGCAGCACGTGTCTATGGATTTCGTGACCCACTTACCGAGGACTGTTTCGGGCTTTGATGCCATCTGGGTAGTCGTGGACAGATTGACTAAAGTGGCTCATTTCATTCCTTACTGTATGACATATACGCACTTGAGGATGGCACAGTTATATGTCAGAGATATAGTGAGACTGCACGGGATCCCTGTTTCGATAGTGTCTGATCGAGATCCGCGGTTCACATCTCACTTCTGGGAGGGTTTGCAGACAGCTCTAGGTACAGAGTTGAGGCTGAGCACAGCCTATCACCCTCAGACGGACGGACAGACCGAGCGTACGATACAGACGCTCGAGGATATGTTGAGAGCTTGTGTGCTAGAGTTCGACATATCATGGCAGGACTTGATAGCCTTGGTGGAGTTCTCTTACAACAACAGCTACCAGGCAAGTATACAGATGGCTCCTTTTGAGGCCCTCTATGGTAGGCGTTGTAGGTCACCCTTGTGTTGGGATGACTTGGACCGTAAGTCGGTTGGAGGACCAGAGTTGGTTCAGGAAATGGAAGAGAAAGTTAAGGTTATCAGACGAAAAATGAAGGCAGCTCAGGATAGACAGGCAGCATATGCCAATCAGCGGCCGAGACCGTTGGAATTTCAGTTGGGCGACAGAGTTTTTCTGAAGATCTCACCCTTCAGGGGTGTGGTACGGTTTGGTATGCGGGGGAAGTTGTCTCCTAGATACGTGGGGCCGTATGAGATCTTACAGCGTGTTGGTACTCTGGCGTACCGTTTGGCTTTACCGCCTTCTCTGTCTGGTATACACGATGTATTCCATGTATCTATGCTGAGGAAGTATGAGCCGGATCCTTCACATGTATTTACAGCCTTCTGAGATTCAGATTGAGTCCGATGTTTCCTATGTGGAGCGACCTATCAGGATTTTGGATAGGGCAGATCGCAGACTGAGAAACAAGGTTATTCCTATGGTCAAAGTTCAATGGGATCGTAGGGGTGTCGAGGAGGCCATGTGGGAGACAGAGCGACACATGGTGCAGCACTACCCAGAGCTGTTTTCTGGTATGCGTTTATGTATTGTTTTATTTACATTGGGTAAGTGCATATTGATTTCGAGGGCGAAATCTTATAAGTAAGGGAGTATTGTGATATCCCCGAAATGATTAAGTGTTATTTAGACATTAATCATTGTTGTGAAAATTATGATATTAATTCTTGTGTTGAATTAATAATATTGGGAGATGCATGTGAGGGTGCATGTGTTGTATGTTGGGATTTTGGGGTTGTGGCATGATTAATTTGGGGTGTGTGTTAATCGTTTTGGTAAAGTATATTGTAAATGGGAATTGAAGTATTTTTATTGAGAAAATACTATAAAATATCATGTGAGGATATTTTAATACATCGTGCGAAATACCGGGACCAAAACATAACACATCACATAACCCACCACAAACCACCCCCCTTGACCCATACCCTGCTGCCAGCTGCAGCTTGCCCATACCTCTTCTCTCATCTCCCACTCCACCTTGTCATAACTGAAATCACTCCATTCTCTCCAACTTTTTCGTCCAACATCTGGTAAGGGAAAACAAGAGGAGATCCACCATTTTTCTTGCTTGGAAAGCTTGCAAAATCGGAGCCAAAAGGGGTGAGAAACCATTTCTGGGTTTGTAAAATATGTTGTTGAACTCATACTTTGTTGGTGTGAAAAATGGCATGTTAGTTTAGGTTTTGTTAAACCTTCGATTCATGTTCATTTATCATGTTTTTATGAAGCTTCCAGTATTTTTCCTTGAGCACATTACATGTTTTATGTGGTAGATTTAAGCATGTAAAGTAAGGTGTTCGAAAATCTGGGTAGATATTTTCCCCTGTTTTCTGGAAATATGTGATCTGGGAGTGATATTGAAGGGGTGGTATTATGCATGTTAGAAGGGTTTTTGAGTGAACCTTCGATGTGAAAATATGCATGGTAGTTTGGTGAAACCCTGGACATTTTTATTCGAGCAAATTGCATGACTTATGTGGTAGATTTCATTGCTTGAAAGTGTGTACTCAAAAAATCTGGGCAGGAAGACAATGCCCTGTTTTCAGAAAATGTTGGATGAGTACTGATGTTCAGGGGTGATTTTAATGCATGTGGGTTTGTGTTTGGGGTGCAATCTTGATATGAATACACTCAAGGGAATGTGTTCTATTTGCTAGCATGAGTGTTTAAACATTTGGTGTATGTTTTATGCTAGATCGAAGGGTGTAAATATAGGTGTTCGAAAATTCTGGGTTGGTATTTCTCGAACAGAGCATCTCGATCGATCGACATTTCATCTCGATCGATCGAGCGAGGCAGAATCTTGATTTTGATTTTAAGCGTCTTCTCGATCGATCGGGAAGAGGGGCCGATCGATCGAGAGGCCCAGAATGTTGAAAAAAATATAAATTGTTATATTTTGTTAAATTTTGATATTGGATTGTAATGAGACATCTAATATTGTGTTGTACACTGGTGTAGAGCCTTCACAGACGGCTACACAACGCAGGGGATAGAGTCCCACCACACACTACTTTTTGGAAAGGTACGTAAGCGACGTACGGGCATCCCAACGGTAACATGTATTTACGTTTGTCTGTGTGACACATGATGAATGCAATGTGATGAATTATGAATTGATACATGTTATTATGCATTGTTGTTGCATATTATGCATTGTTGTTGCATATTGTGATGTGGGATAAAGAGATGTATTCCACGAGTCAGGGCGATCACGGTTAAGGTGTTAATGCTTACGCTTTACCGCTAAAAATGTGGAGCGGGAGGGGGGAGGCTCGCTTGCACATGGAGGCGGGTTTATACCATACTGAGCGAGGATGAGATACCGCTAGTATGAAGAAGCGAGGATGAGATACCGCTTATTTTGAGATTATGAAAGCGAAGAAGCATTAAAATAACTGATGATGACTGACTAAAGAAAATGAGGAAATGTCATGACATTCATTTGTGAAACCATACATTCATATAATGTGTTATATTATGAATTATGGTACAGGGACAACCAATGGGCATTGTAAATGCGATGGGAATACAGGAAGTGATTTGTATTTTATGATTGTGCATTTACGCCTTATTCTCATATTATGTTGAATATGAATTGTGTTATGCTCATGTGTTGGGGGTTGTCTTTGTAGGTGCTTTTGATGTTGAGAACCAGGGTCAGGGTTGAGAAGCTGAGCTGTAAGGAGAGCTACAGGATTAGCTGCTTGTTGAGAAAATTTTATATAGCTTCTACATGTGGTAGACTAAGACTATAGTGTAGCACATTTTGTAGGAATTTGTGAAATTCCTTTTTGAAACTTTCGCTACTGTACCCCTTAAGCTCAGGACTATCAACATGACTCATTACTCTGATTTATTCATATGAATGTTTAGTTCTCTTAATCGCACCTATTAGTATCTTGAGATCTCGGGGTCTCACACACATAAAGCATGCAAGTCACTTAACAAAACATGTTAAGGGCTTCATAAACATCACATAGAAGTACTCATAACAAGATTTCATTAAACCCTACACTAGCATGCCAAATCTGCTACAAGGAATACATATGCTAGAAATCTGAAAACTGGGAAAAACATGTGACTCCTCACCACTTTTGCTCCTCGATTTTTGTCAAGAAAGGATTAATGAAATCCGATCACTTTCTTCCTAGAAACAGACCAAGTTGCAGACGAAATGAAGAGAAAAAGAAGGAAGCTTTTTGGAAGAGATAAAGTGAAAATATCTAAGTCCAAAAATGCCTACTTAGTCAATCTGCTTTCCAGAAAAACAGGGGAGGGGCGTGGGTTTCAACAAGTGGGGGTGGGGTGGTTGCATGTAGGGTGATTTTGGGGTGTTTAATTGTGTCCCGGTATTTCATACGATGTATAAAAATATCCCTCCTTGATATTTTATTATTCTACCACATAAACACAACAATTAAAAACACCTAACATGCTCCCTAAACCACATCATCAAAATAAATAAATCACTCCCACATAAAATACGCCTTTAACACATAGGCTCACAATTAACAACCCTTAATTGTATGATTACCCACATAATCATTTCGGGGATATCACAATTGAGCTCTTCCTCACCTCCATAAATCAAGAATGTATCCTTAGTTCTTCTCAAGTACTTCACGATATTCTTGACTGCAATCCAGTGACATTCACCTGGATCAACCTGATATCTGCTCATCATGCTCAAAGCATACGAGACATCGGGACGAGTACATATCATGGCATACATGATAGATCCAATAGCTGACACATATGGAATCTTACTCATGCGTTGTCTCTCCTCTGGTGTTGAAGGACACTGATCCTTCGAGAGATGTATCCCATGTGTCATAGGCACGAATCCTTTCTTTGATTCTTGCATGCTAAACAGTTTTAGCACTTTGTCTATGTATGTACTTTGACTTAGGCCAAGCAATCTTCTTGATCTATCTCTATAGATCTTGATACCTA
Source organism: Haberlea rhodopensis (assembly GCA_907163345.1). Taxonomy (NCBI): domain Eukaryota; kingdom Viridiplantae; phylum Streptophyta; class Magnoliopsida; order Lamiales; family Gesneriaceae; genus Haberlea; species Haberlea rhodopensis. The sequence goes on from CAJQUN010000046.1 coordinate 4,040,407, forward strand.
ATACATAGGTGGCTTCACCTAAATCCTTCATAGAAAAGCAATTCCCTAGCCAAATCTTTACAGATTGTAAGGCAGGGATATCATTCCCAATGATTAGTATGTCATCTACATACAATATTATGAAGATAATTATGCTCCCACTGACCTTCTTGTAGACACAAGGTTCATCTACGTTTTTGATGAAACCAAACTCTTTGACTGCATCATCAAAACGAAGATTCCAACTCCGAGAAGCTTGCTTCAATCCATAAATGGGTCGTTGTAGCTTGCATATCTTTCCAGCATCCTTTGGATCGACAAAACCCTCAGGTTGTGTCATGTACACATCATCAAGTAAATTTCCATTAAGGAAAGCTGTTTTGACATCCATCTGCCAGATTTCATAGTCATGAAATGCAGCTATTGCAAGTAAGATCCTAATGGATTTAACCATGGCAACTGGCGAAAAAGTTTCATCATAGTCAATACCATGAATTTGTTTGAAACCTTTTGCAACCAGTCGACCTTTAAAGGTTTGTACATTACCATCCATGTCGTTCATTTTCTTGAAAATCCATTTGCACCCTTTGGGTCTTACCCCTTCAGGTGGGTCAACCAAAGTCCATACTTGGTTTGCATACATGGATTCCATCTCAGATTTCATGGCCTCTTGCCATTTCTCATAATCAGGGCCCATTATAGCTTCTTGATAAGATGACGGTTCATCCTCATCAATAAGTAGTAAGTCACCTTGTTGAGTCACAAGAAATCCATATCTCTGTGGCTCATGGTGTTCTCTTACAGACCTACGCTGGGCTTGTGTCTCTTGAGCAGGCATTTCATCCACAACAGCTTGTGGTGTCTGCTTTGTTTCCATCTCAATATCATGTTCAATGTTTTCTTGTGGTTGAACTTCACTAAGTTCTATTTGTCTCCCACTGGTTCTTCTCCAAATAAATTCTCTTTCAAGAAAGACACCAGTTCGAGCAACAACTACTTTGTTCTCGGTGGGATAATAGAAATAGTATCCTTTCGTTTCCTTAGGATACCCCACAAATAAACACTTATTAGATTTGGGTCCAAGTTTGTTGGAGGCGTGACGTCTCACGTAAGCCTCACAACCCCAAATCTTCATAAAAGACATACTAGGACGCTTCTTAGTCCATATCTCATATGGTGTCTTTTCTACTGATTTAGATGGAACACGGTTCAGTATAAATATTGTTGTTTCTAAAGCATGTCCCCAAAAGGAAGTCGGAAGATCTGCATGACTCATCATTGATCGAACCATGTCCAACAAAGTTCGATTCCTCCTTTCGGATACACCATTCCATTGTGGAGTATACGGAGGTGTGAGTTGTGGGACTATCCCACACTCCTTTAGATAGTCATGAAACTCTTGGCTTAGGTATTCTCCTCCTCGATCTGATCGGAGGGTTTTGATACTTTTGCCAAGTTGGTTTTGTACTTCATTCTTGAAATCTTGGACTTTTCAAAGGTTTCATGTTTATGTTTCATCAGGTACACATACCCATATCTACTGAAGTCATCAGTAAATGTAACGAAGTATTGAAAACCACCTCTAGCTTGTGTGCTTATTGGTCCACATACATCACTATGTATGAGACTCAATAAATCATTCGTCATTTCCACATGTCCCTTAAAAGGAGCTTTAGTCATCTTGCCCATTAAACAAGATTCACATGTTTCATATGATTCAAAATCAAATGAATCTAACACTCCATCCTTATGAAGTTTCGATATGCGATTCTCGTTTATATGGCCCAAGCGACAATGCCAGAGATAAGTTGGATTTAAATCATTATTCTTAATCCTTTTAGTATTTATGTTATAGACAGGCATATCTAGATTTAAAATATAAAGACCATTAATCAATTGTGCACTAGCATAAAACATATCATTCAAATAAATGGAGCAACACTTGTCCTTTATAATAAATGAAAAATCAATCTTGTCCAAACAAGAAATTGAAATAATGTTTCTAGTATAAATGTCACAAAATAACAGTCGTGTAAATCTAATAATAAATCAGAAGGCAAAGTTAAAGAGTAATCTCCTATAGCTAATGCAGCAACTCTTGCTCCATTTCCCACTCGGAGATCAACCTCACCTTTTGCCAACATCCTACTCCTTTTGAGATCCTGCACATTAACACAAATGTGAGACCCACATCCAGTATCTAATACCCATGATGAAGAAGTAGATAAATTGACTTTTATAACTGAAATACCTAAAGTGGAAGTCACACTTCCCTTTGTCTTCTTAAGATCTTACAGATATAATTTGCAGTTCATCTTCCAATGACCGGTCTCACCGCAATGGAAGCAGTTCCCTTCCTTAGCCACTCCTCCCTTTGGCTTGAGTGCAGAAGCATGAGGCTTAGATTTAACAAAGACTTTCTTGTTCTTTTTAAAGCCTTTTGCTTTAGCCTTTCCCTTGCTCTTATTCACAATGAGAACATTAGTGGGCTTAGACTTCTTTGAGTTTGCTTCTTATGTTCTCAAAATACCAAGCAATTGCGGTAGAGTCTTTTCGATTTCAATCATATTGTAATTCAAGACAAATTGACTGTAGCTATCAGGCAACGATTGCAAGATCACGTCTGTGGCCAACTCTTGGTCCAATGGAAAACCCAGAGTTTCAAGATTCTCAATGTACCCAATCATCTTTAGTACATGAGTTCCAACAAGGCTTCCTTCTACCATTCTGCACTGGAATAACGCTCTAGAGACGTCATACCACTCTTGTCTAGCTTGTTGTTGGTAGAGTTGCTTTAAGTGTTCGATCATATCGAACGCCTCAATTTCCTCATGTTGCTTCTGAAGCTCAGAGTTCGTGGTGGCAAGCATAAGACAACTAACATCAAGTGCGTCATTCTGATGCTTCTTGTAAGCATCCTTATCGGTTTTAGCGGCCGTTACGGGAGGTTCCTCAGCAGGTAAGGGTTTCTCTAGGACATATTGTTTTTTCTCTTGTTTAGGGACAATCCTCAAATTCCTATACCAGTCTAGGAAATTAGTCTCATTCAGTTTGTCCTTCTCAAGGACCGATCGCAATGATAGTGTGCTAGTTACGTTGTTTGATGCCATGGATATCTATAATATAAATATGCAAAATAAGTTTATGATTTTAATCATTTAATAAGGTCTTATATTTAATGATACTCCCACTATTTTTTTTTAAAATATCAACCCTCGCAAACTTATTGGGTCAAGATCCATATTTCACCTAATCCTGAGTTAGCTTTGGCTAATCACCCAAGACTCGGTTATTTAGGTAGACAACACTTTGTCAATTTCATCACATGTAATTCTTGGATGGTTGGACGAACAACACTTTGTTCAAATTCATCTAATGAATTATTATCCAACCCAATGCCTCTAGGTTCCCCATCCTATTGAGATAACCTAGTTAAGTCGAACCCAATTTTAAAATAACACGGATATCACTTTTATCCTTTCGCGCCTTACTAAGATTGTCACGGTGCTTTGCTTTGGCAAACCCACACATGTTCAATCGAAGTCTTGACGAGTATTTTTAATTGGAAGGCATCTTAATTTGACTTAATATTATAAGAGGGATTTATTGATCTCATGATTTTATTAATATTGAAAACATGTCTGGTACATATATGATTATATACATATCTACATATATGTATATCAAGCATCAATATTAAATAAAACAATAAGCATGCATCTCATACATCAACATAAAATAAATGTGACATGGTTATAGCCCCAACTAATGATTTTCTCAAGCCAATGAGAAAATACTAAAAGGTCAACCTAAGGTAACTTCTCCAAGCACCTCTTTGGCTCCCTTTTGTGAATGTCCTCCTCATCCCGACACCTTGGTTCATCTTCATTGATCTCCATCAACAAAATAAACTATACTATATAACAATTACATGATATAGAGAATTCCTCGATTTACATTCGAGGGGAACGTAGGGGAGGGATAACAATTTAGAAAAATAGAGAAGGCACGACTCGCATGCCGTATTAAATTACAAACATTCACAAAATCCTATCTAATAGGTCATAAGGCTATAACCATGCACCATGCTCAAACAACACATAAAACATGCTATAACAATTAATGAATTAAATTATAAACATTTTAAAATTTAATTCCAATTAAAACTGTAAAATAAAATTTTATGAAATTATCGTACGCTCGGGACATCACATGCCACGGACACTTGGCGCGCCTCAAGCCATGGATCGGTCCAAGGTTTGAAACCTTAGCCCAACCCACGGCCAAAACACGCATGTGACTAGGGTTTGAAACCCTAGCCATCTCGGCGCCGGCTTGGACCACATCGATCCCAAAGGGTTCGAAACCCTAGTTCATAGCGGCGGCGGAAAAGAGCCATGGTTCCTAGGGTTCAAAATTCTAGTCCAACGGGGTGGCTCGGCCCATGCACGAGCCAAGGGTCCGAGACCCTAGCTCCATGCGGTGGCCGTGAGGGTCAAGTGAGCCAATGGCTCGGTTTTGATCACGAATTATCATATAGTTCGATCCGTCAATTATATCACATATAATATTGCGATAATTCCCACAAAATTGATTAACACATATCATATATGAATTAAACAGTTTTAAAGCATGCAAAAGATTCAAAACATGATTAAATAATTAATCACATAAATCCGATATGAGCTTTGTACACGGCTCTGATACCACTGTTAAGAATCAATCAAGCAATATGCAGCGGAAAATAAAACTTTATTCCTACCACTGGACCTATACAAAGTTAATCATACCGAGATTGATTAGAATCATACCCTTGTAGCGTGTTTGTAGCAGAATCCTCGCTGCAAGACCACGAGTCACGAACAAAGATTTGCACCTTCGTCTCTACGGTATCCACACGATCAAATCGAAAGGGTGTTCAAGAACAAGTTGCTAGACTCGTTCTTAAACCAATACAAGAGCTTCACACGGTTCTTAACCGATAGACAGTGGCCGGAAAACACACGCAATCAAGGCGGCTGTGATATCCCCGAAATAATTAATTGCAATTTGGGCATTAATTATGTTTATGTGATCTTATGGTGATAATTAGATTATGTGTTGGGGCTAATTATCTTGGTGAAATGCTTGTCACATGGTAGGCGTGACCCGGTAGGGCATTTCAGGGTGCATGTTATACATGTTGGGTGTTTGGGTGTTAAAATGGTTTAATGTGTTGGTGGTAATCTTTGGTAAAGCATGATTTTAATGGTGATTTTGGTGCATAGTAGTAAAATGCTTTTAAAATATCATGTTGGGGTATTCTATATACCATGCTTGTGTTTTGATACACATTTAAATCCCATGTGAGTTGGCAAGGGAGCCACTTGCATACTTTACATCCCATCCACTTTCCTATCAGCTTTATGTCCCCAAATCCCTCTCCTTTCATCTTAGAGCTTCCATTTTCATTTCTGAAACAAGAGGGGAGGAGAAAGCTTTGAAAAAGGAGTCTTTTTGTGATTTCTTGCTAAAAACTTGGAGCTCAAGTGGTAAGCTTCCATTATGGTAGAGTTTTGTTGAGTTTTGGTTGGGTTTGTAGCTTGTTTTTGGGGTTAAAATGGTGGATCTTGGTCCAACATGTTAATGTTTGGGGGATGTATTTTAAGGTTGTTTTGTGGTTAAATGTTGAAAATGGAGGTTGATTTTGGTTGTATATGAGTTTAGGTGTTGTTGGAAGCTCATACATGGAAAGTTTCTCGCAGGTGTTGTTGGTATTATTTATGCTCAGTCATAAATAATACCATGTCAATGCAGTTTTGTCTATCAATCTATCTTACTCAACACTTTCTCATACTGGTCATGCCAAAGGCATCCATACCCAACTCCATATCTGGACCACGTGCATTTACGTGTCCACCATACCACATTTATCAAACTCAACCCACATAATACCCAACTCCCAATCCGGACAACGTACATTTACGTGTGCCCATACCACATATATCAAACTCATTTCACATATTCGTTCTCTTATATTCAGTCATCACAATTCAACAATATATGAATACTGGAATATGAAATAATTCATATTATACCTGCTCGTACGTCATCACGTACCTTATAGTCGACAACATGAGCAAGCTATCATCAACGTCCGAAGTCTCGTGTAGTGTCTATATCAAATATCAATTCACTATTAGCTCATATTCAAGCAATTTCAACTTCAATTCAATATAATTTCTTCAATAACTTTGTACTTGCACATCCAACAAAATACCATCTATCATATAGATTTGTCATACCCCCCATTATAGCAATCATATATATACTCAGTATAATTTCACCATTATAATCAACCTCATTTATCACTCCGCGTATACTACACAACAATCCATTTATCCTTCATTCATTCGAGTTATTACTAACTCAAGTATGTCGTATTTAAATTTCTAAGGTCTAAATAACATTAATTCATTGTTCAAGAATTCCTCAAAATATTATAAGATGTAATTCTTCCCTCAAAACAACAATAACAATTCTATCAATAAGTAGACTAATTCGATTCCTTCATGCAATTTAAATTGATCCACTTCACCAGCCTATTTTAATTCATTTCAAGTAGCATGATTTCAGCCTCAAAGCAGCACAAATTTCAACCCAAGAGCAATATAACTTTCAGTCCCAACCCAGTACAAATTTCGACCACATACAGCAGGCAAAAGGATCGAACCAGCTGGCCTCAAGCATAACAATGCATTCTTTTCTTACAGCTTTACACAGACAAACACAAAGCAAAACCATCTATGGTACATGCTATCACTCACGCACCAGCACACACAGAACACACACACACGCATACAGCAGCAGGGAATGGATCGAAAAATGCAAAATTCCCAATTAAAGATTTAGCTCATGATAGAACACAACCCATGGAATAAAAATCATTTAACAAAATCAAACACCCCTTCCCTTATGCAGTAGCAAAGCACGACCGAACCCATCACTTGAACCTCAAGAAAATTCGAACCAACCTAAACAAATCCACAATAAGAAGAACGATTAGGGTGTAATAAGGGTATCCTCATACGGACCTGAACGAAAATTGCGACTTGAACGAGGCTGGAATCGGCTCTTGCAACCAGCAGGGAAACGGCGTGAAGGAGGAGGGAAAATGGGGAAGAAAGAATCGATTTTTTTGGTGAGGGAGAATGAAGGAGAGATGTATGTCTTATTTAATCCACCCTAAAATAATTTACACCACACAAATCCATTTCTATCCCTTACTAATTTCATTTTTAAATTCCCAACTTCAAATAATAAAACTCTTATTAATACTAGTCTGCTTGAGTTTAATTAGCATTATAAATTCAATCCCGAAATCATTTATCCCAACTCCGTTTCAAAATCCGACACCCAAGAATTAAATCCCGACATATCATATAAACATCATAATTAAATCCAATAAAAATTATTAATTATTTCCGGGTATCACAATTCTCCCCAACAATTAAAACATCTCAAGTTTTGCATTTAAAGTCTCCAGCTCAAATAATAAATTAATATGAGTCCCCCAAGCATTTAAATTATGCTAAAGTTCCATCTATGCCCAAATAATTCGGCCCGACCCAATACACGAGGCCCAAAATTTAAATCACGTAAATTATCCCATAATTTACCATTTACACAATTAAATATAAGCAGAATAAACTGGGCATTACAGTTCTCCCCTACTAAAAGAATTTCGACCCCGAAATTAGAATTTACGCTTACGAGAAAAGCCACAGGAAATATTTACATACCAGCAAATAGCTCAGGGTAGTGTAGTAACGTGTGTTGCTGTGTTTCCCACATTGTCTCCTCGACACCCCGTCTCTCCCACTGAACTTTAACAATAGGAATTACTTTACTCTGAAGGCTGCAAATCACGTCAAGTGTTTAGAAATCAAGCACTTCTTCTCAGACTTCAGTACCTGTGCACTCGCATCGGTATTCCTCGCACAAGGTCTAAATCCGTCACAGTTTACTTTCAAAGTACACAAATCACTAAATCATCAATCCATGCATATCATGCGTATATCAGAATGTATGACAATACACCAACTTTTTATCATACAAAAACCTCATACCTATGTGATTGCAATTGTATGCAACTTATACCAACATCACCACATCACCACCATTGTCCGTATGAAGTAGCGTACTCTAGAGTCCTTACACATCAACCTCTCATATATCATCTCCTGGCTATTATCTGGTGCAAAGTAATTACTAGAAAACCCATTAGTAATTCTCACATACATATATCCACATTATACGCACCAACAACCATATAACATCAATATCAAATCATGATGAATGGCCTAACATCAATATTCCTATGTCACGATTATACTCCATCTAAAACAAGGCGTCAACATCAATATCGAATAATTCGTATAATACATTTGTAGATGGAATCATCTACATTACACAATAGCATCATAATATCATGCTCATCACAGTACTCACATGCTCTTAAGCATCACTTCCGCATTTCATCACCCAACTATCATCTGTCATGGGACAAATACAGAATAAACTCATTAGCATTTCTCAAATACTCATAACATAACCACGTACCTCGTCATTTACGCATTATTGATATTCATAATGTTTCCGTCATCAAACATTAATATCCCTACATCAAAAGTTTCACGCAATCCTGTACACATCATGCTACAACAACTATCCCATATCTGTGTGATTGAAATTCAACATAAGAATCAATTTCATTCCTCAATGACGTAATTCCTTTCGATCCTTTATTCAACAAAGTACTATTTCATGAATGAATAACATATCATAGTGTAGTATGTATTCATGATTTCTCATACATCAGTCACATCGCATATATCATCATTTATATGCCTCCCAGTTTCTAACACAATATCAAAATGATCAATCATTTAAAGTGAATGCTCCTATATCCCATGTATTCTCATTATGACATCATTATATTGTCTATCACATCATGTCTAACTCATCATTAATCACTTCATGATTATTTATCAGTGTTGTCATTATATACCAGAGAATAACATTATAATTTCGTACTTACTACGTCGACCCGCACGTTCACAATGATCACACATCCACACAGGACATTCGTAGTGATCTCACGTCATCCCGTGACGTTCCATGTCATCTCATGACCTGTTCATTAATCTCATTCCAACATGGTTAAATTTAACTCAACATAACCTGATTAACAGATCATTAATCTCATAGTATACAAAATAATCATGTTTTCATAAACCAATATCCTTTCAACCTGATCATCATTACCACACTGTTATCTCGTCTCTGCACAATTAATCAATGAACATATCAATACTACATGTCCTGTCAATTTCATTCTCAATCATTCCTCATATATAAATTGATTCTAAACCATATAAAGCAATCATAATAATTCACAATCCACATAAATCAAACATGTTAAACGAAACGAAATGATTTACCTAATTTCCTCGTTCCCGTGGAACATTCCAATATTCTCTTGAGCCTACAACTCATGTGTCCAATAAACATTAATATGGTTTGTATAACATAACGTTCACTGCCATCTGCAATCAACACATCATCAATATACATCGCTAACACAATAGCAGTACACTAATACTCATGCTAACATAATAGCAGCACATCAATATTCATCGCCCAATGACGTCACACTAGTATTCACTGCTAACACAATAGCAATATATCAATACGCATTGCCAACAATGGCATGCATAATCCCATCGTTACTACGAGCATGCACAATGTCATTGCCACTACTGGCATACATAATCTCATCGCCACTACAGGCATGCACAATATCATCGCCACTACTGGCATACATAATATCATCGCCACTACGGGCTTGCACAATATCATCGCCACGACTGACATACATATAATATCCATAATCACAATGCATAAAATTACATTCTTAAAACAATAAGATGTAATAACACTTACTGTACACAGTGGATCCACACTCGATTCTTTAAACTGTCCCTGTTCTCAACATAAATATGCCACAAAATATAATTTCATATCAATACACAATTGATATACTCATCATCAATAACATGACCGTCCAAAAATATTCATTGCCTCGACATATCAGCGGCATTCACAATATTTCCATCGCTTCGATATGATAGCGGTAAATATTATAAATCTCAAATATCACAATATAATCATACCATCATCTCGCCAATAAATGTCATCAATATATCGGTATCAATCACACCCCGCTATTGCATCCACTGCAATAAAAATGAAAGAAAACAATATTGTCACTTCGTTCACTCTCTTCATGATCGCTTTCACCTGTACATTTGATTATCACAATACGTCAAATCAACAAGGTCAATTTAAATCGTATATTCATCACCCTCCCTCTATAGTGGAGGCACATAAAATACATTGCACACTCTCAATAGTGTCGATCCCGACAATAATCACATCGCATGCTCTCCCTAGCACCGACTCAATATCAATATACACGTCACATGCTCTCTCTAGCATTGACCCTGAAATATACAAGTCGCTCGCTTGCCAGCGGCGACCACATCACTCACTTGTCAGTGGTGACCCGAATCACATCGCTCACTCCTCAGTGGCGACCCAATATCACATCGTTCGCTCGTCAGCGGCGACCACATCACTCACTCGTCAGTGGTGACCCAATATCACATCGCTCACTCATCAGTGGCGACCCATATATCATATTTACACATCGCACGCACCAGCGGCGACCCACAAATCTTATATACACATCACTCGCCTCAGCGGTGACCCCACTCTACATTCACACAACCTGATCATGTCGCACACTCTTGGTGACCTCTAAATAAACACATCACTCGCCTCAGCGGTGACCCTCTGTACATTCACACACACAATCACATCGCACACTCTAGTGGTGACCCACATATAATAATAACACGTCGGTCAACCATAAAAGCGACCCTAAACCTAAGTGACACTTCAATTTTTCAATAATACAGTGGAAAATATATTCATCCATGCTTGTACATCATTACGTACCTATGCCATCATGTAAATGACATACACATACCCGATTGTCACATCATCTGTTGTCATAGTCCAATCGCACAGTACCGCCTGCCATTTCCTATCCTCAGATATCATATCTCATTTTCTGATTTCTCCTGCAAAATCAGATTTCTCAGCACTGCATACATAACATGTACACAAAACTCAACTCAATAAAACGCATTTATCCCTCTACTAGTAACAACGTCCACTTATCATCAACATTAATTACCGTCAGCGATGTCATTCATCACGCACCTTAAATGGCATTATCATTTTCACCATAGTCAAGCTAATGATATAAATAAAAACGAGTTACCATACTCGAGGCTTTTCAACCATACCACCCTCATTGTGTATGTTCATCGTATCTCATAAAATCCTGCAATCACGATGTTTAGCAATAACACCAATTTTCCTTGCTTCATATCATAAAATGCACATAGCATGCGTCATGTAACAATGACCAAAAACTACAATCATGCATAAAAGTATGTGATATACATGTCTATCAATACATCCCTAGGCCATTAAACATCCCAAAGAACTAACCACTGCTCTGATACCACTAATGTAAGACCCCAACGTCCCAACACGTCAATAATGCAATTATGACGTCATTTGTGTATGTAAAAATTCATTCCTTAAAAATTCTCACTACATGCTTCACATAATCACCATGACTTTTATAAAAATTTGGGCAGAGTCTCCCCATAATTTGGGCTATCCGAAAAATATATCGTATCACTAAAATAAATCCCAGCCAGGGAAACACACAATACAAAACAGATATAAAAAGGACTCCCAACACCATTATTATAGTCCATATACACGACTCCAAGTGCTCACATACGAGCAACAAATAATGAATGCCCATCTAGTTGCATAAATAATGTATACCATTTACTCAATCTCACTCTACGCTTCAGGAAGAAATATTGTCCAACCAAGCTCGAGCTTGCTACGCCAAAATAACCTTGTATCTGTAATACCTGTTTCAACAGAAACAGCCCCACACAGGGTGAGCATACCAACATCACACTACCCATAACATAACAATGCATAAAGATAATGATATCACGATTTAAAAGTATCGAAAATCTATAAAATGTACTCCCTGTGAAGTTTTGAATCTGTATAGCTCCCATACAATGTTCCTGTTCAAGCTTACACGCTTTCATAACATCAAGTTTAGTATCGTCACTGAAAATATGATACTCAACCACACAATGAATTCAATACAACAAGAATCTATTATGTAAGGACCCTAGTTCCTTAAGTGCGGATTAAAGGCATAATTAGAGCTAACATAAATTATCAGAGTAAAATGATCGTATTGAGACTATGAGCTTTAAGAATTACATGCCAAAAATTAGGACTATCAAATGGATTAGTTACATTCCCAATCAAATGAATGTATTTACTATAGCTTTACACTACTCCTAGAGTAGACACTATACAAAAGTAATCCTGTCCTTCATCTACCAAAAGTGTTCTCCACAAGCTCACCGCCTCAACCCGCTTTAGCCCCTTTTTTTTTCATGCCAAAAGTACCTACAAGGACAACCCCCAAACATGAGCAATAATATCATTGATATTCAACATTTATGAATATAAGGCGTAAATGCATAAATCATAATAAAACACTTCCTGTTTTTCCCATGCATTTAAACGCTTCCAGTTTGGTTGTCCCTGTACCGTAACTCATGAGTATAATCAATATATTATTTAATGGTCCACACATGTCATGACATAATCCATCTCATCAACACCAAATACCAATCACCAATCCCTAGTCTGTCCATCACAATGTATTTTAATGCCCCTCGCTTATTTACATATAGGCGGCATAGAATAACCTCGCTTCAATGGACATGCGGCGCTCCCACCCCTCGCTTCACATTGAGCGGCAAATATTCTTTCCTCGCCCTATATGATAACCACGCTCAAATGTGACATGCGGCGCTCCCACCCCTCGCTTCACATTTAGCGGCAACAAATCAAATAGCGGCAAGCATTAAAATCATCAAGGGATGACCACGACTCATGGGATGTGCACCAATAACCATCATATGCATATACAATCATCATGCATAATTCAACATGTATTTGCATCCACAATGCATAATTCCACATATACTCGCATCCACAATGCATAAACAATGAGTATATTAGATACATGTACCGTTGGGTGCCCGTACGTCTTCTACGTACCTTTCCAAAAGTAGGATGTGGTAGGACTTCACTTCCTTGGTTGTGTTGCCACCTGGGATGGTTCTACATATTCACACAATTCAATATTAGAACCCAATAATAGTCCAATACCAAAAATCCTACAAAAATAACCAAAAACATCACATTTGGTGACTCGCGATCGATCGCTGCAAAGGGCCGATCGATCGCGAGATCACACTGCCCGAATCTCAATTTTTGCTCTTTCGGCGATCGATCGCCACCCTCGCCGATCGATCGCCCAAATGTGGCGATCGATCGCCATAAGCTCCTGGAGCGTACTGCCTCCTCGCGATCGATCGACAAAAACGGGCGATCGATCGCCGAGCCCTGTGTCGCGAAAAATCGCCATTAATGCTCCAAAACTCCATTCCAATCCATACCAACTCCCCTACCATCAAACCAAAAACATTAAACACATAATAACCTTCCATATACACTTTAAGCACCTCAAAAATCCAACATTCAACCAAAACCACAACAACCCAAAACAAACCCATTTTAAACCATATCAAAACCCTCACAAACTCAATCCAATCACAACAAAAATATAAGGGAGGTACCCATACCTCTTGGGGACTCCAAATCTCCCAATAAACTTCACAAATCAAACTTTTGGAAGGATTTCTCTTCACCCCTTTGCTAAAATCGAAAATGAGGAGGGAAGGGTTTGTGAGAAGTGATTTTGGGGAAAAAGAAAGAGTGATGGGTTTTGTGGGGTTGGGGGGGTATTAGTGGGTTATTTGGGGATAAATTAAATTGCACACCCACTATTAATCATGATTTATAAAAATACCCCAACATGGTAGTTAAAAGGCATTTCACCATAATGCACCAAATCCCAATTAAATGCATGTTTCACCAAATAAATGACTACCAACACATGTAAGTCATTAAAACGCTCAATTACCCAATATGCATCACATGCACCCCGAAATGCATTCCCGGTCACGCCTACCATGTGATTAAGCATTTCAACATGATAAATAAATCCACCACATAATTAATTACCACCATAATTAATCATATAAACACAATTAATGCCCAAATTGCAATCAATTATTTCGGGGATATCACAATACTCCCCTACTTATAAGATTTCGTCCTCGAAATCACATGCACTTACCCCAACATGAAACAGAACATAAATAACATACCAGAAAATAGTTCCGGGTAGTGCTGCACCATATGCCGCTCCGTCTCCCACGTAGCCTCCTCGACACCCCTGCGATCCCACTGAACCTTGATCATAGGTATCACTTTGTTCCGAAGTCTGCGGTCTGCTCGATCCAAAATTCTAACAGGCCGTTCCACATAAGACACATCGGATTCTAACTGAACCTCGGAAGGCTGCAACACATGAGATGGATCCGGCTCATACTTCCGCAGCATCGATACATGAAACACATCATGTATACCCGATAAAGAAGGTGGCAAAGCCAGTCGGTAAGCTAAGGTGCCAATGCGCTGCAAAATCTCGTACGGTCCAACATACCTCGGAGACAGTTTCCCGCGCATCCCAAATCGCACAACGCCCCTGAAAGGCGAGATCTTCAAAAAGACCTTATCTCCCAACTGAAATTCCAACGGTCTCCACCATTTATTCACATAAGCTGCCTGTCTGTCCTGGGCTGCTTTCATTTTCTACCTTACATCTTTATCTTCTCTTCCATTTCCCGAATCAACTCAGGTCCTCCGATCGATTTGCGGTCAATCATCCCAACACAAGGGTGATCTACACCATCTGCCATAAAGAGCTTCGAAAGGAGCCATCTGAATGCTCGCCTGGTAGCTGTTATTATAGGAGAACTCTACCAATGTCACCGAATCCTACCAAGAAACATCAAACTCCAATACACAAGCCCTTAACATGTCCTCGAGCGTCTGGATAGTACGCTCGGTCTGGCCATCCGTCTGAGGATGATATGCAGTGCTCAATCTAACTTCAGTTCCCAAGGCCGACTGAAGACCCTCCCAAAAATGAGACGTGAATCGTGGATCTCGATCCGACACTATGGAAATGGGGATCCCATGCAATCTCACCACATCTCGAATATACAATTGAGCCATCCTCAAAAAGGTGAAAGTCATGCTATAGGGGATGAAATGAGCTACCTTAGTCAATCGATCCACAATCACCCAAATAGCATCAAAACCTGAAGCACTCCTCGGCAGGTGAGTCACGAAGTCCATGGAAATGTGTTCCCACTTCCACTTCGGTATCTCCAAGCTTTTCAACTCGCAGCCAGGTCTCTGTCTCTCTGCCTTAACCTGCTGGCAGATCAAGCACCTCTTTACAAAAGCGACGACATCAGTCTTCATTCTCTTCCACCAAAACTGATCACGTAGATCTTTATACATCTTCTTCCCGCCCGGGGTGGATGCTAAGTCTGCTACTATGAGCTCGCTCCAAGATCCCTTTATGCAACTCCGGCGTACTCGGAACCACCCAACGGTTACCCAATCTCAAGGATCCGTCATCGGCACTCTGAATTTCGTTGGGTGACCAAGATGTACTAAAGATAACCATCTCTGAACCTCATCATCTGACTTCTGAGCTCTCCTGATGTTCTCGTAGATATCTGGCTCAGCTAACAAGGTCGATACATGCACAGGTGATGCATCTATGTTGAAATCATTGCCTAGATGGCAATAGGAGGTCATCATAGCCGACAAATGGATGACATCCTCAGCAGAACTCCTCACTTTCCGGCTCAAAGCGTCTGCTGTCATATTAGCCTTTCTGGGATGGTACTCAATCTCACAATCATAGTCCTTGAGTAAGTCCATCCACCTTCTCTGCCTCATGTTCAGCTCCGCCTGAGTGAATAAAAACTTGAGGCTCTTGTGATCCGTGTATATGGTAAACGAAGTACCATACAAGTAATGTCTCCAAATCTTCAGGGCGAAGATGATAGCCGCCAATTCCAAGTCATGGACTGTGTATCTCGTCTAATGCGGCTTCAACTGCCTCGATGCATAAGCTACCACATGCTTATCTTGCATCAGTACACACCCAAGGCCCTGAAGTGATGCATCGGTATACAAAACAAATCTGGAGTTTTCTGTAGGGATCACTAACACTGGCGCCGTCGTCAAACGGTGCTTCAACTCCTGGAAGCTCTCCTCACAAACTTCTGACCAAAAGAATGGTACTCCCTTCTAGGTCAACTGTGTCAACGGCTTGGCGATCTTCGAAAATTCCTCGACAAAGCGTCGATAATAACCGGCCAAATCAAGGAAGCTCCGTATCTCAGGCACAGAAGTGGGTGCAGCCCACTCCATCACAGCTTCAATCTTCCTGGGATCCACAGATATCCCGTTGCTAGATATGACATGCCCCAGAAACACTACACTGCTCAACCAAAATTCACACTTGCTGAGCTTGGCATACAACTGGTGATCTCTGAGAATCTGGAGCACTGTCCTCAAGTCTGATATCCCCGAAATGATTATGTGGGTAATCATACAATTAAGGGTTGTTAATTGTGAGCCTATGTGCTAAAGGCGTATTTTATGTGGGAGTGATTTATTTATTTTGATGATGTGGTTTAGGGAGCATGTTAGGTGTTTTTAATTGTTGTGTTGATGTGGTAAAATAATAAAATATCAAGGAGAGATATTTGTATACATCGTATGAAATACCGGGACACAATTAAACACCACAAACCACCCTACATGCAACCACCCCACCCCCACTTGACTCAACCCACGCCACTCCCCTATTTTTCTGGAAAGCAGATTGACTAAGTAGGCAACTTTGGACTTGGATATTTTCATTTTGCCTCTTCCAAAAAGACTCCTTCTTCTTCCCTTCCTTTTGTCTGCAACTTGGTCGGTTTCTAGGAAGAAAGTGATCGGATTTCGTTCATCCCTTCATATAGAAAATCGAAGAGCAAAAGTGGTGAGGAGTCACTTGTTTTTACCAGTTTTCAGATTTCTAGCATGTATGTTCTTCGTAGCAGATTTGGCATGCTAGTGTAGGGTTTAAAGAAATATTGTTATGAGTACTTTTATGTGATGTTAATGAAGCTCTCTGCATTTTTCCTTGAGCATGTTGCCTGTTTTATGTAGAGGAAATAAGCATGTAAAGTAAGGTGTTTGAAAATCTGGGTAAGGCTGTGCCCTGTTTTCTGGAAAAATATGAGTGGGGGGTGTTTTTATGAAGGCGTTATCATGCACGTTAAGCTTAGGTTTTGGTAAACCTTTGATGTGAAAATATGCATGGTAGTTTTGTGAAGCCCTTGGCATGTTTGTTCGAGCATTCTTTATGTTATATGTGATAGTTTTAATAGCATGAAAAGAGGTGCTCAAGAAATCTGGAAATGAATATGTTGCCCTGTTTCCAGAAAAGTTGATCCAGTACTTGTTTAAATGGTCGACGTTTATGCATGTGGGCTTATGTTTAGGGTGTAAATTTGGATTGAATACACTCAGGGTAGTGTAGTGCAACTGCTAGCATGTTGGTCTTGGCATGGATTATGTCTTACATGTTAGATTTAAGGGTATGAATATCGGTGTTAAGCAATTCTGGAAAATCACTCAAAGGAACAGGGTTGACGATCGATCGCCAAGGAGGCGAGATCGATCGCGACGTTCCAGTGAGTTTTGGCAATCGATCGCCAATATTGAGGTGATCGATCGCTGACTGCATTTTTTTGGTATGCGAGGCAGTAGCATCTCGCGATCGATCGGGGCTCAGGGGCGATCGATCGCGAGATGACATTGTTGGATAAATGTGGTTTTTAATTGAGTTTTGATCCCGGATTATTATGAGGTGCCTAATATTGTGTTGTGTGGCTATGTAGAACCATCTCAGGTGCCAGCACAGCCGAGGAGATAGTCGATTGACTCCTCTATCTTTTGGAAAGGTACGTAAGCGACGTACGAGCATCCCAACGGTAACATGTACTTTATGTTTATCTATTTGACACATGATGAATGCAATGTGGTGCATTAAGGTTATGATACATGTTATTATGCATTGTTTTTGCATATGTATGTTGTGAAATATAAGAGGTGTATTTCACGTGTCAAGGTTATCTTAGTAAGGATTTTAATGCTTACGGTAAGGTCCATAGGAAGCGAGGAAGAATTCCGCTTTCATGGAGTGGCAAGAAGCATTAAAATGTACTAATGATAAGGACTCAGGATTGAAATAAGGATCTAAGGAGGAAGGATGTCATGACATTTATTTATAAAACCATATGTTCATATAACGTGTCATTATGAGTTATGGTACAGGGACAACCAATGGGCGTTGTAAATGCTTGGAAATACAGGAAGTGCTTTGTATTTATGATTTTGCATTTACGTCTTCCATTCATATTATGTTAAATATGAATTGTGTTATGCTCATGTGTTGGGGGTTGTCTTTGTAGATGCTTTTGATGATGAGAACCAGGGTCGGGGTTGAAATGCTGAGCTATAAGGAGTGCTATAGGATTAGCATGTTAGAGAATTTTGTATAGCTTCTACTTGTAGTAGAATGAGACTATAACGTAGTACCTTTTTGTAGGAATATGTGAAATTCCTTTTTGAACTTTTGGTACTGTAATCTCTTAAGCTCAGGTTAATCAACACGACATTTCTACTCTGATTTATGCATGTGAATGCTTAGTTCTCTTAATTGCACCTAAATATCTTGATGTGATAATGGGAACTCACATCAAGTTTTTCACGTGCTCTTCCTCACTCCGGGAGTAGATGAGAATGTCGTCGATGAATACAATGACGAACTTATCAAGATAGGGTTGGAATACCATATTCATCAAGCTCATAAAGACAGCCGGGGCGTTCGTCACACCGAACGGCATCACTAGAAACTCATAATGTCCATATCGAGTCCGAAACGCTGTCTTCTGCACATCCTCCTCTCTGACTCGAATCTGATGGTACCCGGATCTCAAATCAATCTTGCTATATAATCTGGTACCTTCCAATTGATCAAACAAGTCATCAATCCTTGGGAGAGGATACTTGTTCTTCACTGTGGCTTTATTTAGTTGCCGGTAATCGATGCACAACCGCATCGAACCGTCCTTCTTCTTCATAAAGAGAACCGGTGCGCCCCATGGTGATACGCTCGGGCGTATATATCCCTTGTCAAGGAGCTCCTGCAACTGCTCCTTCAACTCTCTCAACTCTGCCGGTGCCATCCTGTAAGGTGCACGAGAGATAGCGGATGTCCCCGGTAACAACTCGATCCCAAACTCAACTTCTCTAGCCGGTGGGAAACCTGGGATCTCTTCTGGGAATACATCAGCAAATTCTGCCACGACTGGTACATCCTCAACTCTCAATTCTTTATTCTTCCCAGACGTGTCCACGACATAGATGAGATAGCCCGTGTGACCACGTTCTAACAACTGAGACATCTTGATTGCCGAAATCAACGGGATCTTGGCACGAGAACCGTTGCCATAAAAAGTCCACTGAATTCCCAAATCAGATCTGAACCTCACTGTTCTCTGCCGGCAATCTACCACTGCCTGATATCTGTTCAGAATGTCAATACCCATGATGCAGCCAAAGTCTGACATGCCCAACACAATCAAGTCTGCCTTCAACTCGTTGCCCTCAAAATAAATGAGGCAATTTGCCATAAACTGATCGGCAACGACATTCCTTCCAGTGGGTGTCGAGACCATGAGAGGCGTGGGTAAAGAAGACGTGCGCATATGATATCTTTCCACAAAGCCCACAGATACAAAAGAGTGGGAGGCACCTGTATCTATCAAAATAAAAGCAGGGTACGTAAATAAATGACACGTACCGGCGATCACCTCCTCCGGGGCTGCCTGCGCCTGCTCTCTGGTCAGTGCATACACCTGTCCCTGGGACGGTCCCACTGTCTGACCTCCCGATGGTCGAGGCACAAATTGCTGCCTCTGGTGTACTGTCCTGTCATCAAATCTCGGTCTGTTGCCCTGAAACTCTGACTGTCCTCCCCGAGTGGGGCAATACCGAGAGATGTGGCCCATCTTGCCACAGCTATAACAGGCAGGGCACTTACTCGAAGAATGTGGCCCTCCACAATTGTCGCACCTTGGCTCCCCCGATCTGTTACCTTGCGTAGGCCCTCGGTTGGCTGACCAATTGTTCTTCTTAATCTCTTGCTTCTGACCATAAGATTTCTTCCCACTGAACCGTGAAGATGAAGAGGCACCACGAGGTTTAAATGGTTCTCCTCGGGGCCTCAAGCTATCAGTAGCTTGCCTCTGTTGTGATGCTTGTGGGGGTACGGCACTAGGATAGGCTCCAACTCCAATCTCAGCATGCTCTGCTCTTGTGAGAGCATCATCAAAAGAAGTGGGGTTATTAGTGATAACCCGGTCAAAAAGCTCCGGTCGCAACCCCTTCATGAAGTTTCTCATCTTCGCATGTCCGTTGGTGGCAATGTGTGGAACATACCTCAGCAACGAGGAATAATGCATGGCATAGTCTGACACTGACATGCTCCCTTGTTTCAAGCTTGCAAACTCATCTTCCTTCGTCTGTCTCGCCGCTGCAGAGAAGTACCGGTTCAGAAACCGGGTTCTGAAGAGCGTCCAATCGATCACTGCACCCTGTGCTCTCAGTTCCATTACCGTGCTCCTCCACCACATTAAAGGTTTCTTTGCCAACTGGAACTCCGCCAGCCTCAGCCATGTTGTAACAGTACAAGGAGCCGATTCAAATATCTGTTCAAGCCTTTCTAACCACTCCTCAGCCTCCTCTCCTGATTCTGTTCCCTCAAACCGGGGCGGGTGGTAAGATAGAAACTGAGTCAAGCTGATCTCACCAGGTAGCAATAACTGAGCCACTGGTTCCATGCCTACAGCTGGTGGAGGTAGAGGGTTTGCCTGACCAATGCTTGCGTTCACGCTCCCAACATCACCAACCTCTTCATTAAGGTTTCCCGCGTTCATAGCAGCCATGCTGTAACACAAAGGTTAACAACAATTCCAAAACAAACATATGTGTTATGCCGTTAGATAACAGGAATAATAATAAGCATGGTAGTATAACAGTATATACAACAATATGCACCACATGCATAAACATGCTTTAAATGTAAGCACCTAGCCAATCATGCTAAGGTTACCCTTCACTCGTTCCCGGGTTCTCTAACCACTGCTCTGATACCACTAATGTAAGGACCCTAGTTCCTTAAGTGCGGATTAAAGGCATAATAGAGCTAACATAAATTATCAGAGTAAAATGATCGTATTGAGACTATGAGCTTTAAGAATTACATGCCAAAAATTAGGACTATCAAATGGATTAGTTACATTCCCAATCAAATGAATGTATTTACTATAGCTTTACACTACTCCTAGAGTAGACACTATACAAAAGTAATCCTGCCCTTCATCTACCAAAAGTGTTCTCCACAAGCTCACCGCCTCAACCTGCTTTAGCCCCTTTTTTTTCATGCCAAAAGTACCTACAAGGACAACCCCCAAACATGAGCAATAATATCATTCATATTCAACATTTATGAATATAAGGCATAAATGCATAAATCACAATAAAACACTTCCTGTTTTTCCCATGCATTAAAACGCTTCCAGTTTGGTTGTCCCTGTACCATAACTCATGAGTATAATCAATAGATTATTTAATGGTCCACACATGTCATGGCATAATCCATCTCATCCACACCAAATATCAATCACCAATCCCTAGTCTGTCCATCACAATGTATTTTAATGCCCCTCGCTTATTTACATATAGGCGGCATAGAATAACCTCGCTTCAATGGACATGCGGCGCTCCCACCCCTCGCTTCACATTGAGCGGCAAATATTCTTTCCTCGCCCTATATGATAACCACGCTCAAATGTGACATGCGGTGCTCCCACCCCTCGCTTCACATTTAGCGGCAACAAATCAAATAGCGGCAAGCATTAAAATCATCAAGGGATGACCACGACTCATGGGATGTGCACCAATAACCATCATATGCATATACAATCATCATGCATAATTCAACATGTATTTGCATCCACAATGCATAATTCCACATATACTCGCATCCACAATGCATAAACAATGAGTATATTAGATACATGTACCGTTGGGTGCCCGTACGTCTTCTACGTACCTTTCCAAAAGTAGGATGTGGTAGGACTTCACTTCCTTGGCTGTGTTGCCACATGGGATGGTTCTACATATTCACACAATTCAATATTAGAACCCAATAATAGTCCAATACCAAAAATCCTACAAAAATAACCAAAAACATCACATTTGGTGACTCGCGATCGATCGCTGCAAAGGGCCGATCGATCGCGAGATCACACTGCCCGAATCGCCACATTTGGCGCGATCGATCGCCACCCTCACCGATTGATCGCCCAAATGTCACCATCGATCGCCATAAGCTCCTGGAGCGTACTGCCTCCTCGCGATCGATCGCCAAAAACGGGCGATCGATCGCCGAGCCCTGTGTCGCGAAAAATCGCCATTAATGCTCCAAAACTCCATTCCAATCCATACCAACTCCCCTACCATCAAACCAAAAACATTAAACACATAATAACCTTCCATATACACTTTAAGCACCTCAAAAATCCAACATTCAACCAAAACCACAACAACCCAAAACAAACCCATTTTAAACCATATCAAAACCCTCACAAACTCAATCCAATCACAACAAAAATATAAGGAGGTACCCATACCTCTTGGGGACTCCAAATCTCCCAATAAACTTCACAAATCAAACTTTTGGAAGGATTTCTCTTCACCCCTTTGCTAAAAATCGAAAATGAGGAGGGAAGGGTTTGTGAGAAGTGATTTTGGGGAAAAAGAAAGAGTGATGGGTTTTGTGGGGTTGGGGGGTATTAGTGGGTTATTTGGGGATAAATTAAATTGCACATCCACTATTAATCATGATTTATAAAAATACCCCAACATGGTATTTAAAAAGGCATTTCACCATAATGCACCAAATCCAATTAAATGCATGTTTCACCAAATAAATGACTACCAACACATGTAAGTCATTAAAACGCCCAATTACCCAACATGCATCACATGCACCCCGAAATGCATTCCCGGTCACGCCTACCATGTGACTAAGCATTTCAACATGATAAATAAATCCAGCACATAATTAATTACCACCATAATTAATCATATAAACACAATTAATGCCCAAATTGCAATCAATTATTTCGGGGATATCACATATTATTTATGCTCAGTCATAAATAATACCATGTCAATGCAGTTTTGTCTATCAATCTATCTTACTCAACACTTTCTCATACTGGTCATGCCAAAGGCATCCATACCCAACTCCATATCTGGACCACGTGCATTTACGTGTCCACCATACCACATTTATCAAACTCAACCCACATAATACCCAACTCCCAATCCGGACAACGTACATTTACGTGTGCCCATACCACATATATCAAACTCATTTCACATATTCGTTCTCTTATATTCAGTCATCACAATTCAACAATATATGAATACTGGAATATGAAATAATTCATATTATACCTGCTCGTACGTCATCACGTACCTTATAGTCGACAACATGAGCAAGCTATCATCAACGTCCGAAGTCTCGTGTAGTGTCTATATCAAATATCAATTCACTATTAGCTCATATTCAAGCAATTTCAACTTCAATTCAATATAATTTCTTCAATAACTTTGTACTTGCACATCCAACAAAATACCATCTATCATATAGATTTGTCATCCCCCCCATTATAGCAATCATATATATACTCAGTATAATTTCACCATTATAATCAACCTCATTTATCATTCCGCGTATACTACACAACAATCCATTTATCCTTCATTCATTCGAGTTATTACTAACTCAAGTATGTCGTATTTAAATTTCTAAGGTTTAAATAACATTAATTCATTGTTCAAGAATTCCTCAAAATATTATAAGATGTAATTCTTCCCTCAAAACAACAATAACAATTCTATCAATAAGTAGACTAATTCGATTCCTTCATGCAATTTAAATTGATCCATTCACCAGCCTATTTTAATTCATTTCAAGTAGGATGATTTCAGCCTCAAACCAGCACAAATTTCAACCCAAGAGCAATATAACTTTCAGTCCCAACCCAGTACAAATTTCGACCACATACAGCAGGCAAAAGGATCGAACCAGCTGGCCTCAAGCATAACAATGCATTCTTTTCTTACAACTTTACACAGACAAACACAAAGCAAAACCATCTATGGTACATGTTATCACTCACGCACCAGCACACACAGAACACACACACACACATACAGCAGCAGGGAATGGATCGAAAAATGCAAAATTCCCAATTAAAGATTTAGCTCATGATAGAACACAACCCATGGAATAAAAATCATTTAACAAAATCAAACACCCCTTCCCTTATGCAGTAGCAAAGCACGACCGAACCCATCACTTGAACCTCAATAAAATTCGAACCAACCTAAACAAATCCACAATAAGAAGAACGATTAGGGTGTAAGAAGGGTATCCTCATACGGACCTGAACGAAAATCGCGACTTGAACGAGGCTGGAATCGGCTCTTGCAACCAGCAGGGAAACGGCGTGAAGGAGGAGGGAAAATGGGGAAGAAAGAATCGATTTTTTTGGTGAGGGAGAATGAAGGAGAGATGTATGTCTTATTTAATCCACCCTAAAATAATTTACACCACACAAATCCATTTTTATCCCTTACTAATTTCATTTTTAAATTCCCAATTTCAAATAATAAAACTCTTATTAATACTAGTCTCCTTGAGTTTAATTAGCATTATAAATTCAATCCCGAAATCAGTTATCCCAACTCCGTTTCAAAATCCGACACCCAAGAATTAAATCCCGACATATCATATAAACATCATAATTAAATCCAATAAAAATTATTAATTATTTCCGGGCATCACAATTCTCCCCAACAATTAAAACATCTCAAGTTTTGCATTTAAAGTCTCCATCTCAAATAATAAATTAATATGAGTCCCCCAAGCACTTAAATTATGCTAAAGTTCCATCTATGCCCAAATAATTCGGCCCGACCCCATACACGAGGCCCAAAATTTAAATCACGTAAATTATCCCATAATTTACCATTTACACAATTAAATATAAGCAAAATAAACTGGGCATTACAGCCACACATCAAAGGAGATAAAGTCCCACGACATCTCCACTTTTGGAACTAAGGTACGTAGTGAGACGTACGAGCATCCGACGGTAAAACGTATTTATTACGCTTTGATTGGTTATGCATTATGGTTGCATACATGGTCTTAATTATGCATTATGGTTGCATACATGATTGGATATGCATTATGGTTGCATATATGGTTGGTTATGCATTATGGTTGCATACATGGTTGGATATGCATTACGGTTGCATATATATTGTGAGTCGAGATTATATTGCAGTGATGATAGAATACTTGCCGCCGTCATGTCGAAGTGATGATAGAATACTTGCCGCTGTCATATTTAGCGATGAAGAATATTTGCCGCAAATATGTCGAAGCGAAGGATAATGCCGCTGTCATATTGATGCGAGAGATATTATGCCGCTAATATGTCGAAGCGAGGGGTATTAATGCCGCTGTCATATAAACGCGAGGGGTATTATGCCACTGATATAATAAGACTGGAAATTGGCCATTGATATACACGGAATGGATACATGTCATGACATGCATATTGGCATTATAATCCTTTGATTATTATTATGATACAGGGACAACCAAGGGAGCTTTTAAATGTGTTAAATACAGGAAGTGAATTGCATTTACGGTTTATGCATTGAATTATGATCATAGTATTGTGGATATGATTTATACATGCTCATGGTTTTGGGGTTGTTCCTGTAGATACTTTTGAGCGGAAAGGGGCTAAGGCGGGTTGTTGCGGTGAGCTAGTGAGGAGTGCTCTTGGTAGCAGGCTTGATTCTTTTGTATAGTATCTACTCTAGGAGTAGTGTAAAGCTATAGGATTAGCATTCATTGGTTGGGAATGTAACTAATCCCTTTTTGAACTTTATTTTGGCACTGTAATTTAATAGCTCAGGGCATCAACACAACCGTTATACTCTGTTTATGCATGGAAATTTTTATTTACGCCTTTAATCCGCACTTAAGGAACTAGGGTCCTTACATTAGTGGTATCAGAGCAGTGATTAGAGAACCCGGGAATGAGTGAAGGGTAGCCTTAGCATGGTTAGCTAAGTGTTTACATTTGAGCATGTTTATGCATGTGGCGCATATTGGTGTATAAACTGTTATACTAACATGCTTATTATCGTTTATATTATCTAACGGCATAACATGTATATTGTATGGAATTGTTGTTAACCTTTGTATTACAGCATGGCTGTTATGAATGCGGGGAACCCTAATGAAGAGGTTGGTGATGTTGGGAGCGTGAACGCTAGCATTGGTCAGGCAAATCCTTTACCCCCACCTGTTGTGGGCATGGAACCGGTTGCTCAGTTACTACTACCAGGGGAGCTTAGCCTGACACAGTTCCTGACCTTCCACCCGCCTATGTTTGAAGGGACAGAAACAGGGGAAGAGGCCGAAGAGTGGCTAGAGAGATTGGAACAGATCTTTGTATCTACGCCGTGTGCTAGGACGGCATGGTTGAGATTGGCGGAATTTCAATTGGCAAAGAAGTCTTCTATGTGGTGGAAGACGACTGTGATGGAGTTGAGGGCTCAAGGCATGGTGGTCGACTGGACTCTATTCAGGACTCGGTTTTTAAACCGATACTTCTCGGCTGCGGCTAGACAATCAAAAGAGGATGAATTCACGAACTTGAAACAAGGAAGCATGACAGTTTCGGACTATGCCATGCACTACTCGTCCTTGTTGAGGTATGTTCCACACATTGCCACCAATGGACATGCAAAGATGAGGAACTTTTTGAAGGGGTTGCGACCGGAACTATTTGATCGGGTGATTTCTAACAACCCGACATCCTTTGATGATGCACTTGTAAGAGCGGAGTTGGCAGAGATTGGGGTGAGTGCTTATACTGATACCGCACCCCCACCAGCCTCATCACAGAGATCCACATCAGAGAATCTGAGGCCACGGGGAGGATCTTTTAAGTCACGAGGGACTTCTTCTTCCCGTTTTAGCGGAAAACGACTGGATGGTCGGAAACAAGGTGATCGGAGAGGTGGTGCATCTACTTTTGGAGGACCTGGTAGAGTTGGAGAGGTTAAGTGCCACTTTTGCAGAGGGCCGCATTTGATGCGTGATTGTTCTGCATGCTACATATGTGGCAAGACGGGCCACATTGTTCGGCGTTGCCCTAATTGGGAAGGCCAGACGGATCTCAGGGAAGGTTGAGGGAGATTTTCTAGTGGTACAGTTCAGCAGAGGCCGCCGATGGTACCTTGACAGGTGGGAGGACAGGCGATGGGGCCACCTTAGGGACAGGTCTATGCATTGACCAGGGAGCAGGCCGATGCAGCCCCGGAGGAAGTGATAGCGGGTACGTGCCTTTTATTTACGTATTCCGCCTTTATTTTGATAGACACAGGTGCTTCGCATTCCTTTGTGTCTGCGGACTTTGTGGCGAGACATCATATGTGCATGTCTCCATTGCCCACGTCTCTCTTGGTCTCGAAACCCACCGGAAAGAGAGTTGTTGCTGATCAGTTTTTGATGGACTGCCTCATTTATTTTGAGGGCAATGAGATCAAGGCAGATTTGATTGTTTTGGGTATGTCAGATTTCGACTGCATTGTGGGCCTCGAAATTCTGAACAGATATCAGGCAGTGGTAGATTGTCGACAGAGGACAGTACGGTTCAGATCTCATTTGGGAGTTCAGTGGATTTTCTATGGCAACGGTTCTCGTGCGAAGATTCCGTTGATTTCGGCAATTATAATGTCCCAATTATTGGAACGTGGACACACGGGTTATATCATCTATGCCGTGGATATGTTGGGAAAGAGCAAAGAGTTAAGAGTTAAGGATATACCAGTGGTAGCAGAATTTGCTGATGTATTCCCGGAGGAAATTCCAGGATTCCCACCGGCTAGGGAAGTCGAGTTTGGGATTGAGTTATTACCGGGAACATCCGCTATCTCTCGTGCACCTTACAGGATGGCACCGGCGGAGTTGAGGGAATTGAAGGAACAGTTACAGGAACTCCTTGATAAAGGATATATACGCCCTAGCGTATCGCCTTGGGGTGCACCGGTTCTTTTTGTGAAGAAGAAGGATGGTTCGATGCGTTTGTGCATCGACTACAGGCAATTGAATAAGGCCACGGTAAAGAACAAGTATCTTCTCCCGAGGATTGATGATTTATTTGACCAGTTGCAAGGTACGAAGCTGTATAGCAAGATTGATTTGAGATCCGGGTACCACCAGATACGGGTCAGGGAGGAGGATGTACAAAAGACAGCATTTAGGACTCGGTATGGGCACTACGAGTTCTTGGTAATGCCGTTCGGTGTGACGAACGCCCCGGCTGTCTTTATGATCTTGATGAATCGGGTGTTCCAACCCTATTTGGACCAGTTCGTCATTGTATGTATTGACGACATTCTCATCTACTCCCGGAGCGAGGAAGAGCACGTGAGACACTTGAGGACGGTGCTCCAGATCCTCAGAGATCACCAATTATATGCCAAGCTCAGCAAGTGTGAATTTGGTTGAGAAGTGTAGTGTTTCTGGGGCATGTCATATCTAGCAGTGGGATTTCAGTGGACCCCGGGAAGATTGAGGTTGTGATGGAGTGGGCTGCACCCACTTCTGTGCCCGAGATACGAAGTTTTATTGGTTTGGCTGGGTATTACTGACGCTTCGTCGAGGGATTTTCTAAGATTGCTAAGCCACTGACGCAGTTGACCCAAAAGGGAGTACCCTTCTTTTGGTCAGAGACTTGCGAGGAGAGCTTCCAAGAGTTGAAGCACCGATTGACGATCGCACCGGTATTGGCGATTCCTACGGAGAATCAGAGGTTTGTCCTTTTTACTGACGCATCACTGCAGGGCTTGGGTTGTGTACTGATGCAAGATAAACATGTGGTAGCTTATGCATCAAGGCAGTTGAAGCCGCATGAGGCTAGATACCCAGTCCATGATTTGGAGTTGGCGGCTATCATATTTGCCCTGAAGATTTGGAGGCACTATCTGTATGGTACATCTTTTACCATATACACGGATCATAAGAGCCTGAAATTCTTGTTTACTCAGGCGGAGTTGAATATGCGTCAGAGGAGATGGATGGATTTGCTCAAGGACTATGACTGTGAGATTGAGTACCATCCGGGGAAGGCGAACTTGACAGCAGACGCCTTGAGTCGGAAGGTTAGGAGTACTGCTGAGGAGGTCATGCATTTGTCGGCTATGATGACTTCATATTGCCATCTGGGTTATGACTTTGACGTAGATACATCGTCTGTATATGTATCGACCTTATTGGCTGAGCCAGATATCTATGAGCATATCAGGAGAGCTCAGAGGACAGATGATGAGATTCAGAGATGGTCATCTTTGGCACTTCAGGGTCAGCCATCAAAGTTTAGAGTGGCTGAGGATGGTTCTTTGAGACTTGGTAACCGATGGGTAGTTCCACGTACGCTGGAGTTGCGTAGAGGAATCTTGGAACGGGCTCATAGTAGTCGATTCAGTATCCACCCAGGAGGGAGGAAGATGTATAAGGACTTGTGTGATCAGTTCTGGTGGAAGCGGATGAAGCGTGATGTGATCGTTTTTGTCAAGAGGTGTTTGATCTGTCAGCAAGTCAAAGCGGAGAGATAGAGACCCGGTGGCGAGCTAAGGAGCTTAGAGATACCGGAGTGGAAGTGGGAGCACGTATCTATGGACTTTGTGACCCACTTGCCGAGGACTACTTTGGGTTGTGATGCCATTTGGGTGATCATTGACAGGCTGACAAAGGTAGCTCACTTCATCCCCTACTGTATGACGTACACATACTTGAGGATGGCTCGATTGTATGTCCGGGACATAGTGAGACTACATGGGATTCCAGTATCTATTGTGTCGGACAGAGACCCGCGGTTCACATCTCATTTCTGGGGAGGTCTTCAGTCAGCATTGGGTACTAAGGTGAGATTGAGTACGGCATATCATCCCCAGACGGACGGGCAGACTGAGCGTACTATACAGACGCTCGAGGACATGCTGCGAGCTTGTGTGTTGGAGTTTGATGCCTCATGGCAAGATTCCTTGCCCTTGGTAGAGTTTTCATACAACAACAGCTATCAAACGAGTATTCAGATGGCACCGTTTGAGGCTTTGTATGGTAGGCGTTGTAGGTCGCCATTGTACTGGGATGACTTGACCAGTAAATCAGTAGGAGGACCCGAACTGATTCGGGAGATGGAGGATAAGGTGAAGGTTATCCGTCAGAAAATGAAGGCAGCCCAGGACAGGCAGGCAGCCTATGCGAACAAACGGCGGAGACCGTTGGAGTTTCAATTATGAGACAGGGTCTTTTTGAAGATTTCACCTTTCAGGGGTGTGGTTCGGTTTGGTATGCGTGGTAAATTGTCTCCGAGGTATGTGGGACCGTATGAGATTTTACAGCGCATCGGTACCTTGGCTTACCGTTTGGCGTTGCCACCGTCGTTGTCTGGTATTCACGACGTGTTTCATGTATCTATGCTGCGGAAGTATGAGCCGGATCCGTCGCATGTATTACAGCCTTCTGAGGTTCAGTTAGATTCTGATATATCCAATGAGGAACGGCCAGTCAGGATTCTGGATAGGGCTGATCGCAGGCTACGGAACAAAGTGATACCAATGGTAAAGGTACAGTGGGATCGTAGGGGTGTCGAGGAGGCCACGTGGGAGACGGAGCAGCATATGGTGCAGCACTACCCGGAACTATTCTCTGGTATGTGATTTATGTTTAGTTTCGTTTTGGGTAAGTGCATGCGATTTCGAGGGCGAAATCTTATAAGTAGGGGAGTATTGTGATATCCCCGAAATAATTAATTACAATTTGGGCATTAATTATGTTTATGTGATCTTATGGTGATAATTAGATTATGTGTTGGGGCTAATTATCTTGGTGAAATGCTTGTCACATGGTAGGCGTGACCCGGTAGGGCATTTCAGGGTGCATGTTATACATGTTGGGTGTTTGGGTGTTAAAATGGTTTAAATGTGTTGGTTGTAATTTTTGGTAAAGCATGATTTTAATTGTGATTTTGGTGCATAGTAGTAAAATGCTTTTAAAATATCATGTTGGGGTATTCTATATACCATGCTTGTGTTTTGATACACATTTAAATCCCATGTGAGTTGGCAAGGGAGCCACTTGCATGCTTTACATCCCATCCACTTTCCTATCAGCTTTATGTCCCCAAATCCCTCTCCTTTCATCTTAGAGCTTCCATTTTCGTTTCTGAAACAAGAGGGGAGGAGAAAGCTTTGAAAAATGAGTCTTTTTGTGATTTCTTGCTAAAAACTTGGAGCTCAAGTGGTAAGCTTCCATTATGGTAGAGTTTTGTTGAGTTTTGGTTGGGTTTGTAGCTTGTTTTTGGGGTTAAAAGGGTGGATCTTGGTCCAACATGTTGTTAATGTTTGGGGGATGTATTTTAAGGTTGTTTTGTGGTTAAATGTTGAAAATGGAGGTTGATTTTGGTTGTATATGAGTTTAGGTGTTGTTGGAAGCTCATACATGGAAAGTTTCTCGCAGGAACAGGGCTGCCCGATCGATCGAGAAATGTGTCCGATCGATCGAGCAGGGCAGAGCCTGAACAAGGCGTGAAATGAGCTTACCGATCGATCGAAATTTTGTTCCGATCGATCGGTGTGACGTCTCGATCGATCGATAAAATGTTTCGATCGATCGGTGGAGGCAGTACTTGGATGCCTATTTTTCTTCACTTGGCGATCGATCGGGGCTTAGGGACCGATCGATTGCAAGGCATAAAATGTGTATTTTGGGATTTTGTTCTAAATGATGATGTTTTTGGTAATGTTCATTTATTGGCTTCTAATATGGATTCATGTGATTGTGTAGAACCATCCCAGGTAGCCACACATCAAAGGAGATAAAGTCCCACGACATCTCCACTTTTGGAACTAAGGTACGTAGTGAGACGTACGAGCATCGGACGGTAAAACGTATTTATTACGCTTTGATTGGTTATGCATTATGGTTGCATACATGGTCTTAATTATGCATTATGGTTGCATACATGATTGGATATGCATTATGGTTGCATATATGATTGGTTATGCATTATGGTTGCATACATGGTTGGATATGCATTACGGTTGCATATATATTGTGAGTCGAGATTATATTGCAGTGATGATAGAATACTTGCCGCGGTCATTTCGAAGCGATGATAGAATACTTGCCGCTGTCATATTTAGCGATGAAGAATATTTGCCGCAAATATGTCGAAGCGAAGGATAATGCCGCTGTCATATTGATGCGAGGGATATTATGCCGCTAATATGTCGAAGCGAGGGGTATTAATGCCGCTGTCATATAAACGCGAGGGGTATTATGCCACTGATATAATAAGACTGGAAATTGGCCATTGATATACACGGAATGGATAC
Organism: Haberlea rhodopensis; assembly: GCA_907163345.1. Classification (NCBI taxonomy): domain Eukaryota; kingdom Viridiplantae; phylum Streptophyta; class Magnoliopsida; order Lamiales; family Gesneriaceae; genus Haberlea; species Haberlea rhodopensis. Next base: position 4,073,227 of record CAJQUN010000046.1, read on the forward strand.
ATGTCATGACATGCATATTGGCATTATAATCCTTTGATTATTATTATGGTACAGGGACAACCAAGGGAGATTTTAAATGTGTTAAATACAGGAAGTGAATTGCATTTACGGTTTATGCATTGAATTATGATCATATTATTGTGGATATGATTTATATACATGCTCATGGTTTTGGGGTTGTTCCTGTAGGTACTTTTGAGCGGAAAGGGGCTAAGGCGGGTTGTTGCGGTGAGCTAGTGAGGAGTGCTCTTGGTAGCAGGCTTGATTCTTTTGTATAGTATCTACTCTAGGAGTAGTGTAAAGCTATAGGATTAGCATTCATTGGTTGGGAATGTAACTAATCCCTTTTTGAACTTTATTTTGGCACTGTAATTTAATAGCTCAGGGCATCAACACAACCGTTATACTCTGTTTATGCATGAAAATTTTTATTTACGCCTTTAATCCGCACTTAAGGAACTAGGGTCCTTACAGCGGCAACCGTGAGTCTCCTCGGATTGGCGGCGGTCGAGAGTTGCTCGGTAGTGATAGGCGGCCGAGAGCAATGTATGGTGGCTAATAGGTTTTATGATAATCCCTTCTCTTAATTATAACCTTGTTAGTTTATATATATTAGATTAGATTTAATTAAAAGGGCTTTCAAAAAGCCTTATTGGCCCATACCAATATATTAATTAAATCCATACATCTACTACTTATAATTAAGACTCTTCTTAATTAATTAATTCATCCAATGAATTTTATCTCCCCTTTTGATTTAATCTTTTGTGTGACCCGATAGGATCTTGCAATGTTGGCAGTGACATAAAATCTGATTTTATGTTACAAGCAATGAGCGGTATCTAGCAACACATCAAGGCTACCCAAATTACAAGAATGTCATAGACTCGACATAACCTACGGACTGTGATAATATTAACCATGTAACTTAATCCCTTTGTCCATTGTGTTTAGATTGAACACGAGTCATGGAATAGTCATACTCATATATTCAATCTTTTATTTCTTGATCCCCAAGTAGAACTAGAATAAACGAATAAGCTCGATATCACATATCGACTCATTCGAGCACGGCCATGCATTTTAGTCTTACTTCATCAAGGGCCCAAACACTTCTACTGTTATATATGAGGGACAAATCCTTTCTTGATCACTCAACATCCCTCTACATAATTCGTGGTGTATCCAGTGATTGTCTTTATAGTTTACCCTGTTACAAGTAACGTTTGACAATGTCAAGATACATGACTCCTTATGTTGGGATCTCTGGTAATCTCAAGTCGTAAGGATTACATACATTATTATCACTATGAGAATTGCTTATGACGTTCATATAACTATCCATGTAGCATTCTCATGGTGGGTCTGTCCAGTACATCGTTCTCTAACATGCACCGCACCCATGTGTTGATTTGATATCTCATATCTATGAACAACTCATCAATCAAAACATACTAGTCTCAATGCATTATCATTATCCTGATTCATGATAATACTTGACTAGGGACAATCTTTAAGAACAATACAATATTATTCTAAGGACATTAACTTATATATTAATTCATGTTACACAGATATTAGAATAATATATAATAATGAATTGCCATTAATAAAACCATAATACATTGTATGTCATAAACAATCATCTAATGAGTTGTCTTAGGGCATATCCCAACACTGATACTGGCACGACATGCATTGCATTACACCATATATCACATTTTATAGATACATGTTGTATATTCTATGATCGTTTCATATTCGGCTTTGGCTCACCCTCAAATGGGGGATTTGTTGCCTTTGTGTGTGGACAATGGTAGGTAGTACAGGTGGTCAGGATCCCAGATAGGTTACATCCAATGGGAGCCACACTTGAGAGGTTTACTTTCTTACTTATCCCAGTTGTAAATGTCCCAGGGGTATGTCCCTGGAGTGAGGAGTTTATGTATATTTAGTAATTTTAGCCCAGTATGGATATGTGTTTCATAATTGGTGTATGTATGCTGGTTTATATTGATGGATATAAAACTAATGGTATTTATATATATTTTCAGTCTTGGTATTGGTGGTATGTTCCTCATACGTTAAGGTCATGCCGAAATTTTTAGGGCCACATGTTAATAAGTGTTAAACAAATCTTCCGCTGTTTACGCTATAATTATCATTGTGTGATCATTAATCACATAATTAGGATTGGACCCACACATCTATGCACTTAAATATACAAGAATCAATCAAAACATTCAATTTAAACATGGGTTCATACAAAGGATCCTCTAAGTCTTGATAACAAACCTAGCCAACAATCTCCATCAAATAACAATGTATAAACATGTATTGCAACATTCTAAACATTTAAATCTAATGAAAATATAGAACTAGAGTTAGAAATACGAAAATAACGAAAGGCTGTTGACTCCTTGCGTTGATCCGCCGTCCCGTCTCTTCCAATGTGTCTTCTCTTCAATGGTTATGGTGTATGGATGGTTGGAGAGGATGATGAGTGATGTAGGCTGTGTGTTGTTGGGTTTATTATGAGCCAAAAAGTCCCAAAAACGTCCATGGTAATCCATATTTATGGTAGGATGAGTTTCACAAAGTTTGGACACCAAATAACCAAGATGGAAATAAAATCACGAATTTTTCGAGTGATCGGCAATAAGTGGTGATCGATCGCCATAACATTCTGCCTCGAGGCGATCGATTGCCTCATTTGAAGCGATCGATCGCTTCATCTGATTTCCAGCAAATTACGATTTCGTCCCTCATTTTCCATGTTTGCGATCGCTTCATCTGATTTCCAGCAAATTACGATTTCGTCCCTCATTTTCCATGTTTGCCCAGTTTGGTTCTTTTTCATTATTTTAAGCCTATTTCCTCAACTTTTATGCATTTGGACCTGGATTCCTGAAATATACAAATATATACCAAAAAGAGTAATATTTTCCAAGAATCACTACAAAAACGCCCCTAATCTTATATCAAATTAAGTGTAAAAATCACACTTATCACACCCGCGCTTTGAACACTTTGAAGACTGAAAAACATCTGATTTTTTTCTTGACTGGATACACCCAACATCTTCTAGAGAAATCATCAATGAACGAGACAAAGTATTTATTCCTCCTAGGGATACAACAGGTGCTTGCCAAACATCATAATGAATAAGCTCCAGAATACCGTTGCTCTTGGCAGGAGATGTGCCAAACTTTATTGTGTTGTTTACTGGTAACATAATGCTCACAAAAGGGCAGAATCACTTTTGTATATCCCAATAGCAACTTCCGTTTTGAGAGAACCTTCAACCCCCAGTCCGACATATGCCAGAGTTTCCTATGTCATAACAATGTTATTTCTTCTCATGAAATAGTCAATGTAACAACTAGTTCTGCTTCTTTATGTGTTTCATCCAAAAGTACATACATATTTTTAGCAACATTTTACGCTCTCATTACCACAAGTGCGCCTTTCACAATCTTATGATCCCGTTCTCGATACGAGACTTGCACCCAATATCGTCCAATTGTCCCAAAAACAAAAGATTCTTTGTCAGACACTTCACGTGTCGTACCTCCTGTATGTTGTGAATAGTATCATCAAACATTTTAATTTTGGTGGTTCCAAACCCGACGATTTCCAAGACATGATCATTTCCCATGAATACAGATCCTCTTGAGGCTTGTTCATTTTGGTCGAACCATTCTCTCCGAGACGTCTTGTGCTACGTCGCTACTGAATCCATTATCCATGTGTCATAAAAACAACAATTGCAGCTTCGCTGAATAATATTTCACCAGCAATATTTCCTTGCGAATATTTTCAACACTCTTCTTACTCGCACACTATTTCTTGAAGTGCCCTTTACTGCCACATTTATAACAGTAAAAATTCTTCTTTTTACTTCTTGATTTGGATCTACCATACTTGTGGCTCCCACTGGAGTCACATTCCGTCGATATTCCTCTCGTCATCGACAAAGCCTCTGCCTTCTTCGAACCCTCCAACCTGTCTTCCTTATTCTTGCGCCGATTTTCCACTTCAAGAACCTATGTTGCAACATTGTTGAAGACTAACATATCAGTAGTGATATTGTTGATCAAATTGATGATGATTGGATCGTATGAATCTGGTATACTTTGAAGTAGAAGCTCCGCATATTCAAAGCTAGTGAAATAGAGTATTCAATGTGTTTATATGGTCGGTCACTGATGAGGATTCTGACATCCGAAGAGTATAAAGCATTCTCTATAAGAAAATCTTATTATGTAGTGACTTGACCTCTTACGAGTTTGTCAGAATATCCCAAATATCTTTTGCATTTGTCATTCCGGCGATACTCTACAATACCATCTGCTAGAGCCAAATGCAGATTGGGAATAACATTACCGTTCATCTTATTTCTCTTTTCATCGTCTGTGCCCTCTTTCGACCCATCTCCAATAGCTGGAAGCAACGATATTTTCATAAAACTGCTTGTATTTTCATCTTCCACATCAAGAAATTAATTCCATTGAATTTTTCAATCTCGAACCGTACCAACAACAATAAAATTGCCTAAAAAAAATCTCAAAAAATCTTTTCTGACCTAGAAGATCAGTCAAATATTCAACCATAGAGCACTTAGAATTTTTAAGATTTTTACAACGAGGCTCTGATACCACTTGTTGGCACCAGATGCGGCAACATAAGATGGAAAATACCGAAAATGAAGAATAAAATGGAGACCACAATTTACATGGAAAACCCCTAAAAATTATTAGGGCAAAAACCACGGGCAAGATGAAAAGATTCAACTATAATATTTTGTGGATTACAACTTTCACTATCTTTCAAAGAGAACTACATTCTCAATATATGAGAAAATCACCTCACAAATATTAGAAATACACACTCAAGTATATAGATATGAGAGAACACTTGATGTTGGGATACTTTAGAATAATACCAGATAACTCTATTTATAGGAGCCAAAAACGCGTTGAAGATGCGTTTAATTCAATTCTATCACCCGCCATCTGCCATCGACTTTAGTGCCTGCAATTCAGCTGTTCGACATGTTTATTAAACACACACTTTAATTTTGTCTTTGCAATTTGACAATTTGGCCGACATAACTCAATTTTGAAAATATTCAACATTGGTGTAATGGTCATGACTGCAACAAATACACAACCAACTTCAATTTTTGGGGCCCAAAAGCCCCAAAAAAATGAAGTCAAAAAGGTTTTGGGAGACAAATATAGGGGGATTTTTGCAAAATTCCTAACAATTCATTATCCTTTTATCGGAAAATTTGATGCTAACATGACGTCAGTGTCCTGAGATACATCTATCATCATGCATTGTTATAAGGCACCTAAACAACATCGTTTTCCTTATCTTCGAATATCACAACTTGCTTGGCAAAGAAAATAGAAAACCTCACGGGTAACTACAAGACGGACACACTCCTTGCTTTTTTCACACGACTCCCACACACTCGACTCTCCTTCGTTCTCGTCTATTTCAGATCGCAGATCTACGATGGCCAAAGATCCAGTCTGCGTCCTCGTTACCGGAGCTGCAGGTATAACTTCACGAACCTTACCGTCAATTTCCAGATCTTCGTTATTTTTATCATATTTTTCACTGGATTAAGTTTTACTGTTGATTGATTCATTGAATCTTAGATCTCTGTGCACATGATTGCTGAAGTTCTTGTAAAGTGTTCTTAGTAGCATTTGTTTGATCTGATTTTTTACCATATTTTTAAATAGTAACATCAGTCATGAATGAAATAGCACTAATTGGCCGGAAATGAAAGGTGAGGGTTGAATTAATAAATTTTTAAACGGAGGAGGGTGAGATTTATCTAATTGTTTGTATGACTGTGCTGAACTAACTCTCATTAGTTGTATAAAATTTGTATTAACTTAATTTATTGACTTATTTGCGCTGAAGTTTGGAGATTGAGAACCTAAAGATTTGTAGTTTGCTTCAGACATTTGCAAGATGCCCTTTTCGATTCATTAGCATTCGTGATTGTTGTGTTTACTTGAGTGATTAGGGGGAGGAACTCACTAGATATTCTGATGAGCGATTTTCTTATAGGCCATCCCTCTCGATTAACAAATGTGTTGAAAGTTTGAACTTTATTTGTTTATTTTTTTTCTTTCGATGCATTGAGTGTGCAATTAACCTATCTCAATTCATCGGGATCAAAGGTTTAGTTGATGTTGTTGTTGCATTGAGTGTCCAATTATACATACATGTATTTACTTGAAGATGAAGAGAAAAATGACATGTTTAAATACGCCAACTTTCTGAACTTGGTGCGTAGGTGTTAAGTTTCAGGTCTCAGGGAATGGGGGACTTCTGTTTAAGTAGGTATGGAATAGACATTTTCTTGGCTAAAATGCAACTTAGTTCTGGGTCTACATGATTGGTTGAGCCATTTTCAATATAAGGCTTGTATTAAGTTGCAAATTGAGAATATTTACTGAAATCCACATACACCTTCATTTATTACTCATTCTATATCAGCAAGTAGGCCCAATAGTAGAGCTCAAACTCAAAAGAGTAGTATATTAGGTGGAAGAGAATCTCAAGCTTATGTATCAATCCACAATTGCTCGTGGAATTGAATTGTAGCGTTATGTAAGGTGCTTGTTACTGTAAAGAACTATACAGGCTTGCTGGATTTTGTTGGAATTCGTGTGAGGCATATAATTAATTGGATTGTTGTTGGTTTTACAGGACAAATTGGATATGCTCTTGTTCCCATGATTGCTAGGGGAGTTATGTTGGGCGCAGACCAGCCGGTGATCCTTCACATGCTCGATATTCCACCTGCTGCTGAGGCACTTAATGGAGTTAAAATGGAACTGGTGGATGCTGCATTCCCTCTTCTAAAAGGTTGGTACTTTAGATTCCTGACTATGATTTGAATTGAAGTTTCACATTGATTGGCTGATTAAATGTCCTCTTCTAAAAGGTTAGTACTTTAGCTTCCTGACTATGATTTGAATTGAAGTTTCACGTTGATTGGTTGATTAAATGTTGGATGAGGTACTGTTTAAAGGCATTATCTGTTGAAATGTTTCTTCTGTTACCTGTTAATCAGGTGTTGTTGCTACCACGGATGTTGTGGAAGCTTGTACTGGTGTAAATGTTGCCGTAATGGTTGGTGGATTCCCGAGGAAAGAGGGCATGGAGAGGAAAGATGTGATGTCAAAGAATGTCTCCATATACAAGTCCCAAGCTTCTGCTCTTGAGAAGCATGCTGCTGCTAACTGCAAGGTGATTATTAATAAAATCGACGATCTTTTTTATTTCAAGACAATCAGTGTGCACTAGAGTCTGGGTTCTGACCGAACAAATAATTTTTTGGAACTCGTACCTACCATTATTTAAATATGAGGTGTATTGAGAATGATTTACGATCTGTAACAAGTATAAAAGTCATTTTGATACACGTGAAATATTTCATTTCTGATAATCTAATGTACCTCTTTTAATGGAGGATGGAATGTGAAACATATTTAGCAGTTATAGATTTATAATATAATGCATTGTCTGGTAACTCCAATTTCATTTTCCTTTCTTTAAATTCAATTCCAGGTTTTGGTCGTGGCTAATCCTGCCAACACCAATGCATTAATTCTTAAGGAATTTGCGCCATCCATCCCAGATAAGAACATTACTTGTTTGACTAGATTGGACCATAACTAGGGCCCTTGGGCAGATTTCAGAGAGATTGAATGTCCAAGTATCTGATGTAAAAAATGCAATTATTTGGGGAAATCACTCCTCGTCACAGTATCCTGATGTTAACCATGCATCTGCTAAAACATCAGCTGGAGAGAAGCCTGTCCGTGAGCTTGTTTCTGATGATGAATGGTATAGAAGTTTGATAAAAAATCATTTCAAAGTTGTATTGCTCAAATATCCATTTATTATTTCTTTTGTTTTTCCAATTTTGTTAGGTTGAATGGAGAATTCATTACTACCGTCCAGCAGCGTGGTGCTGCAATTATCAAAGCTAGGAAGTTTTCAAGTGCACTTTCCGCTGCTAGCTCTGCTTGTGACCATATTCGTGATTGGGTCCTTGGAACTCCAGAGGTAGATGTTGTCCTCGCCTTGATCCGTTGGATTGGAGTTTTCTTGATTTCTGATACACCTTCATTGAACATATCAAGTTGATGAAACTTAATGCAACACCTTGGCTATGAATCATTCAGGGTACTTGGGTTTCTATGGGTGTATACTCTGATGGCTCATACAATGTCCCTGCTGGACTCATCTACTCATTCCCAGTTACATGCAAAAATGGAGAGTGGTCCATTGTTCAAGGTGTGAATGTATTTATGTAGGCAAACATCAAACATATTTTCCTGATGGGTTATTTTGGTCTAGAATCTCATAAGATAAACCACAAATAAGTATTTTTTTTTACATTAGCTCGTTGGATCCATCATTCAATTATTTCAAGTACTTGGGCATAGCCTCGAAGATAAAAAGGATGTCCAAAATTAAATTGACATGAAGTTATTTTGCGGTTGGTTAGAGAATGAACTAGATGTTATGGTTTAAACATAATTATGCAATAGAGATGAGAGATTTATGTTGACCTCAGTTAGTGTAGGCTAAGAATAGTATAATGGTGATTATTATCTGTTGTCGAGTTCTCTTCTAGAGAATTTTACATCGTTCATCTTGATGGCTCTATCCATCGGATTATGATATTTTCAGTAATTCTTAATGGAAGCTTGTTTAGGACCTTTGTTTGTTCGATGCCTAGTTCAGGTTTGTCTCCCAAGTATAACGTAACATGTTTTTGGTTTTCCATTGCTGTTCAGACTTTCATTTTAAAGTCACATATTGTCTATAAGCTATTTTTTGTGTCGTTGGTGCCATTCTGGAACTGGATGTTGAGTATGTGCCATAGTTATTAACGCGCGCCTTAGCGCATAGAGACGCGAGGCGCGCCCTCTGCGCTTTTCTGGGCCTTGCTCTTCGAGGTTGGCTTAGGCGTGCGCCATGGTCGCCTTTGGAGCTTTATCGGCAGAGCGAGGCGAGGGATATAGCACGCTTCAGTCAGATTATGTTCCAGACCATATTTTGGGCTTTGTTTTATTTTATTTAGATGGTCTATTGGGCTCCATTTTAATTTATTTAGATGGTTTATTGGGTCCCAAGTTTAGAATTGTTCAACCCTAAAAGCTGGTTTTTTAAGGGTTTATTTGTTGCATAAATTCTTTATTAGCCACTGCCTTACACTGCACATACACCCGCCTGCGTCGCCACCCGTGGCCGCTACTACACCCGGCAGCTTTTTCAGACCCATTTTTCAAATATTTTAAGGAGCATTTTGTTGTTTCAGAGAATAATCTGTGCAAAGTGTCACTTGTAATTACCTCATTATTATAGCTTTGTTAATATGTTGTTAGATTTCATTGTAAATATTGATTTTTACTTCGCTTAAAATCTAACTACCGTGGTTTGTAGAATAAAAATACGCAGTTAGTTATGGATGAATATCAAGGAAGTTCAAGAATTCAAGCATATTTGTGATTCTTGATCTCACTTCTTTTGAAGTAGTTTAATATTTCATTCAATTTTGTTGGCATTTGATTTTTAAATTTTATGGATACTTTTGATATATTAAAAATATACACGATAGTGTGCTTTACTTCTTCACTTTGCGCTATGCGCTATAGACCCAAGGCACCTCTACGTTTTTTTGCGTTGTGTGCCTTTAATAACTATGGTATGTACGTTATTCTTTGTGAAAGGTTTTTGTTTTTATTTTTTTTACTAATTCGCATCATTAATTCCAGGTCTTCCTATTGACGAATTTTCTCGGAAAAAGCTGGATTTGACTGCTCATGAGCTCAGTGAAGAGAAAGCACTGGCATATTCTTGCCTCTCTTAATTTCCCATTTCTGGAGTTGGAGCAAATTCCCCTTTCTGTGGTAACAGAAATAGTGAGTCTCGAATAATGCCATTGTTATTTTCTCGTTCGATGGTCAATGATGGATGCTACTTCTGTCAATCTGTACCAGGATAATTTTTAATTTAATGCGCATGTTTACCGAATTCTTTCTGCTTGTTTTCATGGGATGGATTGACATATTGCTTTTCCATCCTCGATTTCGAGTTAAACAAACGATATCGAGCCTTGGTTCGAGCAATTTTTATCAATCCTTTTCTATTTCAACAGTGTGCTCCTGACCTTTTATGTAATATTGATAATGCTCCAAGTTAGTTTTTCTTTAACTCGTAATACTCGATAATTTTGAGTTGATACACGCTTAAATCATGTATTGGTCGGTGGGCAAAAAATGCATTTAGCTACCTTGTGAAATCTGAAATATGTACAAACATCCCTATATTAAATAAAAACTGAAAATGAGATTTTTCAGAATCCCTTCAATTTTCGAAATCTACTAAATCTTAAAATGAGAAAATAAGTGACTATCTTACCTACATTCATTAAATGTAAAAACTAAGAGCACCTCTAAATTCCCAAATTCAATTTTTTTTTTTGTAGGTACAAAAAAGAGTATTACAAAAATTAAGATGTCTACAATTGCACAAAGAACTTACAAATTATGGGAATGATGGATATCTCCCGAGAAAACACCGTGTGTGTGGAAGGAAGAAGCCAATGCAGAAAGATTGTGCTGGATTTGTGTGGATTTATTGAGATGAAAAGAGATTTTCTGGAGAAATATTTGGGTAGCTGAAATGGTTCTGAGAAGAGAAGAGACAAATTTTTGGCCATTTTCTCGAGAAATATTTGAGACACTGAAATGGTTTCCCGCTCAAACGATGAGAAATTTTTGGCCGCATGTCACATGACTATTGGTTAGAAAGCACGAGATTCTATATGTTCTTGCGCACGCAACAAAGATGAGAAGAGTTCCAGATTGAGCATACTTTATGTTGCAAAACCGACATTTAGGTGTAAGTGTAAAACAAAGCTAAGGTTGCTCGAATAAATGACAAAACTGGAGGGTGACTGTGTTAAAAAAGGAACATATACATGATATGTATCCTCCCAATAAAACCCATTTGTTAAGATCAGCACACCATATTAGTTCTGAAATGGAGCATTGCTTTGAGACAATGGTAAAATGTGGAATTCCAATAGCCATAGCATATGAGTTGATGCAGACTTTATCACATGGGAGAGAAAATGTCGGGTTTATGCAAAAGACATATATGATTATCTATATCGTGCAAAAAAGCAAAGCAAAATTGAGAACAAAGATGCTGCTCAATTGGTTGAATACTTTGTGAGTAAGTCGAATAAATAACATTACTTTTATTGGAATATAGAGAGGACAAAAATAATAGACTTTACGAACTTTTTCTTTTGGATTATCGTTGTAGTGTCGATTACAAATATTTGGTGATGTACTTTCGGTAGACACTACTTACCGAACAAATAAGTACAAGATGATTTGGTGATGTACTTTCGGTAGACACTACTTAAACAAATAAGTACAAGATGATTTGTTGTCTTTTTGTGGGCATAAATCATCATATTCAGACTGTCATCTTTGGGTTTGCATTTATGTCAGACGAAACAGAGAACTATTTTGCATGGTTGTTTAGGACCCCGACTCTATGGGCGGTAAACAACCTGAAACAATTTTTACCAATCAGTGCCAAGCAATGATGAATGCAATTGCAACAGGTTTTACAGAGTCGCGCCATCGATTGTGTCACTGGCACATTAACCAAAATGCACCTTCACATTTTGGCAGTTTGAATGGTAATTCAAATTTTAAAAATGTGACATAAATGCATGGTTGAATGTGAGTCCGAAGAAGAGTTTGAGCATATATGGTCACAAATTGTTGAATGTTATGGTATTGGAGATATAAATTGGTTCAATCTCATGTATGGCTTGCGTCAGAAGTGGGCTACTGCTTTTAGCTGTCACAAATTTAGTCTGGATTTATGTCTACATCGAGAAGTGAAGGCACAAATGCAACATTGAAGAAAACGTTTGGTGGTGCAACATCTTTATATGATTGTGTTCTTGCATACGAAAAAGTTCAAGAGTCTTGGCGTGTGGATGAAACTGAAAAAGATTCTCTTAGTCATCATGGTAGACTTCCAGTTGACAAAACCCATGGCTGATCAGGCGGCCAAGACATATACCATGGAAATATTTATTTTGTTTCAACATGAGGATCGTGAATTGATAGATTACACCATCACAGAACAGCAGGAGGTTGTTGGCACTTCTTTGATGTGCTACACTGTTAAATCTCAGGGGGGACAGGTCAAGGACTTTCGTAGTCCAACTTGATGCATTAACATTGGTTGTAAATTGTAGTTGTCACAAGTTGGAGACATTTGGTATCTTATGTAGTCATGTATTAAAAGTCTTCGATAGGGTCAATTTGTACAATTGACCCAAGCAACTTCTTTCACCTCTGTACTTTTTCCAAACCAATCTCAGTGGTCTTATGCACACCACGATTTTAGATAACCTTATTATGAAATTTTCTTTGTGATGCCCGGGGATTAATGGTGTTAATCCCGGTGTGGTAATAATCCTTAATGGATTTTCAATTGTGGCAATTAGGAATTAATTGCGATTTTGGGTCTCTCGAGGTTGTTAAATCGGGCATTTGGGATCATTGGATTCAAAGGTTGAGATTGTATTCTCATTTTGGTGGAAAACCTATGAGTTGGGTTTTCTGTGGGACTTGGAGTCCGGGGTGCTTTATGTTAGGGCTGGTATGGGGATTTGATGTTGGAGATAGAGTTTTTGAAAACAGATGATTTTTAATTAATCATGATGTATTTGTGGAGGTATTGGTATGCTGGAGCATTTTTGCTATATATACCAGATGGACTCGGGATTCCATCATTTTGGACGAATTCCCTCTCTCTCTCTCTCCCTCTCTCTCTATGCGCCCAAACCCTTCCCCTTTTTCCCTCTTTTCTTCCTTGGAGGAGAAATCGTTGGTGGCTTGGCTCGGGAGTCGGATTTCTCGAAGATAATCAGGTATTGATCTTCCCCTCGTTCTTATCTTCGATTTGATAGTGGTATGGTGAGTTTTGGTTGAGTTTTGGGTTGAATTTGGGTTTTGGGAGATTTTGCAAAATCTTGAAATCTTATGGATTTTGTTTTAAAATGGATTATAACCCTTCTTAAGTGTACTAGGGTGTTAGTATGTGGTTATTTTCGAGTTCGAGGATGTTTGGGTATGATTGGTGGAGGTTTTCAAGCTTTTAAAAATGGTAATTTTTGGGTTCGCACAGCGACCGATCGATCGGTAGCTTGGACCTAGCGATGGGCGTTTATTTTGATCTTTAGCGATCGATCGGTAAGAGCGACCGATCGATCGGTGGGTGGCTAGCGATCGATCGGTAGCTTGGACCGATCGATCGGTACAAAACCGTAGCTTAAATTGATTTTATTAACAGTTACCGATCGATCGGTAATGGTGACCGATCGATCGGTATGGCGATTTTGGAAAATTGTTTTTGGGGTCCTCCCTCGGGTTTGGGGAGCGATTATCGACCGTTTACTTTTTAATCATCGTGTTGGGATGACTGGGGTCGGATTTCATGCTTGTGCATGATTTGGGATTACTCATTGATTATGAGTTATTGAATTGTGTTTAGCACATTCCTCCATCGGACCTCGGGACTGAGGCTATGATGTCCCCGAAATGATTAATTGCAATTAAGGCATTAATATGTTTATGTGATTAATTATGTGGATAATTGATTTACGTGTTGAAATTAATTATCACGATGAAATGCTTAGTCACATGATAGGCATGACCCGGGGGGTTACGTTTCAAGGTGCATGTTATGCATGATAGAAAATGGGGTGTTAATATGATTTAATTGTGTTGATCGTTAATTATGAGGAAAGTATGGATTTAATGAAGTTGGTTGCATTTTTGTAAAATGCTTTTAAAATACCATGTTGGGGTATTTTATACATCATGTTAATTTTGGGTACAATTTAATTAACTCATATACCCCACTACACCCTCCTTCCCCTCACTTTACCCTTTCCCTCAAAAATCCCCAATTCATTCCCAAAACCCTTCCCATTCCCCATTTTCGAAATCCTCCAAGGAAGGAGAAGGAAAGTTCCACAAAACTTGTGTTTGTGTGATTCTTGTCAAGATTTGGAGTCTTCAAGAGGTATGGAACCCTTCCTAAAGTTTTTATGAAGTTTGGATTTGAAATGGGATGATTTTGAAGTGATTTATGTGGGTTTGGTTGGGTATGTGTTGTATGTTGTTCGGGTATGATTTTTGAAGTGTTTTATGTGGGTTTTAGTGGGTTATGATGTTGTTGATGTTGTAGGAAAGTTTGGTTTTGTAAGGTATGAGGATGAGCTCGAAAATTGTACAAAATGGCGAAAAATCGCGCACCAGCATGTGGCGATCGATCGCCTATGGCCAGTAGTCATTTCACGTAGCAGGCGATCGATCGCCTGAAATGAAGCGATCGATCGCCGCAGGGCAAAAAGTGAGGCGATCGATCGCCTCCCGCTGTTTAAAACATGGCAAATGATGTTTTTTGATGAATTTTTGGTATTTGGCTATTGTTTAGCTTCTAATATCGATTTGTATGGTTGTGTGGAACCATCCCAGGTGCCAACAACATCGAGAAGATAGAGTTCTTCAATTTCTCCACTTTTGGAATTAAGGTACGTAAGAAGCGTACGGGCATCGAACGATAAACACACTCCTAACTCTGACTATGCATTGATTGCATGAGTATTTATGATGATTATGATGACGATTGTGATAAGTAAGTTTATGATGATGATGTTTATGATGGTGATTGTGATATATAAGTTTAAGATGATGATGTTTGTGAAGATGATATGATAAGTAAGTTTATAATGATGTTATACGATGTTTATAAAAAGGGTAAGATGCCCATATGGTAAGAGGCCATACGATGTTATTATGTGGTAAGATGCCACGGGGTAAGATGCCCATATGGTAAGATGTCATACAATGTTATTATGTGGTAAGATGCCACGGGGTAAGATGCCCATATGGTAAGAGGCCATACGATGTTATTACTTGGTAAGATGCCACACGATATTATGATATGGTAAGATGCCATACGATAGGGTAAGATGCCCACGTGGTAAGATGCCACACGATGTTATGATATGGTAAGATGCCATACGATGGGGTAAGATGCCCATATACACGAATGTGAATCAGGGTCAACAAAAAGAAACTGACGAATAAACCGCATGTTTACTTAACTATGCTTTTGTACATTTACTGTTATATTTATAAGATGATGATGCTATAAGATGACGATGCTTATATGATGATGATGTTATAAGATGATGATGTTATAAGATGATGATGCTATAAGATGATGATGCTATAAGATGATGATGTTATATGATGATGATGTTATAAGATGATGATGCTATAAGGTGATGATGCTATAAGATGATGATGCTATATGATGATGATGCTATATGATGATGATGTTATAAGATGATGATGTTATAAGATGATGATGCTATAAGATGATGATGCTATAAGATGATGATGCTTACATGATGATGATGTTATAAGATGATGATATTTATAAAATGATGATGCTTATATGATGATGATATTATAAGATGATGATTTTAATCATTCATGTCAAGAATTAATGATTATATGCATGGCTATGAAACAGGGACAACCAAAGAGGGTTAATGCGATTAACCAGGAAGTATACGTTACTAATTATTTTCATACATTTATTTATATGCCATCGCCTTATGATGTTAAGTATCGTTGTACATGCTCATGATGGGTTGTTCATGTAGGTACACTTTTGGACCGAAGGACTAAGGGTCGGGTTGAGGCAGTGAGCTAAAAGGAGCATGAAAGAAGATAGGATACATGACTTTTGGGTAGTCTCTACTCTAGGAGTAGTATAATACTATCGCTTTAACATTCATTATTGAGAATGTAATGAGTTAAGTTTTGAAATTTCATTGTTGGCCTGAAATCTTTTTAGCTCAAAGCTACAATCGGAACCCTAAGACGTTATTAATGCTTGTTTAGTCCATAAATTGTGTATTAAGATGATGTTAAGGTAGGAGGACCCTACATTAGTGGTATCAGAGCAGTGGTTAGATAACCCGGGAATGAGTGAAGGGTAGCCTTAGCAATAAGTTGGCTAGGTGCTTACTTGTAAACATGTTGTGTGCATATGTTACATAAGAAGTATAGGATGCTATACTAACATGTTTTATTTATCTAACGAGGTATTATATGAACTGCTTTTGGGTATTGTTGTTAACCATTGTCTTGCAGTATGGCAGAAAATGCTGAAGTAAGTGATGCGATTTCATATGCACTTCTCCGTCGCCCATGCCTCTTGTAGTCTCGACACCCGCTGGAAGAAGTTTGATGACTGATCAGATTGTCTATGACGACCTCATTTATTTTGAGGGTAACGAGCTGAGGACAGACTTGATTGTTCTGGGAATGCCAGACTTCGAATGCATTGTGGGCATCGAGGTGCTGAACAAGTATCATGTAGTTGTGGACTACAGACAAAGACTGTCTGATTCAGGTCTGATATGAGGGTCCAATGGACATCTTATGGGGATGGTTCATGTTCAAGGATTCCGTTACCATCTGCTGTCAAGATGGCACAGTTATTGGAACGAGACCATAAAGGATATCTCATCTATACTGTTGATATTACTGAAAAGAGGAAAGAGTTAAAGGTTGAGGATGTGCCCGTAGTGGCGGTGTTTCCTGATGTATCTCCGGAAGAGATTCCCGGATTCCCACCGACGAGAGAGGTCGAGTTTGGGATTAAGTTACTACCAGGGACGTCTACCATTTCTCGTGCCCCGTATAGGATGGCACCGACGGAGCTAAAGGAGTTAAATGTTCAGTTGCAGGAGCTCCTTGACAAGGGCTATATACGCCTTAGTGTATCGCCCTGGGGTGCACCAGTTTTATTTGTTAAGAAGAAAGATGGTTCGATGCGGCTGTGCATCGATTTCAGACAACTGAACAAAGCCATGATGAAGAATAAGTATCCACTTCCGGGGATTGATGATTGGTTTGATCAGCTGTAGAGTACGAGGCTCTACAGTAAGATCGATCTGAGGTCGGAGTATCATCAGATTCGAGTTCGAGAGGATGATGTACAGAAGACAGCTTCCAGGACTAGATATGGACACTACGGATTCTTAGTCATGCCTTTTGGGGTGACGAATGCCCTAGCTGTTTAATGAGCCTGATGAACAGAGTGCCCCAACCATGTTTAGATAAGTTCGTCATAGTTTTCATTGACGATATGCTTATTTACTCTCGAACTGAAGAGGGACACGTGAAGCACTTGAGAACAGTACTCCAGATCCTTAGGGATTGCCAGACCCCTGGCACAGCTGACTCAGAAAGGAGTGTCGTTCTATTGGTCCGAAGCTTGTGAGGAAAGCTTCCAAGACTACGACACCTATGTTGGTGATTCCTTCTGAGAATAAGAGGGTTGCCTTGTACACGAATGCATCACTGCAGGGTTTGGACTGTGTGTTGATGCAAGATAAGCATGTGGTGGCTTATGCATCGAGGCGGTTACAACCACATGAGGATAGGTACCCAGTCCATGATTTGGAGCTGGCAGCCGTTATATTTGCCTTGAAGATTTGGAGGCATTACTTGCATGGTACGTCGTTTACCATCTACACGGACCATAAGAGCCTGGAGTTTTGTTCACACAGGCTGAGATGAATATGTGACAAAGAAGATGGATGTCATGAATTTATCAGCTATGATGACCTCTTGTTGCCATTTGGGCTATGATTTTGATGTGGACACGTCGCCGGTGCGAGTGTCGACCTTGTTGGCTGAGCCAGACTTATTTGCGGCTATTAGGAAAGCCCAGAGGTCAGATGATGAGGTTCAGAGGTTGTCGTTTTTAGTACTTCGAGGACAGCCACCAAAGTTCAGAATGACAGAAAATGATTCCTTGAGGCTGGGCAACCGATGGGTAGTCCCAGATACGCCGGAGTTGCTTAAAGGTGTAAGTAATCCAAGAGCATGCAACGCAGCGGAATAAAATTTTTATGGATTACTAACCAGCAGATCTATACATAGGGATTCATATCGGATAAAGGAATTACAAGTGTCTTACCCTTGTAGCGTGTTTGAAGCAGAATCCACGGAGCTGCACCACGTCCTACGCCTTCTCCGAGTCACTAGCAAAACTCAATGAGTTTTGCCTCAACGGTATCCACACGATCAAATCGGGTGAAGGGATAGTTTGAGAACAAGTTGCTAGACTAGTTCTTAAACCGGAAGCAAAAACACACTCGATTCCAAATCGATTAAAGGCACAAAACAACAAGATCACTCCTCGGTTATCAAGAAACCGAGAGCACCTACTTGAAGTAGGCGGCCGTGTGCTTTAAGTTGAGTGTAGGTTTTCTAATATGAAGTTATGTCTTACAATTAAATCATAACCTTGTATTTATATTAAAAGGCTTTTAATTAAGGTTCAAGACTTTCTTAAAGTCTTATGGGCCCAAACCCATGATTTAATTAAAACCTTTTAATCACTTAATTAAGACTCTTCTTAATTAATTAATTCATCCAATGAATTTAATTTCCCTTCTCGATTTAATCTTTTGTGCGACCCGATATGATCTTGTAATGTTGGCAGTGACATAAAATCTCATTTTATGTCGCAAGCATTGAGCGGTATCTAGCAACACATCAATGCTACCCAAATTACAAGAATGTCAATGACTCGACATAACCTTTAGAACTTGTGATAATATTAATCATGTAACTTAATCCCTTTGTCCTTTGTGTTTAGATTGAACACGAGTCATGGAATAGTCATACTCGTATATCCAATCTTTATTTCTTGATCCCCAAGTAGAACTAGAATAAACGAATAAGCTCGATATCTCATATCGACTCATTCGAGCATGGCCATGCATTTTAGTTCTCACTTGATCAAGTGCCAAACACATCTCCTGTTATATAGGAGGGACAAATCCTATCTCGATCAGTCAACATCCCTCTACATAATTCGTAGTGTATCCAATAGTCGCCTTTATAGTTTACCCTGTTACGGGTAACGTTTGACGATATCAAAATACATAACTCCTTATGTTGGGATCTCTGATGATCACAAGTCGTAAGGATTACATACATTATTATCACTATGAGAATTGCATATGACGATCATATAACTATCCATGTTGCATTCTCATGGTGGGTCTGTCCAGTACATCGTTCTCTAACATGTACCCATATGTTGATTTGATATCTCATATCAATGAACAATTCATCGATCAACACATACTAGTCTCTACGTATTATCATTATCCCTTTCATGATAATACTTGACTAGGGACATCTTTAAGAATAATACAATATTATTCTAAGGACATTAACATATATATTAATTCACATTGCACAGTTAAAAGAATAATATATAATAATGAATTGTCATTCATAAAATCATATTACATTGTATGTCATAAACAATCATCTAATGATGTGTCTTAGGGCATATCCCAACAAATCTCCCACTTGCACTAAGACCACTCAGACATATACCTAATGCCTAGAGATCTAGTATGACAATCATGCTTCTGCTGTGACAGTGGCTTCTCGAATGAAATGGAAACGTCTAAGTATGTGCTTGGATCTTTGGTGAGATCTTGGTTCCTTAGCCAATGCGATCGCTCCATTGTTGTCACAATAGAGTTCTATCGGATCTTTAATGCTAGGCACCACTCCAAGTTCAGAAATGAACTTCCTCATCCAAACAGCTTCCTTTGCTGCATCCGAGGCAGCAATATACTCAGCTTCCGTTGTAATATTTGCTACTGTTTCTTGCTTTGAACTCTTCCAGCTCACAGCACCTCCATTAAGGCAATATACATATCCAGATTGCGATCGAAAATCATCTTTGTCGGTTTGGAAGCTTGCATCAGTGTAACCCATTACATTGAGCTCTTCCTCACCTCCATAAATCAAGAATGTATCCTTAGTCCTTCTCAAGTACTTCAGGATGTTCTTGACAGCAATCCAGTGACCTTCACCTGGATCAACTTGATATCTGCTCGTCATGCTCAAAGCATACGATACATCGGGACGAGTACATATCATGGCATACATGATAGATCCAATAGCTGACGCGTATGGAATCTTACTCATGCGTTGTCTCTCATCTGGTGTTGAAGGACACTGTTCCTTCGAGAGATAAATGCCATGCGTCATAGGCACAAATCCTTTCTTTGATTCTTGCATGCTAAACCTTTTAAGCACCTTGTCTATGTATGTACTTTGACTTAGACCAAGAAACCTTCTCGATCTATCTCTATAGATCTTGATTCCTAATACATAGGTGGCTTCTCCCAAGTCTTTCATCGAAAAGCAATTCCCTAGCCAAATCTTTACAGATTGCAAGGCAGGGATATCATTTCCAATAAGAAGTATGTCATCTACATACAACACTAGGAAAATGATTACGCTCCCACTGACCTTCTTGTAGACACAAGGTTCATCTTCGTTTTTGATAAAACCAAACTCTTTGATTGCATCATCAAAATGAAGATCCCAACTCCGAGAAGCTTGCTTCAATCCATAAATGGATCGTTGTAGCTTGCATATCTTTCCAGCATCCTTTGGATCGACAAAACCCTCGGGCTGTGTCATGTACACATCCTCGAGAAGATTTCCATTAAGGAAAGCTGTTTTGACATCCATCTGCCAGATTTCATAATCATGAAATGCAGCTATTGCAAGTAAGATCCTTATGGATTTAACCATGGCCACTGGTGAAAAGGTTTCATCATAGTCAATACCATGAATTTGTTTGAATCCTTTTGCAACCAGCCGACCTTTATAGGTTTGTACGTTACCATCCATATCGGTCTTTTTCTTGAAAATCCATTTGCACCCTATGGGTCGTACCCCTTCAGGTGGATCAACCAAAGTTCATACTTGGTTTGCATACATGGATTCCATCTCAGATTCCATGGCCTCTTGCCATTTCTCAGAATCATTGCCCATTATAGCTTGTTGATAAGATGACGGCTCATCGTCATCTATAAGTAGTAAGTCACCTTGTTGAGTCACAAGAAATCCATATCTCTGTGGCTCCCGGTGTTCTCTTACAGACCTACGCTGGGCTTGTGTCTCTTGAGCAGGTGCTTCTTCCACAACAGCTTGCGGTGCCTGCTCTGTTTCCATCTCAATCTCAGGTTTAGTGTTTTCTTGTGGTTGAACTTCACTAAGTTCTATTTTTCTCCCACTGGTTTTTCTAGAAATAAATTCTCTTTCAAGAAATAGACCAGTCCGAGCAACAACTACTTTGTTCTCGGTGGGATAGTAGAAATAGTATCCTTTCGTTTCCTTAGGATACCCCACAAATAAACACTTATCAGATTTGGGTCCAATTTTGTTAGTGGCGTGACGTCTAACGAAAGCCTCACAACCCCAAATCTTCATAAAAGACATACTAGGACGCTTCCCAGTCCATATCTCATATGGTGTCTTTTCCACTGATTTAGATGGAACACGGTTCAGTAAGAAAATCGCTGTTTCTAGAGCGTGTCCCCAAAACGATATCATCGGAAGATCTGCATGACTCATCATTGATCTAACCATGTCTAACAAGGTTCGATTTCTCCTCTCGGATACACCATTCCATTGTGGAGTATACGGAGGAGTGAGTTGTGGGACTATCCCACACTCCTTTAGATAGTCATGAAACTCTTGGCTTAAGTATTCTCCTCCTCGATCTGATCGAAGGATTTTGATACTTTTGCCAAGTTGGTTTTGTACTTCATTCTTGAAATCTTTGAACTTTTCAAAGGTTTCATGCTTATGTTTCATTAGGTACACATACCCATATCTACTGAGGTCATCAGTAAATGTAATGAAGTATTGAAAACCACCTCTAGCTTGTGTACTTATTGGTCCACATACATCACTATGTATTAGTCCCAATAAAACATTTGCCCTTTCAACATGTCCCTTGAAAGGGGCTTTAGTCATCTTGCCCATTAAACAAGATTCGCATGTTTCATATGATTCAAAATCAAATGAATCTAATACTCCATCCTTATGAAGTTTAGATATGCGGTTCTCGTTTATGTGGCCCAAGCGACAGTGCCAGAGATAAGTCGGATTACAATCATTATTTTTAATCCTTTTAGTATTTATGTTATAGATAGGCATATCAAGATTTAATACATAAAGACCATTCACCATTTGTGCACTAGCATAAAACATATCATTTAAATAAATAGAACAACAGTTGTCCTTTATTATAAATGAAAATCCATACTTGTCCAAACAAGAAATAGAAATAATGTTTTTAGTAATTGAAGGCACAAAATAACAATCTTTCAAAATCAATGATAAACCAGAAGGTAAAGCTAAATGATAATCTCTTATAGCTAATGCAGCAACTCTTGCTCCATTTCCAACTCGGAGATCAACTTCACCTTTCGCCAACGTCCTACTCCTTTTTAGATCCTGCACATTTACACAATTGTGAGATCCACATCCAGTATCTAATACCCATGATGAAGAAGTAGATAAATTGACTTCTATAACAAAAATACCTGAAGCGGAAGTCACACTTCATTTCTTTAGATCCTCCAGATATACTTTGCAGTTCCTTTTCCAATGGCCGGTCTCACCGCAATGGAAACAGTTCCCTTCCTTTGCTATCCCTCCCTTTGGCTTCAGTGCATAAGACTTTGGCTTAGATTTAGCAAATACTTTCTTTGCTTTCTTGTTGCCTTTAGCTTTGGCCCTTCCTTTGCCCTTATTCACAATAAGGACATTTGTGGCCTTAGTCTTCTTAGTATTTGCTTCATATGTTCTCAACATACCAAGCAATTGTGGTAGAGTCTTTTCCATGTCAGTCATATTGTAATTTACTACAAATTGACTGAAGCTCTCAGGCAACGATTGCAAGATCACATCGGTGGCCAACTCTTGGTCCAATGGAAAACCCAGCTTGTCCAGATTCTCAATGTACCCAATCATCTTGAGCACATGAGTTCCAACTAGGCTTCCTTCTACCATCCTGCACTGAAATAACGCCTTAGAGACGTCATACCTCTCTTGTCTTGCTTGCTGTTGGTACAACTGCTTTAAGTGTTCGATCATATCGAACGCCTCCATTTCCTCATGTTGCTTCTGAAGCTCAGAGTTCATGGTGGCAAGCATGAGGCACCCAACATCAAGTGCGTCACTCTGATGCTTCTAGTAAGCATCTTTTTCAGCTCTTGTAGCTGTTAGGGGAGGTTCCTCAGCGGGCAAGGGTTCCTCTAGGACATATTGTTTCTTTTCTTGTTTGAGGACTATCCTCAAGTTCCTATGCCAGTCTAGGAAATTCGTCCCATTTAATTTGTCCTTCTCAAGGACCGATCGCAGTGATAAAGTGCTAGTAACGTTGTTAGTTGCCATGGATATCTACAATATAAATATGCAAAATAAGTTTATGATTTAAATCATTTAACATGGTCTTATATTAAATGATACTCCCACTATTTTGTTTAAAAATATCAACCCTCAAAACCTTTAGTGGGCCAAGATCCATATTTCACTTAATCTTGAGTTAGCTTTGGCTAATCGCCCAAGACTCGGTTATTTAGGTAGACAACACTTTGTCAATTACATCACATATAATTCTTGGATAGTTGGACGAACAACACTTTGTTCAATTCATCAAATGAATTATAATCCAACCCATGCCTCTAGGTTCCCAATCATAGATAGCTCAAATGCCTAGCATTTATTTTACCAATTTTCCATTATACCTAGACATCTCACATGTCTTATAATGAGTACATGATCCCACGATCATTATCAGGCATCTCAAATGCCGTATAATAGTCATATAGGCCCAGTACCCCATATATATCAACACATAAATATAGTCATGCACACAACCATCGATGAAGTCAATATACATTATGCATTTCACAAATGCTCTCATATAAAGTAATGCTCGTACGTCCCACGTACCTTAAATCTCCGAAGTCCGAGCCAAACCTTGCTCGAGTTCCATGCTCCGAGGAACGATGTGCAAAATCGAGCCCCAAAAATCGAACAGAATCCAGTGACGAACCCTAGCGCTTTCTGCAGAAATCCGAGCTCAAATCGCGACCAAACTTCGAATTGTTGGTATGAATAGCTGCGCCTCGGAGAGACGAATCCAACGGCGGGTCGCACGCGCCGAACGGCGGCGGGCGCACGCCTGGAAGCGGCGTGGGTCAAAAGGGGATCAGGAACCAGCGGGTACGGGGAGAGAGAGACGAGGTGCTGAAATGGTTCCGATAATTAAAATCTCGGGTTCAACTTGTATTTATAGCAAAAATACCCCGAAATACTAATAGCACCACAAATACATCATGATTCATTAAAAATCATCTATTTTCAAAAATTCTCTCTCTAACTCAAAAACCCCCTATCGGTGCCCACACAAAGCACCCGAGATTCTGAGTCACACTAAAAACCCAACTCACAGGTTTTCACCGAAATGAGAATACGATCTCAACCTCGGGATCCAACGATCCCAACTACTCAAATAGACGAGCCTAGAAGGCCCAACACCTCGATTAAACTCCAATTGCCACGTAAAACAACTTTACGGGTTATTAACACTCCGGGATTAACATCCATAATTTCTGGTTATCACAGATTACATTTAGAATGAAATAGAGAAGGCACGACACGCAGGTCGTATTATACATTACAAACATCCACAAATCCTATCTAATAGGTCAAAGGGCTATAACCACGCACCATGCTCAAACAACACATAAAGCATGCATTAACATTTAATTAATTAAATTTTAAACATTTTAAATTTAATTCTAATTAAAACTGTAAAATAATTTTTGAAAAATTATCGTACGCTCGGGACATCACATGCCACGAACTAAAGCGACTAAGACACGAACCACCATGGTTCGAACCATGAAGCACACGGCTGGACCAATAGTGGGCCTAGGGTTCGAAACCCTAGTCCATGGCCGAGCCATGTCTCGAGCGGCAGCGGCGCTAGGATTCCAAACCCTAGCCGCCTCGCACCCTTATGGAATTTTATCGAGCCATCTTGTTTGAAACGCCGGAATTTGTTAGCCACGAGTCACGGTCAGGCCATGCACGGGGTTGGCTCAACCATCTCGAGCTAAGGGTTCGAAAAACCTTGCTCTCATGTGGTAAAGTTACTAATCCATGCATGCGTGAACCATTATCGAGTCAAAGAGTTCAAAACTCATCCACGTCTCAAAACTTAAGAAAAATAGGCGATGATGGCCGAGCCATGCACGGCTACTAGGGTTCGAAACCCTAGCCGTCATGAGCTAGCCGTCACGTCCAATGGGTTCTAAACCCTAATTAATTTTCGACACTTCCATGCACAATTATTAGCCACAACGACTAAGCCATCTCGAGCCAAGGGTTCAAAAACCCTAGCCCTCATGTGGCTAGCCGTGGTGTCATTTGTGATGGTGATGGCCGAAAACTTGTGACATATGGTTCGATATTCGCCTAATTATATCAAATACAATTTTACGATGATTTTCATAAACTAAATATTAACATATCATATATGTTCATACAGTTTTAAATAGCATGCAATATTAATTCTAATATGATTAACACTATTTAATCACATAAATCCGATATGAGCTTTGAACCTGGCTCTGATACCACTGTAAGTAATCCAAGAGCATACAACGCAGCAGAATAAAATTTTTATGGATTACTAACCAGCAGATCTATACATAGGGTTTCATATCGGATAAAGGAATTACAAGTATCTTACCCTTGTAGCGTGTTTGAAGCAGAATCCACGGAGCTGCACCACGTCCTACGCCTTCTCCGAGTCACTAGCAAAACTCAATGAGTTTTGCCTCAACGGTATCCACACGATCAAATCGGGTGAAGGGATAGTTTGAGAACAAGTTGCTAGACTAGTTCTTAAACCGGAACCAAAAACACACTCGATTACAAATCGATTAAAGGCACAAAACAACAAGATCACTCCTCGGTTATCAAGAAACCGAGAGCACCTACTTGAAGTAGGCGGCCGTGTGCTTTAAGTTGAGTGTAGGTTTTCTAATATGAAGTTATGTCTTACAATTAAATCATAACCTTGTATTTATATTAAAAGGCTTTTAATTAAGGTTCAAGACTTTCTTAAAGTCTTATGGGCCCAAACCCATGATTTAATTAAAACCTTTTAATCACTTAATTAAGACTCCTTAATTAATTAATTCATCCAATGAATTTAATTTCCCTTCTCGATTTAATCTTTTGTGCGACCCGATATGATCTTGTAATGTTGGCAGTGACATAAAATCTCATTTTATGTCGCAAGCATTGAGCGGTATCTAGCAACACATCAATGCTACCCAAATTACAAGAATGTCAATGACTCGACATAACCTTTAGAACTTGTGATAATATTAATCATGTAACTTAATCCCTTTGTCCTTTGTGTTTAGATTGAACACGAGTCATGGAATAGTCATACTCGTATATCCAATCTTTATTTCTTGATCCCCAAGTAGAACTAGAATAAACGAATAAGCTCGATATCTCATATCGACTCATTCGAGCATGGCCATGCATTTTAGTTCTCACTTGATCAAGGGCCAAACACATCTCCTGTTATATAGGAGGGACAAATCCTATCTCGATCAGTCAACATCTCTCTACATAATTCGTAGTGTATCCAATAGTCGCCTTTATAGTTTACCCTGTTACGGGTAACGTTTGACGATATCAAAATACATAACTCCTTATGTTGGGATCTCTGATGATCACAAGTCGTAAGGATTACATACATTATTATCACTATGAGAATTGCATATGACGATCATATAACTATCCATGTTGCATTCTCATGGTGGGTCTGTCCAGTACATCGTTCTCTAACATGTACCCATATGTTGATTTGATATCTCATATCAATGAACAATTCATCGATCAACACATACTAGTCTCTACGTATTATCATTATCCCTTTCATGATAATACTTGACTAGGGACATCTTTAAGAATAATACAATATTATTCTAAGGACATTAACATATATATTAATTCACATTGCACAGTTAAAAGAATAATATATAATAATGAATTGCCATTCATAAAATCATATTACATTGTATGTCATAAACAATCATCTAATGATGTGTCTTAGGGCATATCCCAACAAAAGGAATATCGGAACGGGCTCATAGTAGTCGGTTCAATATCCACCCAGGAGGAAGGAAAATGTATAAGGACCTAAGTGGTCAGTTCTGGTAGGAGACGCGTGAAGCACGATGTGATCGCTTTCGTTAAAAGATGTTTGATCCGCCAACAGATAAAGGCAGAAAGGCAGAGGCCTGGTGGCGAGCTGAAGAGCTTGAAGGTACCTAAGTGGAAGTGGAGGCATATCATTATGGACTTTGTGACCCACTTACCAAGGACGGCCTCTGGATTTGATGCGATCTAGGTGATCGTGGATAGGCTAACGAAGGTAGCTCACTTCATCCCCTACTGTATGACTTTTGCGTACCTAAAGATGACCCAATTATATGTGCGGGATGTGGTGAGGTTGCATGGGGTTCCAGTCTCGATTGTGTCTGACAGAGACCCAAGGTTTACTCCACATTTCTGGGAGGGTCTTCAGACAGCTTTGGGCACAGAAGTGATACTGAGTACAGCTTATCACCCTCAGTCAGACGGCCAGACAGAGCGTACCCTTCAGACGCTCGAGGTCATGTCGAGGGCATGTGTTTAGGAGTTTGATACTCGGTGGCAAGATTCAGTGCCAATGATGGAGTTCTCCTATATTAACAGCTATCAGACGAGCATTAAAATAACTCCTTTTGAAGCTCTTTACGGACGACGATGTAGGTCACCGCTGTATTGGGAGGACTTGACTAGTAAAGCGGTCGGAGGACCGGATATGATTAAGGATATGTAAGACAAGATAAAGTTGATACGCCAAAAGATGAAAGCGGCCCAGGATAGGCAAGCGGCCTATGCCAATAAGCGACGACGACCGCTGGAATTCCAAGTAGGAGACAGGGTCTTCTTGAAAATCTCACCCTTCAGGGGTGTAGTTCGTCTTGGTATGCGGGGGAAGTTATCCCCGAGGTATGTTGGTCCATATGAAGTATTGCAGCGTATCGGTACTTTTGCCTACCGTTTGGCTCTACCGCCGTCTTTATCTGGGATTCGTGATGTTTTTCACGTTTCTATGTTGCGGAAATATGAGCCCGACCCATCGCATGTTTTACAGCCTACTGAAGTGCAGTTGGATTCAGATGTATCCTACGTTGAACGACCGGTCAGAATTCTGGATTGTGAGGATCGCAGATTACGAAGTCAAGTTATACCGATGGTCAAAGTTCAGTGGGATCGTCGGGGTGTCGAGGAGGCTACGTGGAGACGGAGCGGCATATGGTACAGCACTACCCGGAACTATTCTCTGGTATGTGATTTATGTTTAGTTTCTTTTGGGGTAAGTGCATGCGATTTCGAGGACGAAATCTTATAAGTAGGGGAGTAATGTGATGTACCCGAAATGATTAATTGCAATTAAGGCATTAATTATGTTTATGTGATTAATTATGTGGATAATTGATTTACGTGTTGAAATTAATTATCACGATGAAATGCTTAGTCACATGATAGGCATGACCCGGGGGGTTACGTTTCAAGGTGCATGTTATGCATGATAGAAAATGGGGTGTTAATATGATTTAATTGTGTTGATCGTTAATTATGAGGAAAGTATGGATTCAATGAAGTTGGTTGCATTTTTGTAAAATGCTTTTAAAATACCATGTTGGGGTATTTTATACATCATGTTAATTTTGGGTACAATTTAATTAACCCATATACCCCACTACACCCTCCTTCCCCTCACTTTACCCTTTCCCTCAAAAATCCCCAATTCATTCCCAAAACCCTTCCCATTCCCCATTTTCGAAATCCTCCAAGGAAGGAGAAGGAAAGTTCCACAAAACTTGTGTTTGTGTGATTCTTGTCAAGATTTGGAGTCTTCAAGAGGTATGGAACCCTTCCTAAAGTTTTTATGAAGTTTGGATTTGAAATGGGATGATTTTGAAGTGATTTATGTGGGTTTGGTTGGGTATGTGTTGTATGTTGTTGGGGTATGATTTTTGAAGTGTTTTATGTGGGTTTTAGTGGGTTATGATGTTGTTGATGTTGTAGGAAAGTTTGGTTTTGTAAGGTATGAGGATGAGCTCGAAAAATGTACAAAAATGGCGAAAAAACGCGCACCAGCAGGTGGCGATCGATCGCCTGAAATGAGGCGATCGATCGCCGATGGCCAGTAGCCATTTCACGTAGCAGGCGATCGATCGCCTGAAATGAAGCGATCGATCGCCGCAGGGCAAAAAGTGAGGCGATCGATCGCCTCGTGCAGCGATCGATCGCCGCTGTTTAAAACATGGCAAATGATGTTTTATGATGAATTTTTGGTATTTGGCTATTGTTTAGCTTCTAATATCGATTTGTATGGTTGTGTGGAACCATCCCAGGTGCCAACAACATCGAGAAGATAGAGTTCTTCAATTTCTCCACTTTTGGAATTAAGGTACGTAAGAAGCGTACGGGCATCGGACGGTAACACACTCCTAACTCTGACTATGCATTGATTGCATGAGTATTTATGATGATTATGATGACGATTGTGATAAGTAAGTTTATGATGATGATGTTTATGATGGTGATTGTGATATATAAGTTTAAGATGATGATGTTTGTGAAGATGATATGATAAGTAAGTTTATAATGATGTTATACGATGTTTATAAAAAGGGTAAGATGCCCATATGGTAAGAGGCCAAACGATGTTATTATGTGGTAAGATGCCACGGGGTAAGATGCCCATATGGTAAGATGTCTTACAATGTTATTATGTGTTAAGATGCCACGGGGTAAGATGCCCATATGGTAAGAGGCCATACGATGTTATTACGTGGTAAGATGCCACACGATATTATGATATGGTAAGATGCCATACGATAGGGTAAGATGCCCACGTGGTAAGATGCCACACGATGTTATGATATGGTAAGATGCCATACGATGGGGTAAGCTGCCCATATACACGAATGTGAATCAGGGTCAACAAAAAGAAACTGACGAATAAACCGCATGTTTACTTAACTATGCTTTTGTACATTTACTGTTATATTTATAAGATGATGATGCTATAAGATGACGATGCTTATATGAGGATGATGCTATATGATGATGATGTTATAAGATGATGATGTTATAAGATGATGATACTATAAGATGATGATGCTATAAGATGATGATGCTATATGATGATGATGTTATAAGATGATGATGTTATAAGATGATGATGCTATAAGATGATGATGCTATATGATGATGATGCTATATGATGATGATGTTATAAGATGATGATGATATAAGATGATGATGCTATAAGATGATGATGCTTATAAGATGATGATGCTATAAGATGATGATGCTTACATGATGATGATGTTATAAGATGATGATATTTATAAAATGATGATGCTTATATGATGATGATATTATAAGATGATGATTTTAATCATTCATGTCAAGAATTAATGATTATATGCATGGCTATGAAACAGGGACAACCAAAGAGGGTTAATGCGATTAACCAGGAAGTATACGTTACCAATTATTTTCATGCATTTATTTATATGCCATCGCCTTATGATGTTAAGTATCGATGTACATGCTCATGATGGGTTGTCCTGTAGGTACACTTTTGGACCGAAGGACTAAGGGTCGGGTTGAGGCAGTGAGCTAAAAGGAGCATGAAAGAAGATAGGATACAGGACTTTTGGGTAGTCTCTACTCTAGGAGTAGTATAATACTATCGCTTTAACATTCATTATTGAGAATGTAATGAGTTATGTTTTGAAATTTCATTGTTGGCCTGAAATCTTTTTAGCTCAAAGCTACAATCGGAACCCTAAGACGTTATTAATGCTTGTTTAGTCCATAAATTGTGTATTCAGATGATGTTAAGGTAGGAGGACCCTACAGAGGCAATGTTTGGATTCGAGCAACGGGAACATAAGGTACGTGTAACGTACGAGCATGACCTTAATTATATTATTGCAATTGTTGTGCATGAGTTAGATGATTGGTAAGGGTTAGTAGTCGATGCATAATACATGGTGTCTTGCAATAAACTGGTTAATGGAAACGGGACTGGGTCGTGTTATGTTGATTGGTCTTATGTAATGTATGGTGCCGCTTTGGAGCGAGCAATTGTCGTGATGTGGTCGCCATGGAGCGAACATCGGTAAGTGATGCCGCTACTTTTGAGTGAGCGAGGAAATGTGGCTTTTGACTAGATATCTAGGATATCTGTATTTATTCCCATATTGATATTGAATTGGATCAGGGACATAGTTAATCAGTATAATGATTATCTGGATATTTGGAATTTGATGATTTTGGTTGTTTTGAGAACATGGACAATACAGTGGGATCCCGGATGAGGATGATACCATCCAGGGAGTATCATTTAAATACTTGGCAATTACATTGTTGTAATTTAAGAATTATATAATTGTGATTATTGGTTTGGTGGTATTGGTATGCTCACCCCGTGTGGGGGCTGTCTCTGTTGGGGCAGGTGAAACAGGTACAATGGTAGCTCTGGAGTTGTGATCGAGCTATGAATTGGAGGTGATTCCAGGATCGAGGCACCGGAGCTCATGTGGAGCTGGATATTGTGTATGCCCTTTTTATACATTACGTACACATAGGTTTATTCGATGCTCGTGTGTTAGCAATAATTATGTGTACATGTGTTGTATAAAGAGGCATGGGCCTTTCTCTTTTCATTATATGTGTGAGCAATCAACTAGGGAATTGCTAGATGAATTGAGATTGTGATTAGTGTATTACATAGGTGCTTGATGTGTTAAATGGTCTTAACTTGGGAAATCGGATATTGCATGGAATGGAATAGATGAAGCGAGAAAATTTTATAGGTGGTATTGTGTGCCATGTTTACCTGTAGTTTCCCTTTACACGTGATTGAATGCACCAAAAGCATGGCTTAATGCACTAATTGTAGGTTAAGGGCACAGGGGCCCTTACATTAGTGGTGTCATAGCAATGGTTGCTCTTTGGGGCTGTTAAGGGCCTAGGAACTTGTTGATAGGAATTGGTAGCACATATTTATACATGATGGTATTAGTGTTGTGTGACACAACTAATTGCTTATATGTTTTTACGATATGAAAATTGGTATTACTGATCATTGTGGTTGCAGGAATTGTGTAGAATACGATGGGATGGCATTAATGGTAATGTCTGGCACTCCATGTATTATGTGCTGAGGGATCTGATTTTGTAGGAAAATTAGGAAATGGGAAATGTGATATGCTGTCTAAGGACAGGAATGGTTGACAACAGACAGTGGGATATTGTGGTATGATTTCAATTGTTATTGAATATACAATGTGTTACTTTTTGCGTATCATCAGCGATGGATCATAATATTTGTCGTTGTCATGTCGAAGCGATGTACATGCCGCTGTCATTGTCGAAGCGAGGGATATTATTGAGCCGCTGATATGACCTAGTAGGATTTGTGAACTGTTGTGTTAACCTTGATGCAGGTATATAGAGCTAGTGGAAGATTCCGGTGGTTGTTATATTCGAGCGAGGGAGGTACTTGCCGCTGTCATATGAAGCGATGGTAATATGATATTTGCCGCTGTCATGTTTTAGCGATGTACATGCCGCTGTCATTGTCGAAGCGAGGGATATCATATCGATGGTACATTCTGCTACATCTATGGTGATGGTTCATACCGTCGGATATCTATAGCGATGTTTTATGGCGCTGACTCTATGGCGAGGGATCATGCCGCTGATTCTATAGCGATGGGTTATACCGCTATGTGCGTAGCACTGGATTATGCCGCCTACGAGCGATGGGTGTTACTTGTGTACCGCTGGTGGACGATGGATATAGGTATTCCGCTATCTTGATAGCGATGAGGTATGGCATATTACTTTTGTTATCATTATTGTGAATACTATGTGTTGTTTTATACCGTCATGTGTTTGACGATGAGATTATGGATGTCGTGTATCGACATGTACCGTCATATGTTTGACGATGTTATTTGGATGTCATATGTTGACAGGCACCGTCACGGGATGACGATGATATAGTGGATGTCTATGTGGACGCGTGGCGTCATTTTGATGATTAATACATTCATGTTTATGTATTTGGTTGTATGGTTTGAGTGCCTTTGGTGAGCACATGGTAGTGTCTGGGTCACTAGTTGACGAGACCATTATGCCGAGCAGGTTGCTCGAAGAATTATTGGGTGCGTCGTACAGGAATTGTACCGCAACACATATTCGAAGTATATATTGTTCGAGTAACGATATCCTTTGGGTATACTCACTGGATTGGCTAAGGTCAAGTGATTGGGTGGTAAGAGTAGTCATTGAGGAAACTACTCGCTTGTTGCTGTGATGTGTGCTGGGCATGGGCA
The DNA here is from genome assembly GCA_907163345.1 of Haberlea rhodopensis. NCBI lineage: Eukaryota > Viridiplantae > Streptophyta > Magnoliopsida > Lamiales > Gesneriaceae > Haberlea > Haberlea rhodopensis. The sequence continues at coordinate 4,106,798 of CAJQUN010000046.1, forward strand.
CACCCACCCTGAGGGTGTGAAATAAGTCCTAATGGATTAGAATTGCACCGTGGTTGAGCAAGGACACCGGGATGTCCATTATGCTTTGGTGTTTTAGAGATATGTGATGTCTAGATTTATTAATAATCATTTATTGGATTAAATTACGATATTTATGTGATGTGTCGGGATTTAATTTTTGGGTATCGGATTTTGTAGAGGAGTTGGGATAAATGATTCCGGGGTTGAATTTCGAATGTTAGCTAAATTAAGAGAGGTTTCTTGCAATAATAAATTAGTTGATGTATATTAAAATTACACTTCAAGGATAATATATAATTGGATGGTGTAGATTTAACCTTATTGGATGGTCAAGATTAAACATGGTTGGGTTAAATTGGATACAAACATCTCTCACCTCCCTTATTCACCCTACGTTTCTCTACCTCCTTCCCCAAAATTCTCTTCGGTCGAGCAGCTGAATAAACGAGACAAGCCAGACTTTTCTTCTCCGATTTTTTCAAGGTTTGTGAGAGATTCTTATGCCATTCTTTTGATTTTATTATACCCTGTACGTCGAGGATTAGGGAAATGGTTTTGTCAAGATTTTTGGGGCTGAGAGGCGTCGACTTTGATGCTTGCAATTCAGAAATTGTTGCTTCCTTGTTAGCTTTTTAACTCTTGATTTAGATATGCTTTTGAACTAGCTGAATTGGGGGAGGTAGCTGAGTAATGCATTCACAGCTTGTTATCATCCCTCATCGGCTGTCTCGACGGGAATCACCCCTTGAGCGATGAACCATAGCTGTTTTGTGTTTTCCTTCTTGTTTACGTGCGTGTGTGAGCTTGTGGTTATGCTCTAATTAAGACTGTTGAAAATGCAGATTGTGTGTGGGTTATTCTGTGTGTGTGCGTGAGATTAGGGCAGAACCTTGCATGTTTTGGTGCTGATTGTTCTTGTTGAATTGGAGGCTTGATTGTGGCTTTTAAAATCTGTCATGTTAGTTTGTTTTTTTTTTCTTTTTGGGGAGTTTTTTTTCAGATGCCATGGGTGAAATTATGGGCTGTTTTTGGACTTGATAATCATGCTTTTAAGGTGTTCGATAATATGCTTACATGTGATTTAAGTGTTGGTCAAATCTTGTTGTAGTGTCTTGCCATGAATTCGACTTTCCTGCTAGTTTGTTGTGTGTGTTCTACAGCATGTGTGTATATATAGGATGATGAGGTATTGATGATAAAGAAGGTTAATTTAATTTGGTAAAGTGGGTTAAGGTGGTTATGTAATGATAATTCAAGCATGAACATCATAATTGGAAATTGGATAACATTAGAAACGGTATTGATTTTTTGAAAATAAATTGTGGAATTATGTCTTGACTTGTAGCCATTGTAATACTTTGGTGGGGGTTGGACTATGGTATGGAATGTGTTACCTTTGGAAACATGTGTAGTATGAATAATTGGGTTAGATACATGGTAGTGTGTGTGATAAAATGGAATAAAGATTGTAGTGAGTAATATGCTTGAATGTGTCTAATGGCATGTAGTGTTGTTTATTTCACTTTATTGAATCACTACTTCTAGTAGTGAGTTCTAATTAAGAATTATGGAACCAATGCATCTTTAATTTGTTAATTTAAAGCAATAAAGGATCTTATGTTATGATTAAGGGAATTTGATATAAATTATGGAATATCTTATTAACATGGATTCTTCCTTTCATGTCTTGGTTTGAATCACCTCGGTGTGGGTTTGAGTGTTTGGAACATGTTAATTGGCTTAATTGCATTGTTTTAGTTAGACACTGGTTGGATGTTGTTATTCAAACACCCTACACTCCCTTTCCCCCTGTTGAACTGCTGTGTCTAGTGAACTACTATGTGAGTTGGGCGTGATCTTACACGTATGGGTGTGTGTATCCTGCATCATGTGGGGGATGTAGCGGATGATGGGAGAAAATGGGGTTTTGCATCACCAATGATATATCATGATTAATGTGAGGATGTGTGCATCCAAAGTATTGATTATGATTTGATTCATAATATGGAGTTATTGATTTGTGATATGGAAATGAAAGTAAGAACTATTTGATGGACACATTGATTGGATTATGAGCTAATATTGAATTGATATTCGATATAGACTCTACAGGAGACTTCGGACGTTGATGATAGCTTGTTCATGTTATCTACTATAAGGTACGTGGTGACGTACGAGCAGGTATATCTAGTATCTATACATTCATGTATGCATGCAATTTTGAATATGATGATTCAGGTAAGTGTTTGACTTTAATAATTGAGTTTCATATACGAGTTATGGGGGATACGTAGTGGTGCGTGATCCAATTTTACTTGTTGAGTAGTGATGCCGTGGGCATGAGCGATATGAGAAAGTATCGAGAATGAGATAGTGGGATAACCAGGTTTACATTGGGATAACCAGGTTTACATTGATGTTGAACTGTTTATGTTTGAGCATAAATGATATACTGTCATTGTATTGAATTCATAAGCGTTGTTGAGTATCACGTTTTCAGTGATAATACTAAACTTGACATTATGAAGGTGCGTGAGTTTGAAACAGGAACAGCGTGTGGAAGCTATACAAATTCGGAATTGTACAGGGAGTATACTTTATGAGTTTTGAATAATTTAACTTATTGCATTATGATTTTGTATGTTGATTTGTGATTGAATATTGAGTGGGAGTGTGCTCACCCTGTGTGGGGGCTGTTTCTGTTGAAACAGGTACAACAGGTACGATGCTGCTTTGGAGTGCTAGGCTCCGAACCTTGTTGGATGATGCTTCCAGAAGCATAGTATGAGATTGAGCCGATATACGAGGTTGAGCGGTTGGTATATATACTAATTATGCATCCGGATGTGTATCCGTTATTCGTTGCTCTTCTGTGAGCACTTGTATCTGTATATGGACTGTATAAGGGTGTTGAAACCCACTTTTGTTGTCTTATTAGTGTGGTGTCTTCCCTGGCTGGGAATTTACTTAGTGTTTCTGTATTCTGTTTAGTTTTGTGTTGTCCCTGGTCAGGAGTTATGTTATGTGATGGGTTTTTATTTCCGGATAGCTCAGTTTGTGGGGAGACTCTGCCCAAATTTTTATAAAAACCCACAATGTAAAAGTGGTGTAATGGGGATGGTATTGGGTGAAATCCTTGAGTCTATTTGTCGGTAGAGATGATCATATAATGTTGGACATTATTTATGCCATGGGATTATGGGAACATGTAATGATTCCTTTTTTTTAAAGAATGAAAAGAAAATGAAAAATTTATACACATACGACGTCAGAAATGAACTAATTAAGTGTTGGGGCCTTACATTAGTGGTATCAGAGCAGTGGTTGCTCTTTGGGGCAGTTAAGGGCCTAGGAAGTTATTGATAGCACATATTTATGCATGATGACATTAATGTTGTATGACACAACTAGTTGTTTATGTGCTTTTATGATATGAAAAGTGGTGTTGCTAATCATTGTAATTGCAGGAATCGTGTAGAATGCGATGGGATGGCATTAATGGTGATGTCTACCACTTCATGTATTATGTGTTAAGGGATCTGATTTTGTAGGAAAATCAGGAAATGTGAGACGTACGGGCTTCGGACGGTAAAACGTGTTATACCTTTGATTATGTATATCATGGATAGTGAACCCTTACATGTGATGATATATGTGACATGATAGTGATATATTGTGATAATGCAACCAATTGTTGTGTTTGATTATTGTGGTAGAATTGATGAATGTTCCGGTAGCCTTTATCTCCGAGCGAGGGAGGTACTTGCCGCTGTCATATGAAGCGATGGTAGTATGATATTTGCCGCTGTCATGTCTAAGCGAGGTAACATGCCGCTGTCATTGTCGAAGCGAGGGATATCATATGATGCCGCTATATGTCGAAGCGAGGGGTCCTAAAATTCCGCTGTTGTATTGGGACCGGAACAGTCACAATTCTAGTGATTAATGTGGAATATTGTGGTTATAACTGGAACGTGGTATCGATCATTATATTGTGAACTGTTGTATTAACCTGGATGCAGGTACATGGAGCTAGTGGAAGTTCCGGTATTTGTTATATTCGAGCGAGGGAGGTACTTGCCGTTGTCATATGAAGCGATGGTAGTATGATATTTGCCGCTGTCATGTCTAAGCGAGGTAACATGCCGCTGTCATTGTCGAAGCGAGGGATATCATATGATGCCGCTATATGTCGAAGCGAGGGGTCCTAAAATTCCGCTGCTATAACAAGACCGGAACAACCACATTATCGATATTGATAGCGATGTCTCATTCCGCTATATTGGTTGGCGATGGTTCATGCCGCCACGTATATTGATAGCGATGCCACATTCCGCTATATTGGTTGGCGATGGTTCGTGCCGCCAGGTATATTGATAGCGATGTCTCATTCCGCTATATTGATTGGCGATGGTTTATGCCGCCGGGTACATGTATAGCGATGCCTCTTTCCGCTATGTCATTGGCGATGGATCATGCCGCCAGACATGTGTTTAGCGATGGTGCATTCCGCTGATTCCATGGCGATGGTTCTTGCCGCCGATTGTATATATAGCGACGTCTCATTCCGCTATTCTGTGGATGGTGAGTATATCAATTTGTGTATTGATATGAAATCATATTTTGTGGAGTATTTATGTTGAAAGCAGGGACAATTTAAAGGATCAAGTGTGGATCAACTGTGTACAGTAAGTGTTATTACATCTTGTTGTTTTAAGAATGTATATTCATTGTGATTATGGATATTATATGTATGCCAGTAGTGGCGATGAGTATTATGTACCGCCGTAGGGCGATGAAGATTGATGCATTGCTATTGTGTTAGCAATGAATATTTTTAGTACCGCTATTGTGATTAGCGATGAATGCTGTTGTATCGAAATTGTGTTAGCAATGAGTATTGATAATGCTTTGATTGCAGATGGCAATAGAAGTTGTACTATGTACGGTTATGTTATTGCTCATTGATTTAGGCCCAAGAGGATATTGGATCGATCCAGGAGGACAAAGTATCGAGGTAAACCGTTTCAGTTGGTTGAACATATTGATATATGTTGATTCGAGTTATTTTGTTGATTCATATTGATTTTGAAATCATGTACATGTAGAAAAGTTGATAATGGAATTGAAGTGGAACCTAGATGTGTCATTCATATTTTGTTGCGGTAATAAGGCAAGAAGGGGTGTAACCTCTGTGATAACACTCTCATATCTACGGTGTATAGTGATGAGATATCGAAAATAGATGTTAATCATTTTGTGGCGTTAATTATTGTTGTGAAAGCATGCTAGTTTTGTAGGTGGTAGGATTAATAATTGATTAATAACCTATTATGTTGAATGGAATACCATCAGATAGACATGAGTTTAATGAGCGTGTCACGGAATGACATGAGTATGTTGCGGGATGACGCGTGATTACTACGAATGTCGTGTGTGGGCATGTGATCATTGTGAATATTCATGATTAATAAATTATTATGTTTCGAGGATGAGTTAAAGATTGATATAAATTGCGTCATTGAGGCATGCGATTAATTCTTATGTTAAATTTCAATCACCCTATGTGATAGTGTGCAGTAGCATATTGTATATAGAACTGCGAGAAACTTCTGATGCAGGGAATTAATGTTTGATGACAGAAACATTATGAATACCGAAATGCGTAAATGACAAGGTACGTGTTATGTTACTAGTATTTGAGAAAATACTAACGAGATTATTTTGTACTTGTCCTATGACAGATAATAATTGGGTGAAGTAATGTGGAAATGTTGATACTTAAGAGTATGTTAGTGCTATGATTAACATGATATTATGATGCCATTGTGTATTGTATATGATTCCATCTACAAAGGTATGTCACGAATTATTCGATATTGATGTTGATGCCTTGTGTTAGATGAGTATAATCGTGACATGAAAATATTGGTGTTAAGCCATTTATCATGATTTGATACTGATGGTCTGTGGCTGTTGGTGTGTATAATGTGTATATACGCATGTGAGAACGACTAATGGGTTATCTAGTCATTACCTTGCACCAGATAATAGCCAGGAGATGATATATGAAAGATTGATGCGTAAAGGCTCAAGAGTACCGTTACTTCATACGGATGACGGTGATGATGTGCGGATAAGTTGCATACATTTGCAACGACACATGTATGAAGTTAATTAAGATAAGTGTTGATGTATTGTCATATATTCTTGAATATACATGAAAGCATGGATTGCATGATTTAACGAGATTATATGATGGGTACTGTGATGAAAGTATATGACGGGAAATAAGATTGTGCAATGGAATTGTGTCGATGAAAGTACACAGGTAGTGAGATATGACAAAGAAGCTTGACGGTTAAACACTTCTTGCGATCGTTGGTGCAATGGGGCACATGTGTGAGCCACGATGATTCCGATAACTGTCATCCTACAGATGGTAAAGTCACTATATCGAGCTATATAGGGTACGTGAATTTTACAGTTGCCTTTTATGGTAAGCATGCGTTGAAATTTCGAGGACGAAATTTTATATGTTGGGGAGAATTGCGATGTCTAGATTTATTAATAATCATTTATTGGATTAAATTACGATATTTATGTGATGTGTCGGGATTTAATTTTTGGGTATCGGATTTTGTAGAGGAGTTGGGATAAATGATTCCGGGGTTGAATTTCGAATGTTAGCTAAATTAAGAGAGGTTTCTTGCAATAATAAATTAGTTGATGTATATTAAAATTATACTTCAAGGATAATATATAATTGGATGGTGTAGATTTAACCTTATTGGATGGTCAAGATTAAACATGGTTGGGTTAAATTGGATACAAACATCTCTCACCTCCCTTATTCACCCTACGTTTCTCTACCTCCTTCCCCAAAATTCTCTTCGGTCGAGCAGCTGAATAAACGAGACAAGCCAGACTTTTCTTCTCCGATTTTTTCAAGGTTTGTGAGAGATTCTTATGCCATTCTTTTGATTTTATTAAACCCTGTACGTCGAGGATTAGGGAAATGGTTTTGTCAAGATTTTTGGGGCTGAGAGGCGTCGACTTTGATGCTTGCAATTCAGAAATTGTTGCTTCCTTGTTAGCTTTTTAACTCTTGATTTAGATATGCTTTTGAACTAGCTGAATTGGGGGAGGTAGCTGAGTAATGCATTCACAGCTTGTTATCATCCCTCATCGGCTGTCTCGACGGGAATCACCCCTTGAGCAATGAACCATAGCTGTTTTGTGTTTTCCTTCTTGTTTACGTGCGTGTGTGAGCTTGTGGTTATGCTCTAATTAAGATGTTGAAAATGCAGATTGTGTGTGGGTTATTCTGTGTGTGTGCGTGAGATTAGGGCAGAACCTTGCATGTTTTGGTGCTGATTGTTCTTGTTGAATTGGAGGCTTGATTGTGGCTTTTAAAATCTGTCATGTTAGTTCGTTTTTTTTTCTTTTTGGGGCATTTTTTTTCAGATGCCTTGGGTGAAATTATGGGCTGTTTTTGGACTTGATAATCATGCTTTTAAGGTGTTCGATAATATGCTTACATGTGATTTAAGTGTTGGTCAAATCTTGTTGTAGTGTCTTGCCATGAATTCGACATTCCTGCTAGTTTGTTGTGTGTGTTCTACAACATGTGTGTATATATAGGATGATGAGGTATTGATGATAAAGAAGGTTAATTTAATTTGGTAAAGTGGGTTAAGGTGGTTATGTAATGATAATTCAAGCATGAACATCATAATTGGAAATTGGATAACATTAGAAACGGTATTGATTTTTTGAAAATAAATTGTGGAATTATGTCTTGACTTGTAGCCATTGTAATACTTTGGTGGGGGTTGGACTATGGTATGGAATGTGTTACCTTTGGAAACATGTGTAGTATGAATAATTGGGTTAGATACATGGTAGTGTGTGTGATAAAATGGAATAAAGATTGTAGTGAGTAATATGCTTGAATGTGTCTAATGGCATGTAGTGTTGTTTATTTCACTTTATTGAATCAATACTTCTAGTAGTGAGTTCTAATTAAGAATTATGGAACCAATGCATCTTTAATTTGTTAATTTAAAGCAATTAAGGATCTTATGTTATGATTAAGGGAATTTGATATAAATTATGGAATATCTTATAAACATGGATTCTTCCTTTCATGTCTTGGTTTGAATCACCTCGGTGTGGGTTTGAGTGTTTGGAACATGTTAATTGGCTTAATTGCATTGTTTTAGTTAGACACTGGTTGGATGTTGTTATTCAAACACCCTACACTCCCTTTCCCCCTGTTGAACTGCTGTGTCTAGTGAACTACTATGTGAGTTGGGCGTGATCTTACACGTATGGGTGTGTGTATCCTGCATCATGTGGGTGATGTAGCGGATGATGGGAGAAAATGGGGTTTTGCATCACCAATGATATATCATGATTAATGTGAGGATGTGTGCATCCAAAGTATTGATTATGATTTGATTCATAATATGGAGTTATTGATTTGTGATATGGAAATGAAAGTAAGAACTATTTGATGGACGCATTGATTGGATTATGAGCTAATATTGAATTGATATTCGATATAGACTCTACAGGAGACTTCGGACGTTGATGATAGCTTGTTCATGTTATCTACTATAAGGTACGTGGTGACGTACGAGCAGGTATATCTAGTATCTATACATTCATGTATGCATGCAATTTTGAATATGATGATTCAGGTAAGTGTTTGACTTTAATAATTGAGTTTCATATACGAGTTATGGGGGATACGTAGTGGTGCGTGATCCAATTTTACTTGTTGAGTAGTGATGACGTGGGCATGAGCGATATGAGAAAGTATCGAGAATGAGATAGTGGGACCAGGTTTACATTGGGATAACCAGGTTTACATTGATGTTGAACTGTTTATGTTTGAGCATAAATGATATACTGTCATTGTATTGAATTCATAAGCGTTGTTGAGTATCACGTTTTCAGTGATAATACTAAACTTGACATTATGAAGGTGCGTGAGTTTGAAACAGGAACAGCGTGTGGAAGCTATACAAATTCGGAATTGTACAGGGAGTATACTTTATGAGTTTTGAATAATTTAACTTATTGCATTATGATTTTGTATGTTGGTTTGTGATTGAATATTGAGTGGGAGTGTGCTCACCCTGTGTGGGGGCTGTTTCTGTTGAAACAGGTACAATAGGTACGATGCTGCTTTGGAGTGCTAGGCTCGAACCTTGTTGGATGATGCTTCCAGAAGCATAGTATGAGATTGAGCCGATATACGAGGTTGAGCGGTTGGTATATATACTAATTATGCGTCCGGATGTGTATCCGTTATTCGTTGCTCTTCTGTGAGCACTTGTATCTGTATATGGACTGTATAAGGGTGTTGCAACCCACTTTTGTTGTCTTATTAGTGTGGTGTCTTCCCTGGCTGGGAATTTACTTAGTGTTTCTGTATTCTGTTTAGTTTTGTGTTGTCCCTGGTCGGGAGTTATGTTATGTGATGGGTTTTTATTTCCGGATAGCTCAGTTTGTGGGGAGACTCTGCCCAATTTTTTATAAAAACCCACAATGTAAAAGTGGTGTATGGGGATGATATTGGGTGAAATCCTTGAGTCTATTTGTCGGTAGAGATGATCATATAATGTTGGACATTATTTATGCCATGGGATTATGGGAACATGTTATGATTCATTTTTTTTAAAGAATGAAAAGAAAATGAAAAATTTATACACATACGACGTCATAAATGAACTAATGACGAGTTTAAGTGTTGGGGCCTTACACGATATCTATTTTAGAATCACGAATGATTCGTTGTTTTGTAGTTAGGGTTTGCTAACTGCTTTTGGGATGTTTAGCATCGGGAATGCTGACGTCTTTCTTTGAATTTACGATGGTTTGGGATGTTTACTCCATTCCAGATTTTGGTGCGAGGTCGGTATCCTCGCGGTTGGGATGTCGTTCATGATGTGTTCATGATTCGACGATGTGAATCCGTTTGGATTTTGTAATATCGGCATTACGCGGAGTACGCCGTGCAAATTTTGGGGACGAAATTTTTATTAGTGGGGGATAATTGTGATGCCCGGGGATTAATGGTGTTAATCCCGGTGTGGTAATAATCCTTAATGGATTTTTAAATGTGGCGATTAGGAATTAATTGCGGTTTTGGGTCTCCCGAGGTTGTTAAATCGGGCATTTGGGATCGTTGGATCCAAATGTTGAGATTGTATTCTCATTTTGGTGGAAAACCTATGAGTTGGGTTTTTGGTGGGACTTGGAGTCTGGGGTGCTTTATGTTAGGGCTGGTATGGGGATTTGATGTTGGAGAGAGAGTTTTTGAAAACAGATGATTTTTAATGAATCATGATGTATTTGTGGAGGTATTGGTATGTTGGGGCATTTTTGCTATATATACCAGATCGACTCGGGATTCCGTCATTTTGGACGAATTCCCCCTCTCTCTCTCCCTCTCTCTCTATGCGCCCAAACCCTTCCCCTTTTTCCCTATTTTCTTCCTTGGAGGAGAAATCGTTGGTGGCTTGGCTCGGGAGCCGGATTTCTCGAAGATAATCAGGTATTGACTTCCCCTCGTTCTTATATTCGATTTGATAGTGGTATGGTGAGTTTTGGTTGAGTTTTGGGTTGAATTTGGGGTTTGGGAGATTTTGCAAAATCTTGAAATCCTATGGATTTTGTTTTAAAATGGATTATAACCCTTGTTAAGCGTACTAGGGTGTTAGTATGTGGTTATTTTCGAGTTCGGGGAAGTTTGGGTATGATTGGTGTAGGTTTTCAAGCTTTTAAAAATGGTAATTTTTGGGTTCGCACAGCGACCAATCGATCGGTAGCTTGGACCGATCGATCGGTGCATGTGCGTAGCGATGAACGTTTATTTCGATCTTTAGCGATCGATCGGTAAGAGCGACCGATCGATCGGTGGGTGGCTAGCGATCGATCGGTAGCTTGGACAGTTACCGATCGATCGGTAATGGTGACCGATCGATCGGTAGGGCGATTTTGGAAAATTGTTTTTGGGGTCCTCCCTCGGGTTTTGGGGAGCGATTATCGACCGTTTACTATTTAGTCATCGTGTTGGGATGGTTGGGGTCGGATTTCATGCTTGTGCATGATTTGGGATTACTCATTGATTATGAGTTATTGAATTGTGTTTAGCACATTCCTCCATTGGACCTCGGGACTGAGGCAATGTTTGGATTCGAGCAACGGGAACATAAGGTACGTGTAACGTACGAGCACGACCTTAATTATATTATTGCAATTGTTGTGCATGAGTTAGATGATTGGTAAGGGTTAGTAGTCGATGCATAATACATGGTGTCTTGCAATAAATTGGTTAATGGAAACGGGACTGGGTCATGTTATGTTGATTGGTCTTATGTAATGTATGGTGCCGCTTTGGAGCGAGCAATTGTCGTGATGTGGTCGCCATGGAGCGAACATCGGTAAGTGATGCCGCTACTTTTGAGTGGGCGAGGAAGTGTGGCTTTTGACTAGATATCTAGGATATCTGTATTTATTCCCCTATTGATATTGAATTGGATCAGGGACATAGTTAATCAGTATTATGATTATCTGGATATTTGGAATTTGATGATTTTGGTTGTTTTGAGAACAGGGACAATACAGTGGAATCCCGGATGAGGATGATGCCATCCAGGGAGTATCATTTAAATTCTTGGCAATTACATTGTTGTAATTTACGAATTATATAATTGTGATTATTGGTTTGGTGGTATTGGTATGCTCACCCCATGTGGGGGCTGTCTCTGTTGGGGCAGGTGAAACAGGTACAATAGTAGCTCTGGAGTTGTGATCGAGCTATGAATTGGAGGTGATTCCATGATCGAGGCACCGGAGCTCATGTGGTGCTGGATGTTGTGTATGCCCTTTTTATACATTACGTACATAGGTTTATTTGATGCTCGTGTGTGAGCAATAATTATGTGTATATGTGTTGTATAAAGAGGCATGGGCCTTTCTCTTTTCATTATATGTGTGAGCAATCAACTAGGGAATTGCTAGATGAATTGAGATTGTGATTAGTGTATAGGTGCTTGATGTGTTAAATGGTCTTAATTTGGGAAATCAGATATTGCATGGAATGGAATAGATGAAGCAAGAAAATTTTATAGCTGGTATTGTGTGCCACGTTTACCTGTAGTTTCCCTTTACACGTGATTGAATGTACCAAAAGCATGGCTTAATGCACTAATTGTAGGTTAAGGGCACGGGGGCCCTTACATTCTTGGAGCATGGATTGCATATGATTTTGATTCTGGTGTTTAAAATGATGTAATATGATTTTGATTCACCTATTGCTATTCTGAGGACTTGAATTTGCATTGCTTAATTGTGCATAATAAGCATGCTTATAGTTGTTTCTTTTAATAAGTCTACGTGAATTTTACATGATTTCAAATATCTCACGTATTATTTATATACTATTTCTTCCATATAGTTATTCTTTGTGTTATGAAGAAATCTTTTACATTATGTATAGAATATAAAGAATTTAAAAAGTACAATCAATCTTCTAGGCCACATATTGCAATGCCTAGAACTAATCCATGTATGTTAATAGAATTATTTTAGTAATGATGAGTTTATTACAATATGATGTTGACTCGGGTTCGGGTTGAACCGAGTATGAGAGACAGGTAAGGAAATTTCTTGTGATCATTTTATACATGGCAAGGGAATGATGTTCATTTTAGACATGGAAAGATATACATGATCTTAATGTAATAAGATATATAGTTGGGAACAACTATATGGAATTGTTTTATTACATGACTTATTATGAAGTTATTTGTACATTGTGTAGTAGTAACTCTACATAGAAGGCATATGTTTGATGCATGATAGAACACATGGAGTAAACATGACATGGTGTGCTTATTACTAAGTATATATTGAAGGAAATCAGATTGAAAACTCATAGTTCACCTTCAAACACCTAGAAAATCCCACCAAATTCTCTCTCAACCTTGCATTCTCTTGTTTCATCTTTTCTTGGTTTTAAGTTAGGAATCAAGTTAAAATCTTGTTCGTAGAGTGGAAATGAAGTTACTTTGTAAGGATTTCATGATTTTGTGAATTGTTACTTGAAGGATGAACATATAAGTGTGTATTGAACATGCAGTTATGTTCTTTGATTTGATATGATTTGAATTTAAGGCATGAACTTAGTTTTACAAGGAAAACTAGTATACATAATGATGCAGTATTATTCTATGAAGTTTTGGGAGTATGATTTAAGGTGTAGAGTTGAAACCATGAATATATGTATGAAAATCGCCATGTTCTGCAAATTTCAGAGCATCGCGATCGATCGTGAACCAAGTGGCGATCGATCGCGTGAGGCTAAGAACTGGTGAGACGGTTTTAGCGACCGATCGCTTGCTTGTGACCGATCGATCGCGTGGTGGCGAATGATAGCATAAGAAAAGAGATCGATTGCGTTGAGGCAGAAAGTTTGATAAAAATGTTATGACATAGAGAGATCAATCGCTTGATCGCGACCGATCGATCATCGGTGAGGCGATCGATCACGGGTAATAAGAGACTGATCGCTGAAGGATAGAAAGTTTGCTCATATTTTATGGTATCCATCGATCGATTGCGTGTGGGACCGATCGACCGTGAGAAGTATTATTTTGAAAAATATTGTGTATGCTTAGAATGTTATGATGAAACCTATTATAACATTGAATTGTTGATATGCATGTAGCACCATCCTAGGGGACATGTCAGAGAGGATGTTAATCAGTAACTCCTGATTTTCTATATTTTGGGAAAAGGACGACATGTATGTATAGCCGTACGAGTATATATATATATATATATATATATATATATATATATATATGTGTGTGTGTGTGTGTGTGTGTGTGTGTGATGATTATATATATTATGATGATTGGATGCCATTGAGGCATGATAAGTTGATGTTGTTGAGGCATGATGGGATGATGTTGTTGAGGCATGTGATTGATGATGTGAGGCATGATGCTATTGAGGCATGAGATATGATTGTTTTAACGCGTGAGCTAGACATATGATATATGCTGCTAATATGAAGATGTGAGGAGGTTCCACTGATATATTGAGCGTAAATGCAATATCATATATGCTCCGTTATAACAGGGCGATGAATTGGATTCATCGGACATGTCATGACGTTTTAGTATATTGTGATCTGTGATTTGATATGTGTACAGGAACATCCAATAAGGAATTTAGAATATAATATTTATGCATGGATATTGATGTTGAGTTATGATTATCATCTATAAACTCATGAGTTGTTCTGTAGGTACTCATAAACCGGGGAAGTCGGGGATGTGAGATCACTTTTTTGCTGTTCAAAACTAGAATGATGAATGGAAGGACAATTTAGAAGATTTTGAAGTCTAAATGTTGCAAATTACTAAAACAAATTAAACAAAATGCAATGCACATTAAATTTTTGAACAAAATAACCTCTTTTGATGATGGATGAAGCATACTTGGCAACAAATTTGAATTCCTTGACAAAACTCAACAATGTCCGTTTCATCTTTCCGCGGTGGCAGCACACTTAGTCCAACTTTACAGAACAAACTGTATCTTCTCGTAAAGAATTAGGCTGCAAGACCTATACCGTTACGATCCTCTATGAGTCTAGTTTGCAACGCAAAAAACGGTTCGTCATTTGGACATCCGAGCAAGAAGTTATGCCAATTTTCCCAAAGTCGCTGGAAGCTGCCAGAAAACTAAAATGCTTCGAAAATTGTTAGATAAAATCTCAAAATAAAAATTTTAAACTAAAAAACGAGTTAAGAACAGATTGAACGAAAATTAAACCGTTAAAATAGATTTTAAAATTATTTTCGTGCAAAATGAATGCAATGAAATTGATTTTTATGCTAAAAATTTTCATATACCAAATTTTGAAAAAATATGCTATGAAAATATTTCATGCTCATGAGAAAATTTTGAAAATGATTTTAAAAGATATCCGCTACAAAAATCGGTTAAAATGCTTTCCAAGAACAACCTGCTCTGATACCACTTGTCAGGATCGATTCCGGGGGTGGGTTGCCATTCCACACCCGAGTTCAACCAACTTGAGCTTCAACAGCTCGTGTTCTTGAAATAATTGCACCGAGAGATTATATCGAGTGCGGTTACAAAACCGAGCGGAATACACTCGACATAACCCGCTCTAAAACCGATTACTCATTTGAAAGGCATTTTAAAGATATGCAAGAAAGTAAATAAACAAGCATTTGTTTATGGAAGTTCGAAGGTGGTGTAATCCTTCTACGTCTCCCCTTCTTCCACCTCATGGAAGGATTCCACTAGAAGACTTTGATTTATACAATCTCGTTGTACAAACCCTATCCAGTTGGGAATTCCCCATCCAACTAGAACTCCTAGCAACTCAACTATGTATGTTCTTTAATGTCTCACATACAAAGACCTCTCATCGGTTGTGATAAATCATCAACCGTTACAATGGTATTCACTCTTCTATTTTAGCTCATAAATACAATGAGTAGAGTGAATACAAAGACACAAATGATTCCATAATGAATCTGATACAGCAAGGTAAGAGGTGCCAAAGGTTTGAGGAGTGCTCTTCATTTAGCAACTTTTGTCTTTTAAGTTCCTCAATTGAATCCCAAGTGGGTTTGCTTTGGAAGGCTTGGATTGATCTTCAATCAGCTGTTATTGAGCTTTCAAATCATGTATATATAGCCCCAAGTAATGATATATACGTTAGACACAAGAATATGCCCGTTGGAAAAGGTTCTGCACTATTCCCGAGCTTGCAACGGTCATTTTCTGGTTTCTGGGCTATTTGTATTTCGGACCGGATTGGCCGGATCAGCTTAGACAGATCAGTCTGGCCGGATCAGCATGGTAGATCAGTCTGACAGATCAGCACGGGCAGATCAGTCTGGTCCAGATCAGCAAGGGCAGATCAGTCTGGTCCGGATCAGTCTGGACAATCAGTTTGATACAAAAATAGATTGATAAACTTGCTCTTTGATCTGTTGCTTGTAACTCTTCATTCTTTGATTTCTGGGCAAAGTGATCCACATGAAAGTTGTAGCCCTTTCTCTTATCTTTCCACGGAATGAAGAATCGCTTGATTTCGAGTTTGTATGAGAGAGTTATGCTTGAAATACGAGGCAATGCTCCTGCTGTCTGTTTGCTGGATGCAGCAGCACATGGCGTGACTTGCAGAAGTTTTTTGGCCATCTTAACATCCGATTCAGTCTTTTACTTCCAACGATGACTTGTAGATCTTTGTCTTAGCTTTCCAACCCATACTGAATCGTTCCGTTGCGATAAGCGAGCTAAGAGTTATGCCCACCAGACTGACAGGGACTTTGCTGTAACAGCTCGATCTTACAGGCATCACATGGCATGACTTTCAGAAGCTCTTTGGCCATTGTAACGTCCGATTCAGTCTTTGACTTTCAAATATGACTTGTAGATCTTTGTCTTAGATTTCCAACCCATACTGAATCGTTCCGTTCCGATAAGCGAGCTGAGAGTTATGGCCACCAGACTGACAGTTGCTTGCTGAAACAGCTTGCTGTTTCTTCGCGGTTCAGCTCGATCTTGCAGGCGTCTTTTCTCCTTGATAACATTTGAACTAGTCGATCTATTGTGAAATATGACTTTTAGTATTTTAAGTTGGCTGTTCAATCTATTTGGAAGCACGTCATTTCGATATCCGAGCTATTAGATATGATCGAAACAATCCGCTCTGCCAGAATTTCAGTCTTGGTCCAGCTTGATATTTTCAAGCTACTTCTTTGTAATTCATCAAGCTCTTAATTATGATCTATGAACTGCAAACTTGATGAAATATGTTAGCAAAACAATAACAAGTTTTGTTAACATCAAAACCAAGATTATTCGGGTTTCCAAAACCCAACAGTTTTATTTATTTTTCTTGCGAGGTACTTGTGATGCTTCATCAACAAGTCTTCACACGATTTTCCCAACAATATTCATAGCCGTTTTATGCAGCGTGGGGGAGATTCAATGAATTTTCCAACACATTCCGGTATCACAACTTTTCGAACTATACTCTCATGCAATATTTCTTCAAAGGGTTGGATGCACAGACACGAGAATGGGTATTCAGCGGAGCACCGGTGACCGGGAGTCCCGTGGTTGATAGAGATGAGGACAGTGTGGTGCACCTGTTCAATGATATGGCGGACTTCGATCATCACTGGCATTGTGATCCTTCACTACAAGGTTGGAGTCACCAATACCCACCGGAGCCTCGCTACCCTATTGATACGCCACAACCATTTGAACATCACGAAGAGAGGAGAGATAGTTCTGCAAACATCACGACTCAGTTAGAGGATACCTTAGTAAGGTTCATGGAATCAACTGAGAACAGTTTGGAGTGCCAAACCAACTCAATGCATTGTCTGGAGCAGCAAATGGCGAGCCTAATGGAAACATTATCAGGAAGCTGCCAAGAGGATGAGACGATACCTACTATAGAAGAGGAGATGAAGCAAGTTGGGTTTCATGAAGATGATCATTCAAACAACCAAGTTTGGGGGAGTGATGCTACTAGTATGGAAGATTCAAGGGAACTTGAGCCTCTTCAAAAAATGAGTCTACTTCAGAGACATTATCCAAAGAGTTCCCATGTGAAGATGAGTAGAGTGTGATGATGGAAAAGGAAGAGACTTTCGAAGATTCTGATTTGAGCCCATCGATGGTGACATGTTCTATGCCATATGTGGATCCGTATTTTCCATCGATGCCAACTTCACCGCACTACATCCTCCAAGATATGAAGCCAAGTCAAGAATCATTCTCCCATACCTACCAATTCAAGAATGTTGTTGGAGCGACGAGCTTACACTGTTACAATCATGCCAACCTTGAGGGCATACTGAATGAAGACCCATTTTTTTATCATATGATATTTATTATGGGCGGCAACCGCTCTTTGATGGTTGCTTCTGATGGTCAAGCGGACGACTAGAAATCAGCGCTTCTTGGGAGGCAACCCAAGCGTATCATTTTGTTATTTAGTTTTGTTATTTGATTTTCAGTTTTTGCATTTAGTTTGTTTATCTCTCGAGTTGACGATTTTACCATTTGCATTCTTCTCTTGCTAGGTACTCAATTGGAGCGATGAACCCCTACAACAGTGGAGCTTTCAAAAGCAAATCTTCCTCAACCCTCATGCAAGCGTCTTGATCAAGGGAGTTTACTTTTTCCCTTTTGATTCTTTTAAACATTGAGGACAATGTTTCATTTAAGTTTAGGGGAGTGGCAGTGGCTTGCATGTTTTACTTGTTTAATCTACATGTTGTGTGTTTAATTGACACTTGAATCGTCCAATTAATTTGAGCTAAATTTTTTTTAGATGAGTTCAAACTTGAGAAAAAGAATGAATTATAGTAGTGACTATTCAATGAGGATTTTGATCTCACTATGCATATGAACTTGAATTTTGATGATTATTGGACTTGTACATGAATATCCTAATTTGAGTTAGCATGTCAAGAATGAGGAATATTTTTCAGCACATTGAGTGTAGGGACCCTAGTTCCTTAAGTGCGGATTAAAGGCGTAAATAAAAATTTCCATGCATAATAGAGTATAAAGGTTGTATTGATGCCCTGAGCTATTAAATTACAGTGCCAAAATGAAGTTCCAAAAGGGATTAGTTACATTCTCAACCAATGAATGCTAATCCTATAGTTTTACACTACTCCTAGAGTAGAGACTATACAAAAATTAAGCCTGCTATGCCAAAAGCACTCCTCACTGGCTCACTGCATCAACCCGCCTTAGCCCGTCCGCCCAAAAGTACCTACAGGAACAACCCCAAACCATGAGCATGTATATAAATCATATTCACAATAACATGATTATAATTCAATGCATAAACCAAAATGCAAATCACTTCCTGTACTTAACACATATAAAAGCTCCCTTGGTTGTCCCTGTACCATAATCACAATTAATTGATTATAACACCAATAATATATGTCATGACATGCATCCGTTCCATGTATACCAATGGCCAATCCCAGTCTTATTATATCAGTGGCATAATACCCCTCGCGTTACATGACAGCGGCATTAATACCACTCGCTTCGACATATTAGCGGCATAATATCCCTCGCATCAACATGACAGCGGCATGATCCTTCGCTTCGACATGTTTGCGGCAAATATTCTTCATCGCTAAATATGACAGCGGCAAGTATTCTATCATCGCCTCGACATGAAGGCGGCAAGTATTCTTCATCACTGTGATATAACCTCGACTCATAATTACATGCAACCATAATGCATGTTCCAACTATATATGCAACCATAATGCATAAATAAGACCACATGTGCAACCATAATGCATAGCCAATTCAAAAGCGTAATAAATACGTTTTACCGTCCGATGCTCGTACGTCTCACTACGTACCTTTGTTCCAAAAGTGGAGATGTCGTGGAACTTTATCTCCTTTGATGTGTGGCTACCTGGGATGGTTCTACACAATCACATGAATCCATATTAGAAGCCAATAAGTGAACCATTACCAAAAATAACATCATTTAAAACAAAATCTCAAAATCCACATTTCATGCCTTGCGATCGATCGCCCTCTAAGCCCCGATCGATCGCCAAGTGAAGAGAAAATAGGCATCCAAGCACTGCCTCCACCGATCGATCGAGCCATTTTACCGATCGATCGAGACGTCACACCGATCGATCGGGACAAATGACCGATCGATCGGTAAGCTCATTTCACGCCTTGTTCAGGCTCTGTCTTGCTCGATCGATCGGACCCATTTTCCGATCGATCGAGAAGCCCTGTTTCTGCGAGAAACTTCCATGTATGAGCTTCCAACAACACCTACACTTAAGTACAACCAAGAACAACTACCATGCTCAACATAAAACCACAAAACAACCTTAATATACAACCCCCAAACATAAACAAGATGTTGGACCAAGATCCACCCTTATATCCCCAAAAGCAAGCCACAAACCCAACCAAAACTCAACAAAACTCTACCAAGATGGAAGCTTACCACTTGAGCTCCAAGTTTCAAGCAAGAAAAGCACAAAAGACTCCTTTTTCCAAGTTTACTCTTCCACTCTTGATGCAGAAACGAAAATGAGAGTTCTTAGGTGGAGGGATGGGGTTTTGGGGACAAAAGCTGATAGGGAGGGGGTGATGGGATGTAAAGCATGCAAGTGGCTCCCAAGCCATGATATGGGGTTTTAAATGTGTTCCAAGACACAAGCATGATATATAGAATACCTCAACAAGATATTTTAAAAGTATTTTACCACAATGCAACAAGATCCCTATTAAAATCATGCATTACCAAATAGACACAACCCATATCATTTCAACCATTATAACACCCAAATCCCAACATGTATAACATGTACCCGGAAATGCTCTACCGGGTCACGCCTACCATGTGACAAGCATTTTAACAAGATAATTAGTCCCAACACATAATCTAATTATCGCCATAATATCACATAAACATAATTAATGCCCTATTTGCAATTAATTATTTCGGGGATATCACAATACTCCCCTACTTATAAGATTTCACCCTCGAAATCGCATGCACTTACCCAAAACGAAACTAAACATAAATCACATACCAGAGAATAGATTCGGGTAGTGCTGCACCATATGCTGCTCCGTCTCCCACGTGGCCTCTTCGACACCCCTGCGATCCCACTGTACCTTTACCATAGGTATCACTTTGATTCGAAGTCTGCGATCAGCCATATCCAGAATCCTGACTGGCCATTCCTCATAAGATACATCAGAATCTAGCTGAACCTCAGAAGGCTGCAATACATGCGACGGATCCGGCTCATACTTCCGTAGCATAGATACATGAAACACGTCGTGAATACCAGACAACGACGGTGGCAGTGCTAAACGGTAAGCCAAGGTACCGATGCGCTGTAAAATCTCATACGGTCCCACATACCTCGGAGACAATTTACCACGCATACCGAACCGAACCACACCCCTGAAAGGTGAAATCTTCAAAAAGACCCTGTCTCCCAACTGAAATTCCAACGGTCTCCGCCGTTTATTCGCATAGGCGGCTTGCCTGTCCTGGGCTGCCTTCATTTTCTGACGGATAGTCTTTACCTTATCCTCCATCTCCCGAATCAGTTCGGGTCCTCCCACTGCTTTACTGGTTAAGTCATCCCAGTACAACGGCGACCTACAACGCCTACCATACAAAGCCTCAAACGGAGCCATCTGAATACTCGCCTGATAGCTGTTGTTGTATGAAAACTCTACCAAGGCCAGAGAATCTTGCCATGAGGCATCAAACTCCAACACACAAGTTCGCAGCATGTCCTCGAGCGTCTGTATAGTACGCTCAGTCTGACCGTCTGTTTGGGGATAATATGCCGTACTCAACCTCAACTCAGTACCCAAAGCTGACTGAAGACCTCCCCAGAAATGAGATGTGAACCGCGGATCTCTGTCAGACACAATAGACACTGGAATCCCATGCAGTCTCACTATATCCCGGACATACAATTGAGCCATCCTCAAGTATGTGTACGTCATATTGTAGGGAATGAAGTGAGCCACCTTCGTCAGCCTGTCAATGATCACCCAAATGGCATCACAACCGGAAGTAGTCCTCGGCAAGTGAGTCACAAAGTTCATAGATATGTGTTCCCACTTCCACTTCGGTATCTCTAAGCTCCTTAGTTCCCCACCGGGTCTCTGCCTCTCCGCCTTAACCTGTTGACAGATCAAACACCTCTTGACAAAAGCAATCACATCACGCTTCATCCGCTTCCACCAGAACTGATCACACAAGTCCTTATACATCTTCCTCCCTCCTGGGTGGATGCTAAATCGGCTACTATGAGCTCGTTCCAAGATTCCTCTACGCAACTCTGGCGTACCTGGAACTACCCATCGGTTACCGAGTCTCAAAGAACCATCCTCAGCCACTCTGAATTTTGATGGCTGTCCCTGAAGTGCCAATGATGACCATCTCTGAATCTCATCATCTGCCCTCTGAGCTCTCCTGATATGCTCATAGATATCTGGCTCAGCCAATAAGGTCGATACATGCACAGGCGATGTATCTACGTCGAAGTCATAGCCCAGATGGCAACAGGAAGTCATCATAGCCGACAAATGCATGACCTCCTCAGCAGTACTCTTCACCTTCCGACTCAAGGCATCTGCCGTCAAGTTTGCTTTCCCTGGATGGTACTCAATCTCACAGTCATAGTCTTTGAGCAAATCCATCCATCTCCTCTGACGCATATTCAACTCTGCCTGAGTGAATAAGAATTTCAGGCTCTTATGATCCATATATATGGTAAAAGACGTACCATACAGATAGTGCCTCCAAATCTTTAGGGCAAAGA
Source organism: Haberlea rhodopensis (assembly GCA_907163345.1). Lineage (NCBI taxonomy): Eukaryota > Viridiplantae > Streptophyta > Magnoliopsida > Lamiales > Gesneriaceae > Haberlea > Haberlea rhodopensis. The sequence continues at coordinate 4,129,258 of CAJQUN010000046.1, forward strand.
TAATAGCAGCCAACTCCAAGTCATGGACTGGGTACCTAACCTCATGCGGCTTCAACTGCCTCGATGCATAAGCTACCACATGCTTATCTTGCATCAGTACACAACCCAAGCCCTGCAGTGATGCGTCAGTATAAATCACAAACCTTTTGTTCTCCGTAGGGATCACCAATACCGGTGTCGTCGTCAATCGGTGCTTTAACTTTTGGAAACTTTCCTCGCAAGCATCAGACCAAAAGAAGGGCACTCCCTTTTGAGTCAATTGAGTCAGTGGCTTAGCAATCTTAGAAAAACCCTCGACAAAGCGTCGGTAATAGCCAGCCAAACCAAGAAAACTCCAAATCTCGGGCACAGAAGTAGGTGCAGCCCACTCCATCACCGCCTCAATCTTCCTGTGGTCCACTGAAATCCCACTGCTAGATATGACATGCCCCAGAAATACCACACTACTCAACCAAAACTCACACTTACTGAGTTTGGCATATAACTGGTGATCTCTAAGGATCTGGAGCACTGTCCTCAAATGTCTCACATGCTCTTCCTCACTCCGGGAGTAGATGAGTATATCGTCAATAAACACAATGACGAACTGATCCAGATAGGGTTGGAATACCCGATTCATCAAGCTCATAAAGACAGCCGGGGCGTTCGTCACACCGAACGACATTACCAAGAACTCGTAGTGCCCATACCGAGTCCTAAATGCCGTCTTTTGCACATCCTCCTCCCTGACCCGTATCTGGTGGTACCCGGATCTTAAATCAATCTTACTATACAGCTTCGTGCCTTGCAACTGGTCAAACAAGTCGTCGATCCTTGGAAGAGGGTGCTTGTTCTTTACCGTGGCCTTATTCAGTTGCCGGTAATCGATGCACAAGCGCATCGAGCCATCCTTCTTCTTCACAAAAAGAACTGGTGCGCCCCAGGGCGATATGCTAGGGCGTATATATCCTTTATCAAGGAGTTCCTGCAATTGCTCCTTCAACTCTCTTAGCTCAGCCGGTGCCATCCTGTAAGGTGCACGGGAGATAGCGGATGTCCCCGGTAATAACTCAATCCCAAACTCGACTTCCCTTGCCGGTGGGAATCCGGGAATCTCCTCCGGGAATACGTCAGTAAATTCCGCTACCACTGGTATATCCTCAACCTTTAACTCTTTGCTCTTTCCCGACGTGTCCACGGCATAGATGAGGTAGCCCGTATGACCACGTTCCAACAACTGAGACATTTTGATTGCCGAAATCAATGGAATCTTCGCACGAGACCCGTCGCCATAAAAAGTCCACTGAACTCCCAAACCAGATCTGAATCGAACTGTCCTCTGTCGACAATCTACCACTGCCTGATATCTGTTCAGAATGTCGATGCCCACAATGCAGTCGAAATCTGACATACTCAAAACAATCAAATCTGCCTTTATCTCGTTGCCCTCAAAATAAATGAGGCAGTCCATCAGAAACCGATCAGCAACAACTCTCTTTTCGGTGGGTGTCGAAACCAATAGAGACGTGGGTAACGGAGACGTGCACATATGATGTCTCGCCACAAAGTCCGCAGACACGAAGGAGTGCGAAGCACCTGTGTCTATCAAAATAAAGGCGGAAAATGTAAATAGTAGGCACGTACCAGCTATAACCTCCTCTGGAGCTGCATCGGCCTGCTCCCTGGTCAATGCATAGACCTGTCCCTGAGGTGGCCCCATCGCATGTCCCCCCATCTGACGAGGCACCATCGGTGGCCTCTGCTGCACTGTACCACTAGTAAATCTCCCTCGACCTTCCCTGAGATCCGTCTGTCCTTCTCGGTTGGGGCAACGCCGAGCAATGTGGCCCGACTTGCCACAAATGTAGCACGCAGAACAATCTCGCATCAAGTGTGGCCCTCCACAAAAGTGGCACTTGACATCTCCAGCTCTACTAGCTTGAGTCGGTCCCCCATAAGTAGATGTACCACTCCTCCGATCCCCTTGCTTCCGGCCCTCCGGCCTCCTTCCGCCAAACCGAGTAGAAGAAGAAGTCCCCCGTGACTTAAAAGATCCTCCTCGGGGCCTCAGATTTTCAGATGTTGATCTTTGCGATGGAGCTGGTGAGGGTATGGCCTCAGGATAAGCACTCACCCCTATCTCCGCTAACTCCGCTCTAACCAGTGCCTCATCAAAGGATGTCGGGTTGTTAGAAATGATCCGATCGAATAACTCCGGTCGCAGCCCCTTTAAAAAGTGCCTCATCTTGGCATGCCCATTTGTAGCAATGTGTGGAACATACCTCAATAAGGATGAGTAGTGCATGGCGTAGTCCAAAACCGTCAGGTTCCCTTGCTTCAGATTCGTAAATTCATCCTCCTTAGTTTGCCTAGCCGCGGCAGAGAAGTATCGGTTTAGAAACCGAGTCCGAAATAAAGTCCAGTCGATTTCCATGCCCTGTACCCTCAATTCCATTACAGTCGTCTTCCACCACATGGAAGACTTCTTTGCCAGTTGGAATTCAGCCAGTCTTAACCAAGCCGTCCTTGCACACGGCGCAGATACAAAAATCTGTTCTAGTCTCTCCAGCCACTCTTCGGCCTCTTCTCCTGTCTCTGTTCCTTCAAACATGGGTGGGTGGAAGGTCAGGAATTGTGTCAGGCTATCCCCTGGTAACAGAAATTGAGCAACCGGTTCCATGCCCACAGCAGGTGGGGGTAACGGATTTGCCTGCCCGATGCTAGCATTCACACTCCCAATATCACCCACCTCCTCGTTGAGGTTTCCCGCATTCATAGCCGCCATGCTGTAACACAAATGTTAACAACAATTCCAAACAATATATATGCTAAACCGTTAGACAATATGAATGACAAGCATGTTAGTATGCCAATTGTATACATAAATATGCACCACATGCATAAACATGCCCCAAATGTAAACACCTAGCCAACCATGCTAAGGCTAACCTTCACTCGTTCCCGGGTTCTCTAACCACTGCTCTGATACCACTAATGTAGGGACCCTAGTTCCTTAAGTGCGGATTAAAGGCGTAAATAAAAATTTCCATGCATAATAGAGTATAAAGGTTGTATTGATGCCCTGAGCTATTAAATTACAGTGCCAAAATGAAGTTCCAAAAAGGATTAGTTACATTCTCAACCAATGAATGCTAATCCTATAGTTTTACACTACTCCTAGAGTAGAGACTATACAAAAATTAAGCCTGCTATGCCAAAAGCACTCCTCACTGGCTCACTGCATCAACCCGCCTTAGCCCGTCCGCCCAAAAGTACCTTCAGGAACAACCCCAAACCATGAGCATGTATATAAATCATATTCACAATAACATGATTATAATTCAATGCATAAACCAAAATGCAAATCACTTCCTGTACTTAACACATATAAAAGCTCCCTTGGTTGTCCCTGTACCATAATCACAATTAATTGATTATAACACCAATAATATATGTCATGACATGCATCCGTTCCATGTATACCAATGGCCAATCCCAGTCTTATTATATCAGTGGCATAATACCCCTCGCGTTACATGACAGCGGCATTAATACCCCTCGCTTCGACATATTAGCGGCATAATATCCCTCGCATCAACATGACAGCGGCATGATCCTTCGCTTCGACATGTTTGCGGCAAATATTCTTCATCGCTAAATATGACAGCGGCAAGTATTCTATCATCGCCTCGACATGAAGGCGGCAAGTATTCTTCATCACTGTGATATAACCTCGACTCATAATTACATGCAACCATAATGCATGTTCCAACTATATATGCAACCATAATGCATAAATAAGACCACATGTGCAACCATAATGCATAGCCAATTCAAAAGCGTAATAAATACGTTTTACCGTCCGATGCTCGTACGTCTCACTACGTACCTTAGTTCCAAAAGTGGAGATGTCGTGGAACTTTATCTCCTTTGATGTGTGGCTACCTGGGATGGTTCTACACAATCACATGAATCCATATTAGAAGCCAATAAGTGAACCATTACCAAAAATAACATCATTTAAAACAAAATCTCAAAATCCACATTTCATGCCTTGCGATCGATCGCCCTCTAAGCCCCGATGATCGCCAAATGAAGAGAAAATAGGCATCCAAGCACTGCCTCCACCGATCGATCGAGCCATTTTACCGATCGATCGAGACGTCACACCGATCGATCGGGACAAATGACCGATCGATCGGTAAGCTCATTTCACTCCTTGTTCAGGCTCTGTCTTGCTCGATCGATCGGACCCATTTTCCGATCGATCGAAAAGCCCTGTTTCTGCGAGAAACTTCCATGTATGAGCTTCCAACAACACCTACACTTAAGTACAACCAAGAACAACTACCATGCTCAACATAAAACCACAAAACAACCTTAATATACAACCCCCAAACATAAACAAGATGTTGGACCAAGATCCACCCTTATATCCCCAAAAACAAGCCACAAACCCAACCAAAACTCTACCAAGATGGAAGCTTACCACTTGAGCTCCAAGTTTCAAGCAAGAAAAGCACAAAAGACTCCTTTTTCCAAGTTTACTCTTCCACTCTTGATGCAGAAACGAAAATGAGAGTTCTTAGGTGGAGGGATGGGGTTTTGGGGACAAAAGCTGATAGGGAGGGGGTGATGGGATGTAAAGCATGCAAGTGGCTCCCAAGCCATGATATGGGGTTTTAAATGTGTTCCAAGACACAAGCATGATATATAGAATACCTCAACAAGATATTTTAAAAGTATTTTACCACAATGCAACAAGATCCCTATTAAAATCATGCATTACCAAATAGACACAACCCATATCATTTCAACCATTATAACACCCAAATCCCAACATGTATAACATGTACCCGGAAATGCTCTACCGGGTCACGCCTACCATGTGACAAGCATTTTACCAAGATAATTAGTCCCAACACATAATCTAATTATCGCCATAATATCACATAAACTTAATTAATGCCCTATTTGCAATTAATTATTTCGGGGATATCACATTGAGTCATGATCTTGTGGATTGTATGTTGAATAGTTATGATTGTTGTGAACTTGATGATTTGTCTTGAGCATCTTAGAGTTATCCTAGAACCTATTTGATGATGACACTTTGAGGCAAAATTTTATAGTTACAAACTTGACATGGAAATGATCTAGGCGATCTTTGGAACGTTTGAGCCTTTCAAGCTTACCTACTCTATATAAATCCCTAGTGTCCCATTTTGAGCTTTATTGAAAAAAGAATGGTTTATGCATTGCATATTATTAAGACCCCATTCAACATTCTTGTTTAAACTCATTATACCAATCCTTATATGAGCCTATATAAAAACAAAAAAATTATCATTACCCTAAGGGAGTATAATGAATCTCGTTCGATACACGTGAATTGTTATATCTTAATGAGCTTATTGAAAAAGATTGATGAATGAGAAAAAGAGCAAAAAGAAAAGAGAAGAAAAAGCCTTGAAAAAAGCATGTATACAAGACCCAAAGTGGCCAAGGCTAGACAAGAAAAAGAAGAGGTGCTCAAAATGTGCGAAAATTTGAACAGTATATGATTATACTCTCTTCTTTGCGCTTATCATATCTTTTCTTTTTAACCGATACCAAAGGCCAAACATTACAAGCTTATAAAGACCTTTTGATCCAAGTCTAGGGAGTAACTATCATTAGTGGAGAAGTTGTTTGAAAATAGGCCTATGGGATGCTTGATGATAATCTTGACTTTGACTTGATTAACATGATTTGATCTTGAATATGTGTATGAAACATGAGATTGACTATAGCATACACACACATTCTGATTTTGAGATGTGTTGCTTGACTTAGGAAAAAGCATGTATTGTTTAACTTTTGTATATATGTATGAGATTTCTGAGAATAATGCAAGTCATGAAATAATTGTTTCAAGTATCGAGAATGAACTCTACCTTTTGATTTTAATGCTTAATCGAGGACGATCAAGTGATAAGTTTGGGGGAGTTGATAAGTGTCATTTTTACACTTATTTAGATGTGTTTTTCTAATGATTTTCGTATTGATTCCTGGATGATTTTACGCCTTTTGGTATATATTTCTATGTTTCAGGAATTTACGTAGAAATGCGAGGAAATAAAGAAAAAAGAGTTAAAAACGATGAAAAAGGAGATCGACAGGCACGCGAGATTAAAAGAGTCAGTTTATTATTTACGTGCAGTAGAAGGAAATATTGCAAGATTATTCACGCCACTTGATACACTAGTTGGACAGCATATCGGGAAAAGAAACTCATGCATGCAAGCAAATAAAGGACTTTGACCAAGATTTGAGAAAGAATCACACGCACAAAAGGAGGAAAGGTCAAAGAGAAGGAAAATTGAGAGAATCAAGGAAACAAATTTTATTAAACAAGGAAGGGAAATTGGAAAATCACACGCACCATATCAGAACTTTCTCCCCTAACCAATCACACTTCACCCATCTCACGCCTCTTTCACAATTGAGGAACCAATCACACACATCCAACAAAACCTCACGCCCCACACCAATCAAAATCGTACCCCACTCCCATCCTTCCAACCAATCACGTACACCTTCATCCGATAACAAAAACTCATGCGTTTCTACTCCATAAGAGGAACGAGAGGTCCAGAACCAATTCTCCACCAATCATCGTCATCCCCTTTCTTTTACCGAAACCAATTCACACACCCTCTTCTTTCCCATCATCGTTCTCCGTCCACCAATCCCATTCACCATACACGCCTCCTCCATAATCCCATACACACATCTCACGTCCATCATCACTTTCTCCATTCATCCATTCATCAACCTTTTACCCTATGACTTTGGAACAACTCTAACAAGGCGAATAAAGAGACGATCGAGAATGAAGCAAGAGAAGGAGCAAGAATCTACAACTGGAGTCGACGCTGGGAGTTTATTCTTACTTTTAAACTTTAGTTTTGTTTTGTTTTGATTATATCATGCTTGGATTGTTGCAAGACATGTTTGAGTATTGGTATTTATTTATGAGTGTGAACTAAGTTTATTTATCGAGACTAGGCGAACCTTTGTTATGAACCTTCGATTTGATGATTTGATGATTGAATTCTTATAGTTCTTTGCATATGTTTTATGTTCTTCATGCTTTTAGAGGATTGATCACCTTTGAATGATGTTAGTATCGTAATTGAGATCGAGAGATGATTTTATGATACGGAATTAATAACTCATACCATCGATTTCAGACCGAGATCGAGAGATGACGTCAAATACATGCGTGATAGCCATAGTTATCTAGTAATTGAAAGCTAGGAGTTTTCATGGATCTTATGCAATATTGAGTTGTTAAATAAGTACACGAGAGTGACTTACTGCAATTTGATATTAGGTTTAATATAACTCGAGAGAGTATATTGGAGAACTCGTCACCTTAGAAATATTTGGATATTTAATCGAGAATTGTAGGGGATTGCGTTGGTGAACCAAAGTCTCGATAATCTATTATTGTGGATTTTTCTTGTTTACTTTTATTGACTTGGTTGGATTAGTAGTTAATTTAATTAATTAGTAGTTTAATTATTAATTCAATTTCGTAGGTTAAATATAGTTAAAAGCGTCTTATTTGGTACTTGCTTGTTAGTCCCTGTGGGTTCGACAATCCGTATTCTTCATATCTATACTAAAACTTGACACCGTGCACTTGCAGTATAATCGCGCTGCTGTGGAATTTTATTGTTTAAATAAATCGCGACCAAGTTTTTGGCGCCGTTGCCTGGGATTAACTTTAGTAATATCATACTAGGTTCTTTGACTGTCATTTAACCATTTTTTTTCCTTTTGTATATATTTAATTCGAAAAAAAAAAAACTTTAATTGTTTTATTGAATTCATATATCTTCTAAGTGCATGTGTTATTGTTCTTAATGCTTTTGAAGGATTGATCACCTTTAAATGATATTTTATTATAATTGAGATCGAGAGGTGAAATTATAATACGATATAATAATTCATGCCGTGTGTTAAAGATTGAGATCGAGAGATAAAATCAAACACGAGTGATAGCTTTGGGTTGTTTAATCTAAAGTTAGTGGTTTTCATAAAGCGCATTCAACATTAAATTGTTAATTACGTGAACGAGAGTTACTAGTTGCAATTTGATGTTAGACTTAATATAGCTCGAGAGAGTATATTGAATAAATTCGGAAAACCCGTCACCTTGGAGATGTATGAAGAAAAGAATTGTAAGAGTTGGGTAAGGAGAATAATTGTCTTGATAATTCTTTCTTGTGGATTTTTCTCGTGATCGTCGATTGTTTTGGTTGGATTATATTAGTTTGATTATTGATTAATTATCGTAGGTTAAATATAGTTAAAAGAAATCTTATTTGGTAATTACTTGTCAGTCCCTGTGGGTTCGACAATCCGTATCTTCCTATCTATACTAAAACTTGACACCGTGCACTTGCGGTCTAAAATCGCTAGATTGGAAATAATTGTTTAAAATAAAAGCGATCAAGTTTTGGTTGTCGTTGCCGGGGACTAACTTTAGTAATATCATACTAGGTTCTTTGACTGTAATTTAACCATTTTTGTTTATTTATTTCGAAAAAGAAAAAATTTATATATATTTATTTTGCTTTTGTTTTGTTTGTCTTGTGAGGTACTTGGAGATGCTACATCAACAAGCCTTCACAAGCTTTTCTCAACAACGTTCGGAGCCGTTCTACGCTGTTTGGGAGAGATTCGATGAATTGGCCAACACATTCCGGTATCACAATTTTTCGAACTATACTCTCATGCAATATTTCTTCAAAGGGCTGGATGCACAGACACGAGAATGGGTATTGAGCGGAGCACTGGTGACTGGGAGTCCCCTGGTTGATAGAGATGTGGAAAGTGTGTTGCACCTGTTCAATGATATGGCGGACTTCGATCTTCACTGGCATTGTGATCCTTCACTACAAGGTTGGAGTCACCAATACCCTGCGGAGCCTCACTACCCTATTGATACGCCACAACCATTTGAACATCGCGAAGAGAGGAGAGATAGTTCTGCATATGTCACAACTCAGTTAGAGGATACCTTAGTGAGATTCATGGCCTCAGCTGAGAACATTTTGGAGTGCCAAACCAACTCTATGCGCCACTTGGAGCAGCAAATGGCGGTCCTTATGGAAATAATTTCAACTAGCTGCCAGGAGAAAGAGACGAGAGCTACAAATCAAGAGGCGACAAATCGAGTTTGGTTATATGATGTTGATCACTCAACCAACCAAGTTTGGGGGAGTGATCCTCCTAGTGTGGAAGATTCAAAGGAACTTGAGCCTCTTCAAGAGATTGAGCATACTTCAGAGATGTCATCCGAGGAGTTCCCATATGAAGATGAATCGAGTGTGATGTTGGAGAAGGAAGAGACTTGCGAAGATTCTGATTTAAGTCCATCGATGGAGACATGTTCTATCCATATATGGATCCGTATTTTCCATCGATGCCAACTTCACCGCACTACATCCTGAAAGAGATAAAGCCGAGTCAAGAATCATTCTCCCATGCCTACCAATTCAAGAATATTGTTGGAGCGACAAGCTTACACTGCTACAATCTTGCCAATCTTGAGGGCATATTGAATGAAGACTCATTTGTGGTATCATACGATACTTACTATGGGCGACAGCCGCTCTTTGATGGTTGCTTCTGATGGTCAAGCCGAAGACCAAATGTGATGTCCGGGGATTAATGGTGTTAATCCCGGCGTGGTATTAATCCTTAAGGGATTTTAATTGTGGCAATTAGGAATTAATTGCGGTTTTGGGACTCCCGGGGGTTTTAAATCCGGTTTTGGAGTCGTTGGATCCAAGGGATGAGATTGTATTCTCCTCGTGGCGATGACCTTGGATTTTGGTCTTTGGTGTGATTTGGGGTCCGGAGTACTTTGTACTGGGGCTGGCAATGGAATTTGAGTTGGAGAGGTGATTTTTGAAAACAGATGATTTTTAATGAATCATGATGTATTTGTGGGGGTTTTGGTGTGTTGTGGTATTTTTGCTATATATACCCGTTGGACACGAGATTTCCGTCATTTGGCATGGAATCACTCCTCTCCCTCTCCTCTCCCCTTCCTATCGTGTATCACCCCCCCTTTTCCCCAACCCTCATCTTTTCTCTTTGGAGAAAAAATGGCCGGAGGCTCGATTTAGGAGCCGGATTCTTCGAAGATAAGTTGGTAATCTCATCCCCTCGCTTTTATCTTCGTTTGGATTGTGATTTTGTTGGTTTTGGTTAAGTTTTGGGTTTAGTTTGATTTGGGTGATTTTTGGTAAAAATCATAAAACCTTTTGGGTTTGTTTTATTTTTGGGTTGAGCACCCTTGTTGGAGGTCCTTGGGTGCGAATTTGTTGTGGTTTTGGGTTGGGAGGAGTTGGGGTATGTATTGTAGAGGTTTCAAGCTTTCAAAAATGGTGTTTTTCGAGTTGCAGGTCGCGGCGATCGATCGCCCGTTTTTGGCGATCGATCGCGCGCAAGCAGTGGGCTTTTTAGCAGGGTGGAGATCGATCGCTACTTTTGGGCGATCGATCGCCTCACGCCAGTAAGGTCTGGCGATCGATCGCCATATCGAGCGATCGATCGCCAAGGGGCTAGCGATCGATCGCCCGGTATAGCGATCGATCGCCAGCAGGGGATTTTTGTTTTTTCTTGGCTTTTTCGTTGGATTTTGGATTTGCGACTTAAACGGTCGGCTTCCGGGGCAATGTTCACATTCCAATGGGAATGATATGCTTTTAAAATGGATTGGTTGAGGCCAAAGTTTAATAAAACGGAATTCCCGGTTGAATTCTTGGTTTTCTTTTAAACTTGTTAAATGGTATATTTTGGGTTTTATGCATGTTTAGCCGCGGGGCTTTTATGTTTGGTAATCGTCATGGATTGACGATGGGTTTTGAGGTTTGCAAACGTGCGTGGGCACGTGATCGCATGCTTATTCTTGATTGTGAGTTGTTTATGTGTTTTAGCACATATTTCTCGAGGCATGGAACTCAAGCAAGGTTTGGCTTGGACTACGGAGACTTAAGGTACGTATGACGTACGAGCATAGCCTATTATAATGTTGCAATTGTAAAATGCATGGTATGTGATAATTGCATTAAATGGATATGGAAAAGCATGGTATGTGGTATTTACCATAAATGGATATTGAAATGCATGGTATACGGTACTTGCTATAAATGGATAGTGAAACGCATGGTATATGGTAATTGCGATAGATGGACACTCGTTGGGAATTATATATGGTGCCGCTTTTGAGCGAGCAATGATTGGGATGTTGTCGCCGTTGAGCGACCATCGGTTATGACGCCGCTATTGTTGAGCATGCGTGGGGTCGAAATGCCGCCATTGTGGAGCGAGCTATGACATAGAAATATGGAGTCAATTGCTAAATATATGTGATATTTGTAGTACTCTATTTTGATTTTTAATCGCATTTGGTTATGGAACTGGTACATCAGGAATGGTTTTAGTTGATCAGTGAGATGATCAACACGCTTTTGGGAATTTAATGGTTTGGTTATTTTGAGAACAGGGACAATACAGGAGATCCCGGATGAGGGTGTTACCATCCAGGGAGTATCATTTAAATTATGGCATTTACATTCTGTAAATTTATGATTTGCAATGTTATGATTATTGGATTGGTGGTATTGGTATGCTCACCCCGTATGGGGCTGTCTCTGTTGGGGCAGTCGTTACAAGGTGTAGCAGCGACTTTGGGAGTTGAGCTCAGGCTGTTGGATTAGAGGTACTTCCAGGATCGAGGTACCAGAGCTGGCTGTATAGACGCTCGGATCCAGAGTTTGAGATCGAGTTGAGCTTGGGAAGTGGCTTCCCAGGATTGAGGCACCGGTAACGGTATCTGGGAGTATGGTATTTTATACATTACGTACACATACGATTATTTGGTGCTCGTTGTGAGCGATGTATATGTGTGCATGGGTTGTATAAAAAGGCAAATGTCTTTTCTTTTCATCTATATTGTGATATGCAATTAAGTGGGAACTGCTAGATGGAATTGAGAAGTAAAGTAGTGTATCTCGGGAGTACATGACATACTAAAATGGTTTAGTTGGGAAACTGGAAATGGTATGTATTGGATTAAACGAAAAAATCTTATTATCGGTATATTGTGCTAATCTAGCATATGGTTATTTTCCAACATAGATGTTACATGTACACGATCATGGGATTTATGCACTAATTACGGGTTAAGGGCACGGGGGTCCTTACATTAGTGGTATCAGAGCAGTGGTTAGCTCTTTGGGGCTGTTGAGGGCCTAGGAAACTGATAATGGGAATGAGAAGCACATACTTATGCATGATGGTAGTTAGTGTTGCGTGGCACAACTATATTGCTTATGTGCGTTTATGATATGTGTTCATAATTGGAATATGTTATTGCTAACCATGGTGGTTGCAGGGTCTTATGAGACATGGACTATGCATTACGGTTGCATAGATATACATCGGAGTGATGATTCTAATGCTTTGCCGCTAAATGTCGGAGCGAGGTGCATTAAAATACACTCATGGCGATGTTTGTGGGAATACGGGTTATGCATTACGGTTGCATGCACGTCGAAGCGATGATGTCGCTGTCGTGTCGCAGCGATGGTAAATGCCGCTGTCACGTCGAAGCGATGATGCCGCTGTCGTGCCGAAACAATTATTGGAATACGGATTATGATTACGGTTGCATGCATGGCGTAGCGATGAAGAATATTTGCCGCAAATATGTCGAAGCGAAGGATAATGCCGCTGTCATATTACTATTGCGAGGGAATATTATGCCCGCTAATTATGTCGAAGCGAGGGGTATTTCCGCTGTCATGCCGGAACGATGGATAATACCGCTGTCGTGTCGAAGCGATGGTAAATGTCGCTGTCACGTTGAAGCGATGGTACCACCGTCATGTCGAAGCGATGATGCCGCTGTCGTGTCGAAGCGATGATACATGCCGCTGTCACGTCGAAGCGATGATGCCGCTGTCATGACGTAGCGATGCGATCGGGAACAAAGTACTACATGGGTGTGTGAGTACCTCTTGAGTCCGCGATTATTCCGGTATTCTATTGGCGATGGTTCATGCCGCCAGGTATTCTATTGGCGATGGTACATTCCGCCGGATATTCTATTGGCGATGGTTCATGCCGCCAGGTATTCTATTGGCGATGGTTCATGCCGCCAGGTATTCTATTGGCGATGGTACATTCCGCCGGGTATTCTATTGGCGATGGTTCATGCCGCCAGGTATTCTGGCGATGGTTCATACCGTCAGGTATTTATAGCGATGTGTTATGCCGCTGACTTTATGGCGAGGGATCATGCCGCCGATTCTATAGCGATGGATTATACCGCTATGTGTGTAACACTGGATTATGCCACCTACGAGCGATGGATACTGCTTATGTACTGCTGGTGGACGATGGATACAGGTATTCCGCTATCTTGATAGCGATGAGGTATGGCAAATTACTTTTGATATCATTATTGTGAATTCCATGTGTTGTTTGATACCGTCATGTGTTTGACGATGAGATTATGGATGTCGTATATCGACATGTGCCGTCATGTGTTTGACGATGAGATTATGGATGTCGTGTATCGACATGTGCCGTCATGTGTTTGACGATGAGATTATGAGTGTCGTGTATCGACAGGTACCGTCATATGTTTGACGATGTTATTTGGGATGTCTATGTGGACGCGTGGCGTCGTTTTGGTGAATAATGCATTCATGTTTATGTATTTGGTTGTATGGTTTGAGTGCCGATGGTGGGCACATGGTAGAGTCTGGGTCACTAGTTGACGAGACCTTTTTCGAGCAGGTTTGCTCGATGGAGCATTGGATGCATTGTACCGGTGAGTGTACCGCATCATGTTATAGAGGTAAATGTTTGTCGAGCAATGATACCCTTGGGTATGCTCGTTGGGATGGCTAAGACCAAGTGATTGGTGGTAAGAGTAGTCATTGAGGAAACTACTCGCTTGTTGTTGTGATGTGTGATAGGCATGGGCACACCCACCGTGAGGGTGTGGAATAAGTCCTAATGGATTAGGATTGCATGGTAGTTAAACAAGGACACCTGGATGTCCATTGTGCTTTGGTGTTTTAGAGATATGTTGGGCGATGACCCACAACTCTAATGGTTTGTGCGGTATGGTATACCGGGATGGAACGTGTGTCACGTTGATAGGTTGGTATGAGCCTAGGGGGGGCCAGCGAATCGCTAGCCAGGTATTGTTGCAGTACTTTAGCATGCTTGTGTTAGCCATTATAATGCTCGTTGGATTCGAGTTTGGTGGATCGTATGGTGATACGATGAGGGTTATGATAGACTCTTGTAGTCTCTGTGTGGCATGGTATTTGAGGTAGGGAATACCTCACGGAGATGTTTTTACGTCAAATGTTTTGAGAGACTTGTTTTGGGGCAGCTCAATTCTGTTGGGAATGCCAACGTGAGTGTCGTCAAGTCGTGGTTAGCTCTGGTTGAGCATCTTTGCACGTGGAATGCAACGGGAGTCACAATGGTTTGTGAGATATAGTTAGTGGGGTGACACTACTATATTGATTTTGTCTCTTGGAGAGATTTGAGTTGTACTGTCTTGGAGACGGCTTGCATTGGTCGTGGTTTGATTGTGAATCAGCCATGGTAAGCATTACTGGTGTTGGACCGAGTAATGAATTTCTTACCTCGGTGAGACGTTTGAGGAGACGTCTCCGGGAGATGCTCGTTTGTGGAGTACTATGGCTTTAGTACAGAGCATCGTTGGGATGTGTATATATGGCGTATATGGATTTTGAGTCGGGTAATGGTGGTATTATGCACTACTCTAACCAGTTGTGTATTTCTGGGTTCCAGGATATGTTTTGGTATAAATATATCCAGGTCTTCCGAACGGTGGTTCGAGGATTGGAGGATCACGGATTCATGACTCTTTCCCTTGAGAGAAAGGCGGTACTGATATACCTACCGGTTGAATCCTTCGGGAGATTCGTTGCTTTGGTTGTGTGGTGTTGATGTTGAAATCACACCCTTTGGTTTTGGTTGGTCAACCATCATTCTCCGTGGGGTGAGAATAATCGAGGTTTGACAGTTGGTTTTGGGATTTGGGTATGATTGGAGATACCCGAGTCTACTGCATTGCGTATGCATGTTGTGTTGGTGTTTGGGCATGTATGCCGTGTGTGTATATGAATGCCAACTTTATTTTGTTCATTGTTAAACGTCGAGTTTGTATGCTTGGTTTGGTGAATCTCCGGTGTGAGATTGTGGAACCTCGAGATCGGTAATCTCGATGGCACGATGCATTCTGATGAATGATCGTGAGGGTTGTTTGACTCCCCCCTGAGGAGGGATTGTCGTGTTTTGAGACCATGGTAGTTCTTGCTGGTTAATTCGATAGCCTCCCTGTTTTAGGATTGTTAAATCCCAGGATAGACAAGGGGTGGCCAGGACTCGGATTTGGTTGGTGTCGTGGTTGACACGCGTGGCGGAGATGCAATTGATTGTTTTGCGTGACCTCTGTGGAACTTGCGACTTTGTGGAGTCTTGATGGTGTGTCGGGACCAAGATATGATTTCTTGGAACACACCGGTGTAAACATCCTTGGTGATGTGTTTTGTGTGGATCAGTGACCGTGAGTAACCCGGTCCGGGTTGCAAGTGGTGCAACTACTCCTTTGGAGGAGATGGGCTGGGAAGCGAAACCGGATTTTCTGTGAGTATACTGTTGTATACTAGTGGTCCCCATCATGACGATGCATGTCAAGCATCGTGGGCAAGTGATGGATGTCACGGGATGTTATCTATGTCAGAACCAATGGAGATTTGGTTGGTTTGCAGTCGTGGTGCGACTTCTGGGACGTTTCACGTCGAGGTATGTTGCTATCTTTCGGGTTTGTATTGGTTTTAGCGTTTGCTCTATTTTAGAGCTTGGTGCGAGATGGGTGTGTTCTCGCGGTTATTAATTCGATTCTAATATGGTCCAGAATCGGGGTTGTGGCTTTGTTTTGTTGTTGTAGTCCTGGTGTTACGTGGAGTACACCGGTGCAATTTCGAGGATGAAATTTATTAGTGGGGGATAATTGTGATGTCGGGGATTAATGGTGTTAATCCCGGCATGGTATTAATCCTTAAGGGATTTTAATTGTGGCAATTAGGAATTAATTGCGGTTTTGGGACTCCCGGGGTTTTAAATCCGGTTTTTGGAGTCGTTGGATCCAAGGGATGAGATTGTATTATCCTCGTGGCGATGACCTTGGATTTTGGTCTTTGGTGTGATTTGGGGTCCGGAGTACTTTGTACTGGGGCTGGCAATGGAATTTGAGTTGGAGAGGTGATTTTGAAAACAGATGATTTTTAATGAATCATGATGTATTTGTGGGGGTTTGGTGTGTTGTTGTGTGTGTGTATTTTTGCTATATATACCCGTTGGACACGAGATTTCCGTCATTTGGCACGGAATCACCTCCTCTCCTCTCCTCTCCCTTCCTATCGTGTATCACCCCCCTTTTCCCCAACCCTCATCTTTTCTCTTTGGAGGAAAAATGGCCGGAGGCTCGATTTAGGAGCCGTATTCTTCGAAGATAAGTTGGTAATCTCCTTCCCCTCGCTTTTATCTTCGTTGGATTGTGATTTGTTGGTTTTGGTTAAATTTTGGGTTTAGTTTGATTTGGGTGATTTTTGGTAAAAATCATAAAAACTTTTGGGTTTGTTTTATTTTTGGGTTGAGCACCCTTGTTGGAGGTCCTTGGGTGTGGATTTGTTGTGGTTTTGGGTTGGGAGGAGTTGGGGTATGTATTGTAGAGGTTTCAAGCTTTCAAAAATGGTGTTTTTCGAGTTGCAGGTCGCGGCGATCGATCACCCGTTTTTGGCGATCGATCGCGCGCAAGCAGTGGGCTTTTCAGCAGGGTGGAGATCGATCGCTACTTTGGGCAATCGATCGCCTCACGCCAGTAAGGTCCGGCGATCGATCGCCATAATCGAGTGATCGATCGCCAAGGGCTAGCGATCGATCGCCAAGGGGCTAGCGATCGATCGCCCGGTATAGCGATCGATCGCCAGCAGGGGATTTTTGTTTTTTTCTTGGCTTTTTCGTGGGATTTTGGATTTGCGACTTAAACGGTCGGCTTCCGGGGCAATGTTCACATTCCAATGGGAATGATATGCTTTTAAAATGGATTGGTTGAGGCCAAAGTTTAATAAAACGGAATTCCCGGTTGAATTCTTGGTTTTCTTTTAAACTTGTTAAATGGTATATTTCGGGTTTTATGCATGTTTAGCCGGGGGGCTTTTATTTTTGGTAATCGTCATGGATTGACGATGGGTTTTGAGGTTTGCAAACGTGCGTGGGCACGTGATCGCATGCTTATTCTTGATTGTGAGTGTTATGTGTTTTTAGCACATATTCTCGAGGCATGGAACTCAAGCAAGGTTTGGCTTGGACTACGGAGACTTAAGGTACGTATGACGTACGAGCATAGCCTATTATAATGTTGCAATTGTAAAATGCATGGTATGTGATAATTGCATTAAATGGATATGGAAAAGCATGGTATGTGGTATTTACCATAAATGGATATTGAAATGCATGGTATACGGTACTTGCTATAAATGGATAGTGAAACGCATGGTATATGGTAATTGCGATAGATGGACACTCGTTGGGAATTATATATGGTGCCGCTTTTGAGCGAGCAATGATTGGGATGTTGTCGCCGTTGAGCGACCATCGGTTATGACGCCGCTATTGTTGAGCGTGCATGGGGTCGAAATGCCGCCATTGTGGAGCGAGCTATGACATAGAAATATGGAGTCAATTGCTAAATATATGTGATATTTGTAGTACTCTATTTTGATGTTTAATCGCATTGGTTATGGAACTGGTACAGCAGGAATGGTTTTAGTTGATCAGTGAGATGATCAACACGCTTTTGGGAATTTAATGGTTTGGTATTTTGAGAACAGGGACAATAAGGAGATCCCGGATGAGGGTGTTACCATCCAGGGAGTATCATTAAATTATGGCATTTACATTCTGTAAATTTATGATTTGCAATGTTATGATTATTGGATTGGTGGG